>CM030373.1:20305531-20491087 GCA_003604175.2 Clonorchis sinensis | reverse complement strand
CGGAGTTGACACGTGACTGTGTGCGGATGTCAATGCACGTAGAATCATTAGCAAATCAGGGGGGAGGGGGTGGAAATCCCAACCCGACCAAAGTTCAAGAGGGATCTTCACGTGAACCGAACCGGAAGAACTAGACCCTAGGCTGGACCTAAATCCACGTAGGTTCATCATCAGCCTAACATCATCATCGGCTAACCCATCCTAACACAAAAAATCCCTCGGCCGATACCCAACAGAGATTTAGTTTGACTTAGCTGATTGGTTCTCCTTCCGTCTTAAATCTCGACCAACCTGGTAACCTAGTCACTTGGCCTGACGAAGCTTTCGTGTCAAAAGTGAAACGTTGCCCAGCAATAAATCTACCGATTGTTACCAAACTTTTCCGAAAACGAGGAGTGCTTCCTCTTCGGGTGCAGTAATGTGACAGTTTTCGTCGCACCAGGAAAAAGTGTGTTCTTTCTGATCTTTCAAAATTACTTGATACTCCACACAAGCACACCCTTCGTGGTACAGTTGGCAGTTGGTTAGAACCTAGACGAAGCTTGGGGAACGATCGTGTGAAATTGAATTCCTGTCGAGTGTATAACCATGTGCATTCGCAACACGTGACATTCCACCTAACTGCTGACGGCAGACGACACCAACTCACATTCTACGCGAAGACGGTAAGCGAACTTGGTGGAACGGAAAAAAGCAGGCGAAATTCTCCGTGTGTTCAGCATGGTGACCAAGATTTGATGCGTAAACCGATGCTACACCAACATCCACTGCCATTGGAAGGGGAATAACTGAAGAACATTTGTTGGTTACGACAGAACTGTTTGAAAAATAGCGGACTTACAAAGTCGTCATGACTGGCACTTTAGAAAACCTCACTGAAAATGGGTGTTTTTCGGAGATTTCTGGTACGCGAAGCCTTCCTACCTTAAGAGAAACAACCTGTAAATATTTGCTTGCAACTTAGCTTGGTGTTGACGACAGGATTAGCTGGAATTTACCTGAATTTGCCATGTGTAGTTTATTTTATCTCCTGCACGAAGATCACTTAGTGTTCCTGTTGGAATACCATTCAAGACATCGCTGAGTTTTTCAGTGTCACTCATTAGGTCACCAACACCTGACGAATATTACAAAGGGAAGCAACTGAGTCCCCTGGCAGTGACCATCGCATATCCACAACTTGTTGTTCAACTAGGAAACAAAGTTTATGAGGATCCAGGACTAAACCCAGGTGATGAACCATAAGACAGTGAGGTAACCATAGTTTTCATCGACCCTGTGGATGGTAGTGAAACGATGCCGTCTTTATAGAACAGCCTGCTCTGGTGTCTGATGCAAAGACACGAGAATCGGATTCCTCTCCCTAAGCATCTTAGGAATTCGAACAGGACAATAGGCCACAAGGAAGTCTGGAATAACATTTGAGGCACATCGCAAAACCAGATTTACCAGCAGTTCCGTATAAGGCACAGACGTACAAAGTTAAATGTTCATGAAATACAAACGAGATGTTTTTCGCCACATCGTTTTCACTGGACGGACCATTATTGTTATGGGGAAACTTTCTTGTTTCTCCTCTCCAGTTTATGCTGTTCCGATATTAACTGGAGTGGAACAGCAATCGCGCTGTTCTCACCCCAGTTCTATTCTATTGACTTGCGTCAGTTCAGACAAACCGCTTAGAAAAGCTCCCACAACTTACATTTCCTCATGCAAGTCAGACAACAGATGCCTTGGAGAGTATAGAATCCAGTAAGATCAAGGACCATTGATGATCTTATCTAACCTGCATAAGCTTTTGTTCTCAAACTCCTGTTTGTCTAACCCAAATGAGTCGTTCCTTCCGATAAAACGCTGATTCGAGTAGCCGTTAGAAATTCTGGTTGTATCCGTCTATACAAAACGCCTGATTCGAGTAGCCGTTAGAAATTCTGGTCGTATCCGTCTATACAAAACGTGGATTTCACATCGAGGTTTGTAAAGTCCGGACAGAACCTTACCGCATCGTCAGAGTGAAACTTGATAAGGCAAATCATAAAATTTGGAAACTATGTCTCAAGGAAGCGCCTTAGAGTGTGCGTGTTGGAACGCATAGGACCAAGGACATTTCATTGAGCAGACGGCTTGTGTCACAGTTGAGGAGATATTCAAACGTAAACGAACCTTTCCCACACATAGTTAAACGTTTTTCGTGAAATTTTCGCTCCCACAGAACGCCATGGACGGACACCGTTTTTGACAAACCAAGATACAGTAGTCTTGTGAATTTGTTCCCCACTCCAAAAAAAGGTCTCTTCCAAAATGGCCCGATCCTTCGAACTGCATTGGATTACTGGCCGAAATGTCGCTAGCCCTCATCCTTCCCCCCAAAATGGCGGGAAATTGTTGGTAATTTTAGCCTTTAGTTGTGGGTGACTGCGGGAATTGTAAACTTCGTGACCACGCCCCACCCTTGGTTGGCAAAACTACTCTAGTTACTTCACGCCAAGTATTCGGGTTTCACTCTTAAAACAGCTTTTCAGTAGTGCATATCTTTGGCCGTGCCATGCTTTGAACATCGGGCAGGCTAGTTGAGCCCCTTATCAGCTCTACACTAGCGCACAATGAATAAGTCAGTCTGAGTAAACATTTTGGCCCTCACTACTCCCTTTTAACAACGGGCTTCTATAAAACTATACAGAGCCAGGAATTTCAAAAGTTAAGTTAAACTGTACTGGTTTTCTCCGATATGCATTAGAGATACTGAGTAACAAGCCCGACAAGTAAACTCGTCCAGTGTCTGTGCGTAATACTGGCAAAACGTGAGATCTAGTCCAGTGTTTCTGGTGGACGTCACGGACGTTGCCAACCATCCGATGGAAGCGCGGTTGTGTGGCAGTTAATCTCGCTGAACGGTCCAGATGCTTATAAGGAAAACATGATGGTTCAGTCTCTGAAACGTGACCTGAAGACCGTTTGGCTCGATGAGACGACATTGGACACTGTTCATTTAATCTAGGGTTCTTACCGGTTGCCAACGGGAAAGTCATAGTAGCATCATCGACCATTTGTGAAGCGACAACTATTTCTTGAAAGTACCTTGGGGATCACATGCAACTCAGTTCGCTCTACCTTAAATCCAAATAGCGAAAACAAAGTGGATTATTCTGCTGTCGAATGCCTCTAGAAGCCCCAAGTTTGATGCTTCTAAAAAGGTTTATCTCAGGAAAATCATTTTCAAGGGGCAGTTTCTACTTTCAGACATTTTATTACGCGGATTCTACTCTGACGGTAGACACAAACTCCAGCGTGGGAAACCATCGAAAAGCTGACGATTTAGGCTAGGTCCAATTGAAGTGAAACGCTGACTGTGAACATCATCAAAGTGCTTCACCACGAAGTGAAATTTACTCATTCTGTTGCCGGACTGTGTTCGTCTCCTGGTTTATATCAGCTACGCTAACGCTGGGACGAGATGGCTCAGTGGTTGGAGCGCGAATCTACCGACCGGAAGGTCCGTGGTTCGAACCCGACCTCTGCCTCTCGACTTCCCCCGTCTAGGCTTGGGCAAACTGGCAGTATCCCAGCCCTCGTGCTTCCTCCGGGTGGCATGGCAGCTGGGCACCGAAAGGGTGTTACAGTTGAACGATTTTTTATGGTAACGTTGGTTAACCGGGGAACTTAGGTCTGCTAATTTGTCGTACTAATGTTATTTGAGTGGTGACAACTCTGAGGACCCGTGGCAAACAAGCCATATAAAGTTGAAACGATGAGTGGCTTAGGACGTACAGAAAAATTACATTGAGGCTCTTTCAATCACTGAGATTCTACGAGCAGTTTTGCCATTTGGACTCCTATTAAGACGTCATTGTTCAAGAACTACATTTCAAGCACACCAAGTGTATGAAAGAGTAGCGGTTTTCCTGAAAAAGGAACGTATGACTTAATATCCATTCGGTCATCGCATAAAACTGGGAACCTGATCGATACCGCAAGATGGGACCTGCAGTATAAAGAAGCCTCCCTACTGGAAGCGACTACTGTATTTCCGATGACGTTCAATTAGGCTCAGTAAACACATCCTGATACAACAACTGGAAGCGACTACTGTATTTCCGATGACGCTTAATTAGGCTCAGTAAGCACATTCTGATACAACATTTGTTTCCTCCGGAGTCGATTTGCTGGAATACACAATCTGAAAGCTTTTCTTAACTACTTGATTGGATGCTGGTCACCCAATGCTATTTTATGACAATTTCAAATTCTAACCACGAGGACTTTTCTTTTGCTAAGACGCTGTGGACAGAGTGGATCACCAATAAAACCATCCATTATTGTTAGGCTTCTATACTGATACCGACTAGATGTTTCCTACGTTTATTTACCGTGAAGGCGAGTAACATCGGTGCGTTCCTTGTTAGTAACCCCTCCCTAGTTCTCCATGGTGCGTATTGTGGTTCTTCTAGGTGTTGCCTCTTCAAGTCCTACTCGAAAGCTTCCCCTTTTCCCTTCAGGACAATGACCATTCCTCTGTAGTGACTGAATTTGTCGCATTCGGTTGGATTGTTGTTGAGAATCCCCCCTGGCGGCCATATTGAAGGCGGATTACAGCTCAGGTTATCTGTGTAATTACTCGTTTTTTCACTTAGGTCAAAATAGTATCATGAAAGTGTCGAATTACAACGTCCATCAGGGTGTCGCTTCCTTTAAACCGATCATCTCCTGACTTTTCTTTCAACGATCATCATGACGTATTGCCGTGCACTTTATAAATGGAACTATGCTTATGAAAGAGGACATCTGTTGCTGTTGGAATGAAACACATTTTTGTATGTGTTGCATCGTCAGCTGGCCCAGCAAAAGAGGACTGGTTTCAAAAAGGTACCCATTCGTTTGGTTAGAGGTGGAACATTCAAAACTTCTAACATCATAAATGTACCGATTCACTGTGATGGCGACTCACAAAAATGTACTTTTGCGTCGTCCCGTATCGCGGCCAGAATATTCATCTTCCGAGTTAGAAGCTCTCTCTCGGCCCACATGCGCAACACCATGTGCAAATGAAACGTATGGTAGCCGACGGGAGCGCAAACCATACTTAGTGCATGCACTCATAGTTAGCATTGCGTCCTTGAATTGCGACCTCGGTAGTTTTGCTTGTTGCGTCATATTAGCCTTCAGGTTTCTTGCCCTGCCGCACTTCCCCAATCATGCTGTCTTCTTGTTGGCTTTCAAAGTGGTGCTCTTCTGGTGCTATCAGTTGACCTGAGGCTACTCGTTCACTTGTACTAAAACTGCGGGCTCACAACGCCAACCGTCCTCGTAGGCCCTTCATGAGTATCAATCCGATTAGTAGTTTGTGGTCCTTGCGGATATTAAACTCAGCCGTCAAAAAATAGTGCCCACATTATTGTCAAGCATTCCTTCACATCGTTCAGTATTTCTTTTCGCTGTTTGTTAGGAGGCTGTTAACATACTTTCAAACAAGGACTTCTACCCCAGTATCGCGTGCGTTGATTGTCTCGGTAAACTTCTCGCCCAGTCGGAATATTGTGAGACACTCCATAACAAAGGTATCTCAACTCTCTTTGAATGTCGCCACTAGTTTGTCCTTCCAAACAGACTTTCGTATAATTGTTGGTGTGATATGGGGAGATTTTGGAATTTCTGTAATAAAATTTTAGTCCTATAAATGGAGCCAATCCAGGCTGAAAAGCTGAGAGGCACTGAGAATCATCAGCAGTTAGCATCTCACGTGACTCCAGGGAGTCTCGAACCCGTGACCTCATCTGAGGTCAGTTCTCGTCACTCGAGGAGCCAGTCAACAAATGTGGCTACATGATGCGGATCCGAGATTGAAGGATGAGTGGCGAGTCACTCACAATACCAATCGCTTTTGACAGAATGGCTTACTGTTCAGCTATCCGCTGGAAGGTCTTGGGTTCGAATCTCCCTGGAGCTTCGTAGGAGATACACTGCTGACGTACAGATGTACAGCCGTACAGCTGCATGACACCGCTCGGATTTTAGGCATTGATCAACTTCAGCTACAGGACGAATTCCTCGTCAAAAATACCCAAGTTTCCTCACACTAACAACACATGTTTTTGTGCTCGCAACATTTTAAATGCACCAAGTAATCCCGGAAAACAACTCGGGATATCTTGGAAAATGACGGAAGGAATGACTTCAAACAAAATTTATGCAACAAAATAGTCATTGGTGCGTCCAGAGGGATGACCAGTTTTTTTCGTAAGACTGATAGTAAATACTTGAAGTATTAAAAGGGGTCACTTGATTACCAGCTGTAAAGTTTAGTTAAGTACATAATTTAGAAGAGACTAGTCTTCGATTGATGCATATGAGGACTCCGTAAACCCCAAGTTAATTTTTAAATGAATATTTAATTCCACTCAGTCAACTGCTCAGTTGCTCTTCACTGACTACTGAATAGTGCATGTTAGTAGTCCTGAGGTTATGAAGAGTGCAAATTATCATCTTTAGCAAATCCAACTCAGCTTCCGGCCACTACATATTCAATCTCGTTAACTTCCTTGAGGCTGGCGGAAAAACCAAGATATGTGCTCAGCGGCACAAACCTCATTCGTAAATTTCTTGTTTCAATCCCTCACTGGAATCTTCTTCATGAACTTGGTTACCTGCAGATCGAGATTTCCGCATTATGAAGCGCTTGATGTACGGTTCCTCCGTTTATCCAAACGGGACCACACATGATGAAGGAATGCACAATCGATCAGCTTCAGTGCAACTCATAACAGCACAAAAATTTCATCCGGGTTTTCTAGTTGCGGACCACCAGGAACATGTGCACTCAGTTCTTGATTTACGAAGAGAACCAGGTTGAAAAAAAAAACAATGTGAAAACCGAGCAGACTTGGGTCCCGTGGAAACAAGGAATGTGAGCTGAAACAATCAATGAACTGATAAAACCACACAGATTGTGGAGGAGGGCTGGCGAAACACGGGGGAACCGTAACTTCTTGGACAGAACTGAAGTTCGGAATTTCAAAACCTGATATTTATGCTTCAGATGATTTCAATCTCTTTCCAAAAAGCAGGAGAGTAGTTTCAAACAGTTTCGTCTTTATTGGGCATAACCAGAGGTGTTTATGTAAGAAAGCTTTAGTGCGAACCGGAAATTCTCATATCCCAGATAGGGTTTGGGACATTACTGTTCAGACAGGGTTGACTAATTGGCAAATTAATGTCACCCTTTTGGCTTCAGTCACTTGGACAGCTAGTCAGAGTCGGATGTGACAGTGACCAAAGAAAGACACTAAAAGAACGTAGTAGTTTACTGCTGACAAGTTTCACTATCACAATCCACGGCGTAGCATTATTGGTCAACATAGACGTTTCGTTACCGTATTGGAAATTTGTAGGATGGATGCGCTTGCCCGCCCTGCTGTATGCAGCAAGTAGGGCGGCCCGGCTGATGATACCACGTGATAGTCGATGTGGCATGACAGTATTAGGAGTTGTAGGAAGCAAGGGCTGAGATACTATCAGAGCACCCAGACCTGGACAAGAAGAAAAATAGGGCCTTCGATCAATGTCTCTGGCTCAAAGGCCTGACCACAAAGCAGCGGTAGTTGGCGGGAAACATCTCAGTGTACTACGCCTGTCAAAGAACACACGAGTTCTAACCCCCAACCAGGAGGACCAACAGACTGTGTTGAGCAGACGTCTAACCACTGACCAACTTGGTATGACAGTCTCCGTGATTGTCACACGCACACTCCTCAGTATATCCGAATGGTCTATGGAGTCACCCAGGTCGTTGCACCACTGCACACTCTAGTCTCTTCGCGGTATTCTCACTAGTTGCAGAGTATAAGTATCATGGGTTTTTCAGCTTGAAGTGTGTTATCTTGGTCTTTTGTGATTATTCTTGATTGAACTGGATAGATAGTGATAACGGAATTTTCAGCAACCTTGCGGGTAGTGTGTTACGTTTATGCAATGTATTGCAATGTCTCGAGCGCCGTGACAACTGAAACAAGAGTCAGCCTGATACGGCACAGTCGGCCGAAGAAGGACATCATACCCATTTAATGAGCTGAACGCCAGAGTGATCAGGGTTTGTTCTGAAGATTTTAAGGACTTCGTAGAAGTTTCGGGGCATTTTTAGCTGGGCATTCCTTCCTAATGGATTTAACTTGGAGTGGGAGTAAAAGGTAAAAATGGAACGGAAACAAGTTTTGGCAAAAGGGACTCAACTGAATCTAACTGAATCCAACTCAACGTCATGATGAGCCCCAAAAAGGGACGAAAACGGCCGTGGGCTATCGAGGAGTTTTCAGCACCTGTGTCACGTCTTCGAACCCTTGACAATGCAATGAACACAATGTAAAGTTCGCCATGTCTTATACCGAAATAACTTACTTTTTGCTCGTGTTATGGAGAGCACTCATTGGTGTCTAAAACAACCATGCTCATTCAAGTGGTTAGAGCGCGAATCTACCGACCGGAATGTCCGTGGTTCGAACCCGACCTCTACCTCTCGACTTCCCTTGTCTAGGCTTGGGCAACCTGACAGTATTCTAGCCCTCATGCTTCCTTTGAGTGGCATGGCAGTTAGGAACCGAAAGGGTGCTACAGCTGAACGATGTTCATTCATAGAAAACGCTAACAAAGTTACTACATAGTCTGATAAAGGTACTGATATGCGGTATTTTATTCGAAACTAAAGATTTTAATGACGATTGGGGCTTGCTTTTCACAAAAAGGCGGAAAATCTCACCTATATTACTGGACTTGTTAAACTGTGGCCAAACTTTGAAAGTGCTCACAGCCCCACTTGTTAACATGCAGACTCTAAACTTGGAATCCACGTTCAAGGGTTATAATTCCGGTTTGGAATGAAATGGGTCTGTTCCACTCATGTCGTTTCAGCGCGGCCATACGAAGAACAGAGTTAACAAAGAAATAATATTTTTTGCTATAACTTATATTGGCTGATACATTCTAAGTTTACATTAACCTGGACAGAAATCAGATGGTATACCAGAGATATTTTTGAACAGATCACGGACAGTACGATTCAGGCTGCTACTGGTTGCACAGAACCCAGAGCTTCTTGTTCGAAAGCAACTTTGGTAGTGAGCTGGAACGTTGGTATCCCCGGTGCATTCATTGGGTGGCTGTCGATCTATTCACTGGACCTGTAAAAATTTTGTCACCATCATCAGCGCACGGTTGGGCAGGTAGTCTCCACTTCTTGAATGCGCTTCTATAGTTCGCAAAGAGCATATTTAAACTCTGACCTTTTCGGATATTCATATCACCTCACTGTAGTCTGATTGGCCCGTTCATAATCTGTACCGCGTCACGTCAGCGTTTCGTGCATTTCATTGGTCCACTACATTGGATTCTTGCTGTTCATTGTATTTTGTCCTGAATAGCCCATCTGGGATTTGTGTTGCCTTGCGGTCTGCCATTTTACCCAGGAGTAGTCAAAATGTGGGACTGGGTTCGAACTATGGACCTTCTTCCGGTTAATAGGTTCTTGCCTTAACTACTGAGCTACACCTGGCTCAACCGCACCGAGGCTAAGTGAGATCATTTGTTTTGAGTACAAAATCGGACTTCAAGAGAAGTTTTTTTTCAAAGGAAGGAAGGCCATTTCGGCAGTTTATGATTTCTTTAAATGCGACGCTGAACGTAAAACAGCTGAAGTGTTCTTAGACTTCTTGGCTCACACCCCGATGGGTGGTTAAAAAGGAAACTTAGGGAGGATAACCTATGGGAAATTTGCCAAACTTTGCCAGACAAAAGTTCGGCGCAGTCAAACTAATTCGCTGCAGTATGATGCTTCCGTTGACAGCCTAGGCTTCGTGTGGAAAACTCTTTCCATAGTTTAAGTACATGCAATGTCACGACCACGCCTAGTTGAATGGTGATGAGTAAAAAGCCGATGCGACGACAGGGCTAAAACATTCAACCAATTCAATCCGTCCGGTTGATGTTCATCGTAGGAAGCATTGTGTTTCGAAAGGGATTTCGTTTTTGCAATTATACAAGCTGCAGCATGATGTGCACCGAGGGTCGGGTGTTCGCATACCATGAGCTCATTAGCAAGTCCGCTGTCAGACAGTAGGCTCTGTATCGTATTCCGAGATGAGCCAGCTGAATGCTTTGTCAGTTCAGAAGATGGAATCTCATGCTATTATTACTAATGAAGGCCAGGTCAACAAACATAAGTACAGCCTCCAGAAGTATCTATGTCCGACAGATTGAATGTGACAATTTAAACATTTCTGTGCTTGTTTTGGCAAGAACAGAAACACAACAATACCACTCGTGCGCCGCTGACTCGGTCACTGTTGCGCCTGGGTGACCGTCTCACTTTCTATCGACAAATGTGCCAAAAAACACAGGTTTCAGGGTTTACCTGCTGAATTAATAAACATGATTAATTCAAGAGAAGGACTACACATGTTCCTTGTTTCAGAGTGACCAAGCTGGTCAGATCAAATCGATTTTACGTCTGTATGCGTACATATGTTCCCGTGTTACTGGTTAGAAATCAGTGGCCATAGTAGAGCGGTTATCTCTAGGGTACTGCATTTTTCTGGCTGTGGCCTACATGGGTTTTTGTGTGCATACATCAGGTACAAAGTGATGCACTTTGAAAGCATACACACAGGGAACTATAAAATACTAAGGGGTTTCAGATTGACCAGAAGCACTTTACGTTAGTGCAAGTTTGCCTAAGCAGATAAACCCGGAAGAACCGTTCAATTTTGAGGCTGTTATGTGAGCCAATGCCAATTTCATATCAAGTCCCACTGGCTCCAAATACGACAGCGCAGTATCTATCCGTGATCACTGGCTCGTTCGCGCCGAAAGCAAGCTGGTTGAAAATGTTGAGGCAATAGGCGAGAAAATACCATGTTCACAACAATCTGAAACACCTCCATGTAGCACAGTCTCTTGGTTTTAAATCGTTGATTGCCTTGGACATATCCGGCGGGATATGAGAAGTTGTAACAACAGACAAAATGCTCCCACCTAGGGGACAGGAAAATTCCGCCAAGCAAAACTAAAGCATTGTCTTTCGCTTATGTCGTTTTTGGATCTATTAGTCACGACACTCCAAAAGACAAAATTATTGACAAATACACTCACTTGCAAATCAATCTGGTTTTCATGGGAGACTCAACTAAATCTCTCATTTGTGATATTCTTCAACTGAACTTGCTCGATTATCGTACCAAGTGAAACATTAGGTGGTCTTTGTGCAGCACATTCAGTTGGATCTCCCGTGAAAACCAAAATGAGTTGCGAATGAATACATTTGTCCAAATCAGTCCAAGTTGGGTTCAAGGAGAACATAAGGTTGAAGGAACCTCGGGGACTGCTCCTACCTGATGAGCCCCAAGGAGGGCGAAACCGGTCGTGATCTGTCGAGGAGTTTTCGGCAACCCTTTATGAAAAGTATTGAGTTTCTCATTATGAAATTATACAAAATCTACGAGTTGGATATGATGACCCAACGTGTGGGACAAACTGAAATATGATGACGATGCTAGGGTTGTTGCACAGTTCACTGTTGTTAGAAAAAGAAGGTCATCGTCACTGTTTGAGGAAAGGATCCTTACTACTCACATTGTTCATAAAGGTTCTGGGGATCTCTAGCACAAGGGGACATATTTTCGAAGATGTGACCTATAAAAGCAAAACTTAACTCGTCTAGAACTATCAACCTGACTGTTCCTAATTAGCCAATCAGGTGAATCGAGCGAACGGGCTGATTTAATCCTTGGATAGAATTGTGACTAGTATCCACACTATATTGCGGTAGACAGTAAAAACCTGTGCGAACCACTAGGCTGAACTGGGTGACGAGGAAACGCCTTGTGCATTGCATCGCAGACCCGGGTCTATGATGTTCCCAGAAAAACACCCCAGTTTTTGGGAAGTCCACGGCCAGTAGTTCGAATATCTATGAATTACTGGTTTTAATCTTTCTGTCCGTAAAACTTCAAAAGATTATATGCGTCGGAAAGGTCAGGTTTCTGAAACTAGTCCAAGGCCCGAAGCTTAATGAAACACTCGAACCTCACCAAAACAGCAATGGGGAAGCTGTCAAGCATCCAGGCTAGAGAAAACAGTGTACGATCCAGCTCTCAAGCAGTCAATCAATCCAGTAACTCAGTAACGATGATGAGTACTCAGGCATTCTATAGAAGCACCACCAACGTTGACGACTGGTCAGGCATTTCATTGAAGAACGGCCGACCATGATAGGTGTTCACCTAACGGGGATCAGACAGCCTGGATCAAGTTCAAAAGTTTCTCTTAAATACTGCACTCGCTTGTTCACAATAAAGTCGTTGTGTTCCATGTCGGTGACTCCTTCCGACACTAAGGCACTGGTGCGGGGATAGCAGTTAGTTAAAACAATATGGTATTCACTAAGATCACGTTTCCACCTGAGAGACTTTAGTCTCTCAGGCCTTACTTCGGGGACGTAGACTGCTGGGTGTTAGACCACTTTACGGTTGGAACCCAACTAGGTAATCCTTTCAAGGCAGAAAGCGTTCTTGATTAAACTGTTACTTGGAGCTTGCTGGTTGTGAGTGCAAGACCAGCTGTAACCACACAGTCTCCTCTTGTAATCGACGACTTGTTTTCAAATCCATAGATTTCGTCATTTATGGTCTCTCTCTCTCACGCAAGTGGGTCAACTCTGCGGACTGAGGTATTTGTTTTCATGCTTTCAGTTCACACAGCTGAATACCTAAAGTGCAAAGTGCACTTTGCTCAGAACTTAAAAACAACACTGTTACCGTCTTTTTCCAAAACAAAGCCGTCTTCGCAGTTTAAATTCAGCCAACTCGTTGAACAAATCCAAGCCGAGAACGGTTTCATGTCCTCAGAAGATATAGTTTTTGCGACCGCGTTTCTCATGTCAGTGGAGAGGGTAGCGCAAAATAAGATTACTAAGTAAGTGGGATTCAATTCCTAAAGAAAATTCCTCCTTATAGATCTTTCGTAGTATGAGAAAGACGAATCACATTCACCAATAGTACCCTTCAGACACACTATCCGAGGACCATGGATTCTGTTTTTGACTGGTTGATTATAGACGTATGAATCGAATCCATAACGCAAAAGTTTCACGCAAAGATGTTTCACATTTACTTGCTTTCCGCTGGGTTTTTTTAAGAGGGGGAACATTGTTGAGGGTGAGGAACGGGACGATAGAAAGCATATCATGATGTTGCCTGTCTGGAGTCGTTAAGAACAATGTCTCTACATTTTGGGACAATGAGGACAGATGACTTCCCAAACATCAAATTACGAATTTTTCAAACCCATTGATAATCTAAACTGTTCCTCGGGACTGAAACTGGTAGTACAGTTTACGATACCGTTGAGGGTGACAGAAAGTGAAAACGGGAGAAGAATGCAAACCCTTGAATTACACCAGCGTCAATGGAAAGTGAGGTGTGCTTCGGTTATCCAGGCTCGTAAATCGTGTCCGGACGGTGAAATGGCTTTCGGATCACCTGCACAACTCTTGTCCAGTCTCACCTTCTCCAAGCATTCGGAACAAAACACCTCGATTGTTAGCACAATCCGAAACGAATACAAATACCGCACTCTCTTTGCTACCAAGTGGAAAGACATCCAAATGAACCAGGTATGTGGCAATCGCTTACATCTGCGGATAAGCAAACGGATTCGAGTCCTCACCAAGCAGTAACTTGTACCCCACCAAAAATACCTTTTCAAATCATTACAGAGAACTACTCGCTTAAATTGCTGGTCGAAATTGAGTTGTTCCTTCCTTTGGCATCGGTGTTGTACTTTCCACGGTCAAAGTACAGACAATTTTCTCAATATAGAAAGCTGACCTAACGGGGTGGACATCATCGCATTTCCTAAGTAGCAAGGATGAGGAAAGCTTTGATAAATACGCTCATTTGCAAATCAGGCTGTCGAAGAATTTTCAGCAAACTTATGAGTAGTGCATTACGTCTATACATGAGGAAAGCTTGTTCAAGAGCTAATTATCTCGGCTACTGGTTGCACTCTTGGCAAGCATCACATTACTGGTTCGTTTGAGGTTAATGTTAGCGGTCTGATTCAGATCTATCCCCGTCTCACGTTAGTTGTTAGAGTCAAGTGGCATGATGACTTGTGTTCCAAACAGGTGCGTCTGATGTTTGATTCTTTATGTAACTGCCGATCTAGTTGACCCTATGTTTTTCTCCCAGTCTACTTGGGAATAAGAAAATCTGCTGAGGCTTTTATAAATTTTCCGCATGGAATAACACTGATTTAAACAATAATTAAGATAGCTGTATTATATATATATATATACGTAGCAAATAATTGCTGTCCACATCCCAGTGCCTTAGTGCCGAAAAAAGACTTGTCAACAAGAAAGGCAACAGCTTTATTGCGAAATTACAAGGGGGCCTTGCGGTACATAAAGAGCAGTTTCGACCTTGATCCAGGCTGTCTGATCGTCGGCAAGCAGCCTCCCCACTGACCATCGTTGGCCGTGAGGTGCCTGAACGCTCATCATCGTCGGCTGTTACTGAATTGACTGACTGCTTGAGCGTGCATTCGATCGGAAACTGGCTTTCCCAGCCTGGATACTTGACAGCTTCATTTCTGCGATTTTGGTGGGTTTATGCGTCTCAGTAGGTTTCGGGTATTTTGGGATTATTCGCAAGATTCCGACCTTCGTGACAATATATATATATATATATATATATCCGGTCACAGATAGAAGTTTCAGCGTTAGATTGTTCATCCTTCAACGGATTGATATCTTCACGTACAGAGCCTTAAAACTCTTCACTTATAAAACAGCCATGATTTACGTTGGAATGTACCTTGTTAGAAGGGAGCAAGAAACAGACTACTAAGCAGGGTGGGGCACTCCCGCAAGTGGAAAATATTCTTTGTTTAACTGAACACTGAACTTGAGGGAGTTCATGATAACAATAAGCCCAACAAAGTTGAAGAAACGACTAAATCCTTTGGGGTAGTCAGTAAGTACATACACTGACTGATCCAAGTATGCCAGTGTCGCAGTGGACAGAGATTCTGAAAACGAGGATACTTCAGGATAGATACAGAGTAGCCGAAGTTCGCAGTTTAACAGTATGTAGTTGATGGTCCTTGAGAAGATAGCAACATGCTCGAAGGACGATTACACAAGCGAAAAACCCACCACTTGTGCTACAGAAGACGGTGAGACAATCTGCCTAGGGTACATCGTGACAATCCATTAGACTAATTCCCTCCCTCACGTCATTGCACGACCGGCCTTACTTCAATACTACCACACTCCACCAAGTAGACGCCACAGACGCATGGTGGTGCAGCCACACGCACTCATCATTCATCGCATAACCGCCAATCTTTCCGGTGTGTGGTACGTAGTTGAATCACAGTACGAAATTCGCGCGGAATATCTACGGTACAGGCAAGATGCCAGCGGTCGATCGATGCTGAATGCAGTTTCATATTCCATAACCTGTCAGAAACGACGTTAGATGCGGTTTTTGGTCACACAAGCAAAACAGTAGAGAAACGCCAAGCATGAAATCTCTTTCATTTTGTGAAATCCTTTGTGATTGCGAGGGTGTGGTAATCGTCTCCAGAGTATGTCAATTGTATACATGCATATAACGCAGAAGTGTGGCTTCAGAAACATATTTAGGCATTTTTTTATTATCAAGAAATAAACGCCGTTTTGAATCTGGTGCATGGATAACTACGAATGGGTTCGTGCTCAGTTGTCCATCGTGTCTCATTGGACACCATGGAAATTGCAGATGCACTCAAGTCTGTCATGCTTGGCATCCCCCAAAAATGTCAGATACCAGCATCTGGTAAATTTGATGTTTTTGAACATGTTCACTTGGAATACTACAGAGTGATATGATTTCTCGAATGAAATTCTATCAGATTCTTCAACCTTGTTTGTCCTTTTATTTAGGGTGCAGTTTTAACGCTAACACACGCGAGAATCGACTGGGTTTAGTATGTGAATTCTAAAATCGTCTAGCACTCTAGCTGGTCAGATCATGAATTGAAGTGTTCTCGAAAATTCCCACATTCTGCATATGAAGTACATTGAGAAAGTTCAAATTGGCAGTTCTACCCTATAAAAATGTGCGCTGATTTAAGAAAAACATTCCACGGATGGCTGTGAGTTAACAACAACCTAGGTAGTTGAGCACATTTTGGTCAATGTCATCATTATTGCGAACCTAATTTCAGCGAGCTCGTAACTGGCCAAACACAGACAGTCTGAGCAGGCTATTGGCTATGAAATACGCATCATTCCTTTACCGCAGCAGTAGATATCAGTTAGACCAGCGTTGTGTGAATTAGCCAGGTTTGCCTCACGAAGCGAGCACTTGCTAGCTGTTGAAAGGTTTTAATTCCGCAGATCGGAAAATTAGACAACCACTGTGATTTGAGGAGCTATGAAATCATTCGTCTCCGCGACATTACTGCACTGAAAGCGAATCAGCAGAGTTGTCCGGGGCTGCCTAGGGCCAGAAGTCGACGTAGTTTGTCTTGATATAATATACTGCAACTATAACCTATCAGTATACCACACCACGAAATTCACATGGTGTCCAACTAACAAAAAACTTAGGAACTACGCCTTTTTGGAGAAGACCAAAGAGTATAATAGTTTTGATTGGCTGTCGATCCGTTTTGTATACATTTACGAGTAGTATATTTCATTGACGGAAACCGCTGAGAGAATATATCTAACAGAGAACATTACCCAGAACTGGACTACCATGTAAGACGGTTGACGGTGCAGTTTGCGTCAATTGTAGTCGTTGTGTTTTCGGACTGGGTAACAAGCTGTCAGGCTGCATAATCAACCTTTCGCCGTTTGCATGGGTCGTCATCACAGAACAACAGAAACAGAAAACAGAACTTGTTTTCAGGTTTAACAAGAAAATTATTTCACACAATCGTCCTCAGTTTATGATTCCTCTTGGGGACTAACAGCAGTTGTTTTCGAGTGTAGTCGAAGCGCGTTGTGTGAGCTAATAAAAACCGTCTAGTTAGTTACTTGAGAAAAAATTGCTGTTTCATTTGTCTGTATGCTAATGAACGGGACCTTGCATTTCACAGGTCACGGAATTACGGCAGAATGTTGGACAAAGTTGATAAAACAGCGTTGTGTGTTCACATGTGCACTATTTATTTTAATTTCTGCTAATTTTCGCGTTTTTTTAACGAGAAACGATACACATCCTAGAAAGCTGTCGGGCGGTCTAACTCTAGTGATATAATGATCTTGCAGGCTACACCGGCTGAAACTCTGCTCCCCAAGGATCAACCGTACCAGAAAGTCCAAAAAGTAGCAGTCTGACAAAGCGAAATGAATGCCTTTGCTCCAAGAAATTGAACTACGGGGTGGTCTGGGGTTGAAGTTACACTGATCGCTATGAGAGGAATGTGAGGTCAATTCATTGTTTTCCCAGGTACTGAGAGCCAGACTCCCATATCTTGCACATTTTACCTTCGAATTAGGTCCGATTCTGATGTACAAAGCTCGAAATGCCACACCCGAAATAAGCAATTAAACCCAGGCTTGGCACTCAAAAGTTGGACCCTCGCACACATAATGCGGACTGTAAAAGAAGGAGGACGTGCGTGGAAATTGAGGACTTTCCCGGGTTAGAATAGAGGAGAAAGAAAGGAAAGGTGAATCTCTTTTGTGGCAAACGAACTCAAATGCTACCGCCTACAGCGTGAGTTCATCCAGAAAATGGACATGAAAAGCTAGCCGACTGTACCGTTGTGCGGCAGGTAGATTGCGGCAGTGTATCGACCACAGAGCTGAACATAATACGGATCCCTTTCCGCTGCTCGCCCGAGTACGCGCCGCACCCGTAACAAGACAAAGAGGAAACATATGTGATTTGGTTGCTGGAAAACCAGACAACCGGGAAATTGCATTGACGACTTGCGAAGCTCTAACACAAACGCTTGTGGATAACCAAGTTCCAAGCATACTTGAAAGCCAGTGAACCCGAATATGAGCACCTATCTAAGAAGTTTCTGCGGATATTTAAGGACTAAAGTGTGGTCAGAATCCAGATTGGCTCGATGAGACTAAATCATTGATATCCACTTTGATTCGAGAGTAGAATTTAGTACTCATCAAAAGAGCTCAGAAAATTTAACAAACACAACCCCAAAAGCCATACGAAGGCGCCAGGGTCAAGTCGGACGAACTTATGTCGGCTTGAAAACACCACGTTTCAACACTATTCAAATGACCGGCGGCTGCCGATTCAAGCCATATAGCTCATCTGGTCCTGGATACTGTAGAAACTTTAATTTCGGTGGTAAGAACGAGTTTTCGAATGAAACGTGCAAAGTCACAATACCTAACAACTCTAGATCGGCACTCAGCACTGGGGACCAGCGACTCAATCTGCTCACATCGGACAGTGAAAAGCTTGCTTGGACAATTGTGTCCTGGTCACCTTGATGATATTTAGGTGGGCTGTGGGAGGCGAGGAAGGCTGGAGACAAACGTTGTGGATAAGATTCAGGCTACTGTAAAATTTACTCAATATTCAAGTAGTTTGGATATGTGTGCTGATGATGTGTGATCCATACGTATGGTACTATTATTCTATGAACTGCATGCCACATAGCAAACCGGTTCAAGCAGGAGGAGGACGCCTCGGTGGCATCAGTGGTAATTGTCGCCAAGTGCTTAGTACCCGTAATTCTTCTGTTCAGCATCGCTTGTCGAACTGTTTTCTATTGAGATTCTAAACCAAATTAACTTTTGATGCACTCCAGAGCTCTAAAGCATATGCGTTTTTGCCGGCTCATCTGGAGAATCTACAGCTTTTGTATGAAAGTATTCAGACGGGTCTTAAACAAATTTACTGGTTCGGAAGAATGGATGTTTGCTGTACATATTACTGTAAACGTTTCAAAGAAAAAACTTTGAGGAAATGTTCAACACTGACGAAGTTTTCTAGGGAAAGCGGTACTGATCGATCTGCAACTTTGGATTGATCGAAAATCCCATCACATGAAAGCGGTCTTCATTTCATGGGGAAGAGCACTTGGGCGCTTCAGAAAAAAGGCTGGTACTCTATAGAGGAGAATGTTGGTAGCTCAGGTAGTATAGGCTGGTACTGTTTACCTAAACCAAATATGCACCCTCCGAAAGGATAGAATTTGTATAACAAGTGTTCACTAGATGCAAACACAGAGGCTATAACTTAGAAAGTCAAAACTGCCTGTATAGAACTGTCCTGATCCAATTTGCTAGATATGAGTCGATGCCACAGTTCGGGATTGCTAGGTTTCCGGTGACGCACTCACTGATCATCAGGAGTGGATGTAAACGGACAAAAAGTTTCGACGGATTTTGAGTGTAGCTGCGGATGGATGCTGTTGCTGCAGTGAAAAAGCAATCTGCCAGATAACTTGCTCGGGAACGCCGTTTGTGAAAATTTGATTGGTGTGTGTTCACATAGAAAGTCGAGACCACATACACGCTGTATTTGACTGAGCTGGTCATCCTGGGTTAGCCCACACGACGAATTCGTCATGAAAAACCAGAATCATTCACTTAACTATTCACAAGCAGTCGGACTGTCTATGAATTTGACGCTTCCTACTTTATACGTAAGGAACATATACACTTCTGAAGCGTCTCGGTCAGATAGCATTCAATCGAGATAATAAATGACAGTTTAGTCGTGAAGAGCATTGAGTAGACTTTTACTTGAATTTACCACCCTTACTCAGTTTGCGTATGAATCTGACCCGATGAGGTCATATCCAGTGGGTAACCATGGGGACGTCTATTCATATACCAGGTCTGAAGAGTCCACTACATAGACTGTTTTGAAGAATTTCACTCTACGGGTTGGTGTTCATTCACTCATCTTGAGTCTTCAGTCTCGTGACAGATTCTGTTGCTCGGTTGTCTGCTTGTTCACCATCTTTTGTCTAACAGTCTTTCCACTGTGCCAACAGTTACTATCACCCGTCGATATGATGGTAATTTGAAGCTCACGTGTACGTTTGCCATCCACTCGTCGTCTAGACGATAAAGTAGGTGTGAATGATCACTAAGCAACAAGCTAGTTGGAATATACTACTAGTAAGCCTGCTGAAAACTCGTCGACAACCCAGCACCGGTTTCATCCTTCTTGGGGCTCATCAGGTGAGCGCAGCCCTCGAGTTTCCACCAACCGTATGTTTGGCCTGAAGACCATCCAGTTAGATTCAACTAGAGGAAGAGTGCTCTTTTTAATCATTGCCATCATCAGTAATAAGAATACTACTGCTGCTCAGTTATGTCAGTTGGTTGGAAGTAGAACACACGGTGAAACAAACAGCATTACAAAGTGACACTGGGGGGTTCCGGTGATGCTTTCATTCTTTATAGCAAAGCCAATGTGTGTTGAGAAGCCGGGTATCCTTCCAAGGTGACCCTCTGTCACGGAATCTACTTCCCCAATGCTGAAACTCACCAGAAAGTTGAAAATCAAACGTGAAAAACCGTCCTCACAACTCATACAGCCGTCAGGTTATCGGTTGTCCCCGACGGCACCCCAGTTTAGGAGGACCAAAAATACTGCATGTTCTTAACGTTTCGTTAGTGTACCTTGTGTAAACAAAACGACAGCAAACAGCTTTGAAGCCTCGCTTGGTCTTTACCGATATTGACTAGCCACGCACAATTCCGGATCATTTTGGATTGAGTATAGCTAATCTGTCGTCAAAACAAAAGACCGAGCACCTGTTTCTACGTACAGGTGGTGTGTACGAGCGAAAACAAGGTAACGGGCTAGACCAGTATTTCTAGGGCGGAACACCATACTAACTGGAGCCGTTTTTTGTCAACTGATGAAACGCTGGTTTAGTCTATAGCTCTACCATATTGCGACCATTTCCCTACCGACGAGTTTTTCAGAGCGTTAAAAAACCAGTAACGCTCACTTGACTCCCCATAATATCAGACTTGGTTTGTATCGGAATGGAAGTTTGGATGCAGGACAGACTGTTACCAGTTGACTTTGATGGCTGAGGGAACAGTGTTCCGACCCTAGTGCTTCGTGACCTTAGCCCTTCAAGCGGACGCATGGCCGTGATTGACGAATTCGGACTTTGCTTGGTGAGGTTACTCATCATCCGATGTTCAAGCATAATAGGGCGGAGAATTGGGGTCGTGCAAGTAGGAAGCAAAACAAATGGCGGAGCTTATTGTCTTTACTCGTGGAAAAAACTTGCTCATTTTAGAAATAAAATTCAGCGGGCGACACAGGAGTTCAAAGCCAAACAGCATGTAACCTCCATGTTGTTCTGGAAGACCTCCAATGTCTTCTGATAGCTGTATGAAAGTAACAGTAATTTATATACGGAGTACACTACTCATAAGTTTGCTGAAAATTCTTCGACAGCCCACGACCGGTTTCGCCCTTCTTGGGGATCATCAGGTAGGCGCATTCGCCGGGTTTCCATTAACCTTATGTTCTACTTGAACCCAAATTGGACTGATTTCGATAAACACACTCATTTGCAAACATCAAACATCAAAAACGGGAGACTCAGCTG
The DNA here is from genome assembly GCA_003604175.2 of Clonorchis sinensis. Classification (NCBI taxonomy): domain Eukaryota; kingdom Metazoa; phylum Platyhelminthes; class Trematoda; order Opisthorchiida; family Opisthorchiidae; genus Clonorchis; species Clonorchis sinensis. The sequence goes on along the minus strand of CM030373.1, from coordinate 20,469,487 downwards.
GGTTCCAGGTGAGTCTCTCGCAAAAACAAAGTTGTTTGCAAATGAGTGTATTTATCGAAATCAGTCCAATTTGGATTCAAGTAGAACACAAGGTTGACGGAAACTCGGGGACTGCGCCTACCTGATGAGCCCCAAGAAGGGCGAAACCGGTTGTGGGCTGTCGAAAAATGTTCAGCAACCTTATGCGTAGTGTACTACGTACATACATGTATCGCGATATCCCGAATATCGTAGCAACTGGAACATGAGGTGGTCTGGTGCAGCACATTCGGTTGCCTGGATACATCACAAACGAGAGATTCAGCTGGGTTGCAGGTGAGTCTCTCGCAAAAACAAAATTGATGTGCAAATGAGTGTATTTATCGATAACAGTAATTTACTTGACATCTAGGGCCAAATTTCGGGAGTACCCAAACGTTGGGATAGTAACCAGAATCAGTCTCCCCCCCCCATCCTGCATGAGGGTTGCACCTCCTAGAGCCATCGACTTGGCTGTTCCTATAGGACTGGCGCTGTGTAAATAGTTTGTCCTTTCTGGAAAATACCATCAGTGAACCTCATGGAAGATTTGGAACCATGACCTTCCAGGCAAAAGTAACTCAGCCGTTCGGTAACGAATGGGTGAGAGGTATCATTGTTACCATCCATTCCTTTTTATCAAAATATAACGTAACGTAACAAAAAATTCAACAACTTTGCAGTGTTCCTTAGCCACAGCATTGAGTACTTTTGTCTTACAGTTCAGACTCTTCTTTATATCCATATGAATTCGAGTAGAATCGACCTCCACGTAGAAACCGCAAAGCGTAAATAGGGACTAGAACCGAGAATTCCCTCAACACTGCTGGAAACTGATAAACCACCTAATCTAGAAAAAAACCTGGGATGAGATATATCCATCCAGAAGACTATTCCAGAGACGTCGGCTTCTCCTTCGCATCACAATGAAAATCCTCCGCGCTATTGACCGAGAATTTTTAGTCAACTGTCAGTTCAAGAAATTCACGCCGGAAGCACAGCTGATTTACAAACCCCTGAAAGTGTGGCAGAGCTGTAGTTCCCACTAAAAAGACAAACTGGCCCATTCGGGAGAAAACCATATGTCTGCGGCGGAACGCTGGAGTCGACCGAGTACGGGTTCTGGAGTTCAGCCGTCCATTACCACCACACAGCCCCCTACTGCATCTCAATGGATGGTGAACTTCGGAAGCAGTTGAACGAATATGGATACACCGAAATCCGATGTTCTAATGAGCAGGATAACCCAGAGACAAACAAGACAATAGAGGACCTAACGATCGGAACTGGCACACGAGTCACTATCGACTTTTACTTATCGCTGGGTGTGCCGCTCACGTTTCAATGTGCTGTTCGCCCGTTTAACCGGTCGAAATAAACAACTGACCCGGCGACTAGCTGTCCAGGTAAGAAGATGGGCTTGACTAGAGGTAGTCCTAGAAATCAATAAGCTCACGAATGGCAATCTTGCTTAAAATGTTACGTTAGTTTTTGTGAATTACAGGTGTGTAACTGTTTTGAACGGCTGTAACGAAAAACATTGTAACTAATAGTTCACCCTAACAAACCGAAGAAAGAGCACCAGGATGATTAATGCAGAAGGTAGGTGATACATTCACACTAGAGAACATCTCTAGGAAAATTTCCAAATCCTTCTGGGGCGTTTCCTCGGAGAGGGGAGTGTTCTATTAAATGACAAGGTTCACAGTTAACTACGGGAAGGTATCGCATCCTGCGGATGGGCTTTCTGTCCTTGAAAAGCATTTCGCTGAAGAGTTTTCGAATCTGAAATGGATGCAGTACAAAATGATGAATCACGAACCGGGATCTGTTAATCTATAGGACAGAAAATTGAATGCTGAATTACAGATGAGGAGAATACACTACGATAATGTTTCTCTGAGGTAAGAGACGAGCTGATGTCATCATGAGGCGAAAATTCCGATCATATCAATGTGAAAGTGAGGGTAATACCAGCTTGTTTTAAATAAGTGCAACGCAGCACGGCGGTTTTGCGCGCTTTGCCTGATATTCTGCTGTATCTCATCAGGCAAGTGCTCACGATTTCAACAAAAAGGAATGAGGAAAAGCACATTTGTCCTGCTCAGCGTCTGTTCTAAAGGCTGCCATGTCAAGGGAACGAAAGTTTCGTCTGGCTACAGGCATCCAGGTTTTACATGCGAGTAATACCGGCCTCGGCAAATCGCAATGTCTTGCTGTTTGGCATGATTGACCCGTGCCACATTCAACTATTGGCTCGATAAGAGGCTTGACTAGACGACGGCTAGCAAAGTCGACGATATGGGCTGTTTGTTGGCCGTTGGCTTGTTCGCTGAGCTGGGCAATTTGATTGCAAACGTTTCATCACCAGTCGAGTTGACATCATTAGTGGCGTTATTGGGGAGCGTCGTGGTGCGTAGTGATGAGTTGGTGGTTGTGCGTTGAGTGGTGTTACGTGTGTGTTAATATACGTGCTGCTAACAGAGGTTGACCTTTGATCGCGATTAGTTGTTCGGTAGGGCGGTTTCATTGGTTGCTCTGTTATCCTGTGTCTCCATTCGTCGATGTCCATGTGTGACATTTGAGCTCAGAATCCCCTGTCGTCGTACTCTGGTCGAAGCTGGAGTGACCTTTGTCCTCTGTCCTTCCGACTTCCAGCTTGTGACCTTTATTGATCTTAGTCCGAGGAGTTCCTTGTTTCTTTGTTTGTGGATCCAGTATTCGGTTCTCCTTGAGTATTCCGGTCGAGATGTTGGTTTTTGAACGTAGAGGTGCGTAAATTGGATCCAGTTCGATGCAGATCGACGGTTGATCGAACCCGTCGTGGAGTACTATGCTTCCAGAAATTGTCCTCCATGTCTCGTGTCTCCATGTGCCAAAATTTTTGCGTTTTCCAGATTGAATTTGTGTTTGTTTGTTTGTTTATTTGTTTTTCCCTATGCTAAGTCGGCGCAGATTGTTGGTCCCAACGTCTTCCTAACGTCTTTGCTGCCTTAGCTTTTCCACCGATTTCTTTTTATCATGGCTCTAGTGCCATCGTGGTTAGCTGTGGAGTGAGCCGCCGAGAGTGGAATTTCTCCCCTCCCCCGATTCCCCCTTACACAGTCCTAAGGAAATGCAAGGAAACAATATCACACATCCTATGAAGTTGGCCTGTTGTGCTGCACTTAGATGCTCATTTCGGAGTCTATTTTGCTCCTGAAAATCTACTGGGGATAGATGTAACTCGCAGGCCGTCTGTGACTTTGTCGCATGACTATTTGGCTGGTTCAACGAGCTGTTACGTACTGGAAATTTTAAAGCTACTATCGAGCGAATGTTTATCTTGGCATGTGATTTACTGAGTTTTATAAGGAGCATCCCAGTGCATTGACTTTGTTGTTAGATGGAAGCATACAGACTCCTAAAACTTCATTAAAAAGTACCATGCAAGCAAGTAACAAAACCCAAAATAAATTCGAATAATCCTGAGCTCATGCAACACTCACAGTTGTATTTGTAAGTAGGCCCAAGCGAACCTGACTAAGACTCAAAGAGACAACCAAGAATACTCACGTCAACCAATACACAATTGCGTTTAAGGCACGATTTCAAAGACTTCAATGAAACAGATTTCAAAGAGAAAAGTTTCAGCAAAAGAACATTTCTAACTGGCCGGTTGAAAGGCACCATGAGCAACAGAAATGACCTAAGTAGAATAGGCGTCTTCTAAACCACTTGGTTTCCAAACCTTTTGGTTCGGGTACATTGTACAACTGAATACAACTCGGATGTAGAGCGGAGTGTGCATCCTCAGGAAGATACAGTAGGGCCCCATTCTATGTATTTTCAAAACTTTCCATCTACGGCGTACTAAGGAACATTAATCAGTGATGACCTTGATTGGCTCGAGATGGCTCTGCGGTGAATGGGCGAACTTGGTAACCGGAAGGTCCGTGGTTAGAACCTAACCCTGGCATCTCGGCTATTCCTGTCTAGGTCCTGGCAACCTGACCTTATCGTGGCCCTCATGCCGCTTTCGGGTGGCATGGCAGCTAGGCACCGAAAGCGCGTCAGAACGGAACGACTTTTTCCATTCGATTGACCTGATGAGATGCTTAATCGGAGGCGGTGGTTTACACTCAGCGAGCAGTAGCTAATAAAAAGGCATAGTTGAACACCTGAGGACACTGCTGTGTTTCGCGCTTCGTTGTACTGTGTAGCAATGTATCGACATAAAGTTGGGAGGCTGTCTTGTCGCTTCCTGCGGGGTTGTGATCGTTGACACTCAACCCGGCTAATTTTGCTCACCGCTCTCTGGAATCTCCTCCACAGTTGGTTAGTGTTCACAGCAGAAACGATGGTGTTTGCACCACCCTTACGGTGTGTGCAGAATCAAGATGGTCAAAAAGGTTGATGTAGGCATCGGTATGTGGGCAGTAACTCCCAATAGCGTAATGTCACTGTAGAAGGGACAACTATTGGTTAAATTCGGTCAACTCGTTATCGATAATTGAAAACGCTGTCCTAACAGTTTCTCGGAAGCTTTGGAAATTAGCTACCTGCCGGGTAAGCCAATGGAGTAAAGGTAGGGCGCTCGCCTCACAGGTCATATATTCTGGGTTCGAATCTGCACCTGGCCAAGGATATGTAGTTCTTTGTTTCATACTGGTGCGTCATGAATGAATCTAACCCAAGTTCAGCAGGTTGTCAGGTTTGCTCTACCACCAACAGAGATTTATAATATCATTCAGGCTGAAAAGCTCCTCCGGTTTCTCGCAGTTTACTTTGACTTATTAATTACTTACTTACTGTGCTGTGCTGTTTTTTGGGGATCGTCTGAAACCTGTCCGATGTTGCGAATATGTCAATAAATTCGTGGAATTTCAACAGCACAGCTAAGTGCACTGACGAATAAAGCCTGTTCAAAAATGTACGCCAATACGTAGAAATCAATACGTGTTGTTCTGTACACTTTGGCCTTATAGTTGATTCTATGGAAGGCTACTTTGCACTGACTTAGCCCCATTAATTGCAATGGATGTCACAAGATGTTAGAAAAAACTAATTAGCCATAGCCTGTTCCACAAGCAACGAAATGCTCCACTTTTGAGACGGGGCGCCAGGAAACTCTCCAGAGCAGTGGAAGAGGTCAACCTTTTTTTTTGGTAGAACCGTTTTCTGAGAGCCCTGCATTTCATTTTTTCAGTAAATTTAGGAACGATCAAGCGGTTGCCTTATTGGTAGTAATCTACCCAGCATCTCAGGAAGAGCAGGCAGTACTGTGATCCAGAGCAGTGACTTGAGTAAAGTTAGTCTCATGCATGTGTTCAAAGTCATCTACATCAGCATTATTTCCCTCCGGGTGATTAAACTGAAGGTTTTTTGTTCCCCTACGGTTCCCTACGGTACCCGATTCGAACAACTAACCACAATATGCTTGGTGACCTAGGTACCGATTGGATGAGGATCATTTTTAAAAAAATTCAACATCTGTTCTTCCCGCTTTCTCTCGGAGTTTCAGTAGACGTTATTGTGTAAATTCAAGTTGCTCTGAGGGCAAGACCAAATGCAAAATTGATATTTTGATGTATCTGAATTAGTAGAATAACGAAGCAAGTACTCAGAAGACTTGCTTGATGCGTTGTGTGGCACTGGAATCAGTGGAGTAGTACCTTTCATTGGAGAAGTTGTCAGCCGAGAAGCCAATGTCCAAATGTCTACGTGATATGAATTCCGTGAGTGAGGGATTAGTACCGTCCTATTCTCTTCAAGTAGGAGTTATCGCATGGCTGATCAGCTGCTTGCGACCGAATGGTTTAGTGCACAACTATCAACCGGAATTTCGCGGGTTCAAACCCCTCTGGCGATGCACACTGTTGGTGATCGCCAGTAAGGATCATGAAGCCGTAAAGTGCTTCTTGGCTTTCCGGCGTAGACTGCTTTCAGTCGGAGGGCGAAATCCCGATTGAGATTCCCGATTTTCTTCATACTATCAACCAGTCAAATTTTCCTGAGGAGCGAAAAACAAATTTTGACATTAGATCAACGGCTGTTGTATTCACGCAAAATAGCTTCCACTGCGCAATTTTTATCTTATATAATGCTCGGTTCCATCGAGTTTTCAACACACCTTATTTTACACCTCCTTCAGGGATTTCTTCAATAAAATCTTGTTTTGCCGATCTCCCTCAAAGATTCCAGAAAAACTGACATACGTGTCACTAAAACAACGGATAACCCTTCCTCCGTTATTTTCTCGGTTGGATTACCCCCAAATCTGTGGTACACTGAGCCGCTTCACGCTAAACCCATACAAGTAGAACATTCATCAATATTATCCTTCCTTCTGGTAACTCAGAAACAATTTCTAAGCGGGTCAGTCCACGAAGTTTAAGAGAAACTGTTATGTAACAGTTTGAAGAAAGGTGGTTTTCACGACTAAATTCTCCCCACTGTTGTCACACGGTTGATGCATTCCATATGTTGTGGTGCTAAGTTAGCGTGGCGCGCGAAATTCCTTGTGGACGGTAAAATGAACCAAAAGCACAAAAGTAAGTCAGTTTGCATTGTTTTGTGTTTGCTGACCTTAGAAATCCGCAAGCAGACTTACTGGTGCAAGTGAGATGCTGTACATTCCACAACCTACAGAACTTTTGTTCATAACTCAATCTTTAAAAGACGAAAGTGACGATTCTTGCCGAGATAAACTTAAAAATACAATCGTATGTTGCCTCCACAACTTGCCTGTTCGAATTAGTGGGAAAACATCTTGGAAGAAATTACAAGCAAGTCATTCATACTGCAACCATATTGTACTTATTTTACGTCCATAAACTCTTCCAGCGAGTTTCTAATTGACTCATACCGTAGAACTTCTTAAGGAGACTGATGCCAGTCATAGGTAACCTAATAAACTCGCATTGAGCACATCTGCCTAACTTGGTGAATTTCTCAGCGGTCAACCAATTTCTAGGGAATCTGGAAAGGAAATCTGAAAATACTTTATGGCAAGAAGTGTGATTGTATATCGATCAAAACGCCTCTCTCTCAGAGATTCAGGTGGGATTCAGGTGGATCTCCTCTGAAAAGCAAACTTGCATGTAAATGAGTGTAGTTGTCGAATTTCGTGCAATTTGTGTTCAAGGGGAACATATGGTCTACTGAAAGGAAACTCAGGGACTGCGCTCACCTGATGAAACCGAATAGGAATGACGAAACCGGTCGTCGGTTGTCGAAGTGTTCTCAGCAGCCTCATGACTAGTGTGTTATGTTAGTACAAAGGACTCTTTGACTCTTGCACACCGAATACTCGGACAAGAATTTGTTCTGCCTGAAAAGGGCGTAGACGCTTGTTAGTGTTGAGTTGAACTTTGACAGATTAGCACCCAATCACCTTTGCTCATCTGGAATGGGCGCCCCCTTTTTAAGTAGTTTTTACGACAGTATTCTAGTAGTAAGGATCCGACTACCCTAGATGAATGACTGGGAGAACTCATTCATCTAATGACTTGTTACACTTACATAACACTTATTACACGCTACCGAACATCTGACACATTTACCTGGTGGAACTGAACAATTTCAGTCAGCACACTCTGTCAAAGAATCCCACAGACACCCATGGAAGCAAGATAGTCACGGTGATGTTTCGCACTGGCCAACTTTCCGAGAGGGAATATCACCCACGTCTTTGGATCAATCTAGTCCCCTTCATAAGGGGTTCTCCTCACGCAGGAGGAGGGCTGCATGACGCTGATTCGCAACAGCTGCTTTTATATGCAAACCACGGTTCAATCAGTAAGCATGCAGGATTTGCTTTGATCTGAAACAACAGTGTTCGTTTTAAGCCTTGAAATATCACATTAGAATGCTCATCGCCTTTAATTGTGGGTTCTTTATGCCGTTCCAATAAAAAGACAGCCACGTGTGAATCCTTGCACTGGGGGCATAGTCTTATTAGCGTCATTACGATATGCGTAAAAGTGACTGTCTTGGCAGCAGTGGAGGGTTTTGACTGCGGGCGCGACATAGGGGTACAACCTGACTGTACAACCTTAAAGTAGTCATCTGTGTAGCCAACCGGACCACAGAGACTCTGAAAGGTGTCTTTACAGCAACCATCACGCGGAAATTCGGTGTCTGTCTTCCTCCGTGGGGGTTACATTGGGTCATAATTTTCAGGTAGGTGGTCTCTTTAGAGGGATTTGTCTTGCAGATTAAACGCACACAATTTATAAAGGAAGCTGCTCACAAGGTTGATGAAAACTCCTCGACAGCCCACGACCGGTTTCGCCCTTCCGTTTCGGGCTCATCAGGTAGGCGCAGTCCCCGAGTTTCCGTCAACCTTATGTTCTACTTGATTGCAAATAATTTGCAAATGAGTGTATTTGTCGCACCCAATTTAGTTTATTTGTGGTAGTTCTAACCGACTCGTCACTGCTCCATACTGTGAGGCCACAAGTGGGCATTCGCAGAACGAGAATTAGCATACAGGTGTAGTCTTCCGTTCTATGACGACCATGCACATGAAGGCTGTATGAAGCTCCGCACACCAGCTTACCGCTTCGCTCTCTAAGCTGTCCCATACCCCGAGTCTGGTTACTAGGTTGACGGCTAAAAACGCCTAACATGACCAGGGCTAGCGTAGATAATGTTGCAAGCCGAAAGCCGTGGTTATCGATGTCTGGACTAGTTGCTATGGCAACCAATGCACATGGTCGAGGTGTGGCTCTGGGACTGAAAAAAGACCGGGCTGCATAAAACAGATTAAGCCGAGTAGGAGAGACCAACGGCAGACCGATTGAACAAACTTCCTGCTGTTTGAAAAATGCTTTTTTCAGCAAATTAAATATAGTTTGTGATGGAGAGAAACTGCGGAACGAAGCGGCTCCCTTTGCCAGGAACTTAACGCTCAGGGGATGAAACTGGCTAGTTTTGTGAACGAAGACAATAGCAGTGACATAACACACTACTGAAGACAATATAGTAGGATATATCGAAGAGCCTGCTAATTGAAACAGGACACAATCCCTGTGCAGCACTTTCAGTTGAAGAATATCACACACAGAAAATTTGTTTTAGTCTCTCATTAACATCAGTGTAATCTGCAAATCCGCGTGGTTCTCGGAAGATGCCAGTGTTTTCCGGACCTGAAAACTGCTACCTTTGGACCGGTAGGGGAACAATGGCAAAACCTGCTTCGGGCGGACGGTCTTACGCTCGAGTATCTATCTAATATGAGTACCTAAGACATCTTCTTTTCAATTTATAACGGGATTTTTGCCGTTACGAGGCCACTGTTGGCGTAACACAGATTGCTTGCTAATGTTCCGACAGTTACCAGTGTCAGGAATCCAGTCTAACGTTAAGAAGACAAAAAAATTGAAAGACGATGAGGACGTGTGAGGTAACACATATTACTGAAGCAAACAATGCATTGGGGGAAGAAGGTTGTAAATGCGGACATTTCTCGTGTATTAGATGGGAACCCCATCCCTCCCCATTTGTGATCACAAGCCCCGACTTGAAATCACTGGTTTAGTTACTGAGGTTGGGACAGACGCATCATAAAAACCAGCTACTCTGATAACCTAAAGTAGGATAATGCTGCACTTCAGCCGAGGATGTTGATCATCGGCCTTTTCAGGCAGTATCCTAGCTGTCATACAACCATGTGTTTCGTAATTGTGTTTCGAAATTGCACATCTTTACGGACGTCGCTTGGTGACACCAGCTCGGGATACTTGTTTGCTCATACTGTTGATGTCTTCGATCAATCTTCACCAGTATCCCTCACATTTGTTTCAACACACTGACTACTGTTCTTTGGTAGCACAATAAACGCTGGAAACTACCTCTGATTAAGCACAATTCATAACGCGGATAAGCAAGTGACTAGCACTGAATATTTTACTAAACTTTGCTTTCTAGAGAGAGCCAGTGAATCAGTTTGTTTCATCTTCAGTTTATGTGTCTCACCGAGATACCTTACACTCATTAATGTCTCTGATATTTTCTGCCTATTTTAGCATTCTTAGGCAAATACTGGAAGCCTGCTGTAGAACTGCATAAAATAACTCTTTTCAGTCCTGTCGTAACGAAATGGGCTTGTGTTAGACCCGGGGACCCCGCCCCAAAACCACTTTATCGCTCACAGCTAGGCCCTGTTACGGCCAAAAAGTCTAACCCACATATGATTGGCCAGATGATCGGGCCGCTCGCTGGTCCAGCATCAAAGCCAGTTCTGATTGGCCGAAAGTGCGAACCCAACAGCCAATTACGATCCAGCATCTGTAGGATTTCAGTTTCCAATGCCGCGTCCAGAAGGCATCGTAGTTTCCGGGCTTTTTTGGTGCACCTTTGGTGGTTCTTTTGAAGCGACCACTAGCTTGTAAGGTTCAGACTGAGAACTCAAGTGAGGCTTTACCGTTATTACAGCCTGGGAGTTCAACTTTGTTCTAGTTAAGTAAGCATGAATTCCTCGCTGAGAAAGCAACTTGTCCTTTTATAGGTCGCCGTAAAGCATGTGAGAAGGGTATCTATCATTCCCACTGGAAGACCAGTTTAATCGTACATAAGTAACGGATATTCTTATAAGTACAGTGTCCTTAAACTAAACCAACTGTTGTGAGGTTCAGGTTGGATTTATATCGGGTTCCAAAAGACAGGTTCCGGCTGGCGCATACAGATGAATAGGAATGTTCTAGTTGGTATGATATGCCTGATGGTCATCTACCAAACAGTGAGTTATTCTCAAACGTAATACACTACTCAGAAGGTTGCTGAAATTTTTTGAACAACCCATGACCTAATTCGTCCTTCCTAATCAGGCTCATCAGGTGGTTGCAGTCCTCTAGTTTCTACTAACCTTGTTTTACTTGAACTGGCCATCGTAAACGAGAGATTCATCTGGATTCAGTTGAGCCCGCTGTCAAAGCCAAATTCGTGTGAAAATGAGGATATTTATCGAAGTGAGTTATTCCGTTTTTCTCCTAGGACCCAGTCTGCAGTCCGGTTGATCCGGTTACCATCTGTAAAAAGGGTTTTAGCCCATTTTAAGTCTTTTCTAGATAAGAAAACGTAAGACGATCATCACGAAACGTATCGTTCTTTTCCAGATGGTAATTACTAGCCTGAGTAAACGAGGGGTCGAGATGAAATGAACCAATCCGTTGGGAGTTTTACCACTGAAACAACGAGCAGTCCCATTCAGTATGTAGACTGTTTAAACTGGTCCTATGAGTAAGTATGTAAGAGTCAGTGTAACAAGTAAGTAACCAAGTGGTTCAGTATCGATCGAGGGAATGGTTTCGAGCTTCCCGATGGTTGATAAAACCTAATCTTCAGTCAACTGTTAAACACTCAGTTGATCTGTAACCGGGTAATGTTTCCCCATTTGCCACAAAAGTGCCGTCGTACCAACTGAATAGGTTACTAGTTTGGCCAGTTTTTAAGAGAGACTGTGAACTATTCAGCAAGAACTTTTTTGACGAGCACATCAGAACAGTGTAGAATATCAGTTGAAGTTTCTTACTGCTTAGTGCAGCAATTGGACTGGAAATCATTGAGCGTTATTTCGATCAGATGAAGCTGCTGTTGTCCCATATATTCCAGGTATATCCATGGTCATTCGAAGAATCTTAAACGCGAGTAACATAAGAGTAGCGTTTTAGAAGAGAAGCCTCTTGCCCGCGGCACTGTCGCAATTGAAAATCGTCTTCCGGTAAACAGAACCTGGACCATGTTTCCAAAAGCGAATGCAACTTCACTAAGGTTTGTAGAAGAGAGACGGCTTACGAACTTCACATTTGCGAAAAACAAACAGGCTGCCAAGAAACTCAGATGAGTATCGAGTGCTACTATAAGACTCAGTAGTGGCGGAGTGTGCAGTGGACACCGGACACAAGACAGATTTGGAAAATATTCAAGTTTTCGGGCAGTGATCAAGATCAACGCCACGGAGGCATAGATGAATAGATCAGTCCGATTGAAAGTTGTCAGCTGAAGCGCTTTGAACCGTGAAATTGAGGTCCGAGTAAAAAAAACCCCAAACCATCGGCCACAAAACTCAGGTACCAGCATTAAACAAAAATATATTTCAACTGTGCTAGTCGAAACAAAACTTACCGACTAATGCACTGTCTGCCTCAAAACTTGGCCGGTCAGTTAACCTATTCACGAGGCCTAAAGAAGCTTGTGTATCAACAGCGAATTATTACCATTTATGAATCCAACGGATGGTTACCAAACCCTTCTGAAATGGGGAACAAAACTTGTTTATGTGGATGTCAACCATACAATCAACCATACTACGCCGCATCAAGCACCAATATCCCGGAAATCACTCACAAGTAGCTACTGTAGGGTTTCTAGTAATATTTAACTACCTCTCCTTTGAGGAGCGTCTTTAGTGGATTTCAAAATCTCCCCCGTCGACGAAAGCAAAATGAACGACAAAAACCGCTTTGCGAACTTTCTGGACTGGAATCATTAGATACTGTTCAGAAACTATATAGATGCAGGCAGAAGTGGAGGGATTTATCCACTCAGGCTCGCAGTGATGAAGGCACTTCGATTTTTTGCAGGCCAAGCTCGGCCAACAGACCAACAGTTGGGGAAAGTACGCCTGCAAGACTGCCCACATACAAAAAGTTCACGTACAAAGACAGTTTAGACCACAGTTGTGACGAGCCTGCAAGATAATTCGTAGCAGTGTGAAAACGTCATTTCCACTCAGTTTAGGCAATTGTGTTGAAGAAAATTAGATCGCACAAAATCACCTCAAAGTTGTTAATGTCTGTTTTTGGGACGCACAGCACTGTATCAGTATGGGGCAAGGAAATCAATGAAGGTAAATGTCTACTCTAGGAAACAGCCCGTCATTGAGCACTATTCATAAAGTTGCTGAGTACGTTTTGACAACTCATTGCCAACATGTACTTTTCTATTTGCACTAAAGTATTTTTCGCCAAATTCTGATGTTCATTTGGAACATAGGGTTGATCGAAACTCTTGGGACGAGCCAAATCGATTAACTTTGGAAGGTGGAACCGGTAGCAGCAGCAGTGTGTCAGTGGGTTTTCAGAAAATCTATGAACAGTATTCAGGTTAGGTCAACAAGACATCCTGCTTTATCTCGAATTTCGTGCCTCCGGTCAATCAGAACTTTTGTGTAGACTACCTAACCAGATGGTCTTTCGTTAACAACTGGTCCTAATTTCTAATTCGTTCATGTCTAACAGTTACTACTAGCAGACTGATTTAGCTCCGGGTTGGGCAAAATCTGAGTAAAAGAACTTCTCGACATTTGACGGTTTCTCTATGCAGCCGGGAACTCAGATAAGCCTTTCGGCAAAAATTCTTGCGTAACACGTAAATTTCAATTGTGAAAGGAACCTCTCCAAGTTTTTCTGAATATTATGGTCATCTTTATCCTGTGATCTGACCGTGATCTGAAGCGTGAGACCAGCGCGTTCCGATATCCATATATTTCCGGCAATCAAAATGGACTTGGATGCGATGATTTATTCACGTCTACACTACGTTTCAAAAACGCAGCGGGCAAAAAAGCACTTCACCGGATGTGAGCTTTTGCAATCAAAATTGACAGGATAGAGAGGATATCAATGGAAAATCCATTAAGAGCAATGCGCACACGGTTTTTTTAGAAAAAATGCATTTCTGGCTTGGAATTGATAGCCAGAGTCCATTGGAAAATCTTTCAGTTTTCTGGGAATCTGGACAAAGATACGGTCTGCGTGTTAATCTGAATGGAAGAACCTCTTGTTTACCGGTGGGTAGACTACGGAGTACCTCAGCAGATGTCCGCGAAAACAGAAATGGATGGGAAGCTGTAGTGTACACGTTGTCGGCTCAGGTTGCAAGTGCGGCAGGAATTGTCACGTGGGTTGAGTGTTTGTGACGCGTGATCTAGTGAGTGACCGCTACAGGCCTCTTCCTATATACTGAAATGTCTCCTACCCGTGCCTACCTCTCCACAGACACAGTCTTTCAGACCATTGCAATAAGATGTTTGGGTAAAAGCTGGTACGTGAACTTTTGGTAAATCACTTTTATCTAATCATCATCATCATCATCATCATCATCATCATCATCATCATCATCATCATCATCATCACCAGGTCAACAAACATTCCGGACCAAATTTCGTACACTTCTGCATTTGGGTGTCGGTAGCCGTTTAGTGGAATGACGCTCAGATCCAAACTAAATCACTACGTGAACTCATATTTCACTCTTTCCTAGTTGGAGGGGGTTCATAAAAGTCCTTGTTCGGCTTCACCCTATTTAGGTTGGAAGCCTCAATTCTCACGAGAATCAACCTTCAACGTTGTTGTTCAACAATGGTTTAGCCTGGATTACTTCTGTTCCGAAATCTGGCGAAGAAGTAAGACGTAGTCAACGCAACCTTGAACGACGTGGAAACCGCCTTGTTCATCTCTCACTGGCTCCTCATGTCCCTCAACATATGTAGGGAAACCAATCGAAACTATAGCTTTCAGTGTGTCCGTGATAAATGTAAACCATCAGTGGCTGTCACACACATGGTGCAAACTGCTCCTTTAAAACGACACTCGATTCATCCCAGAGCATGAGGCATGCTAGTCAAGCAAGATATTTGAGAACAGGAAAGTTATTTGTCAACCTACTACATTTCCACTGTATTTAAAAGGCGTGGGATGTGGAATATCTAGTTCCGATTCTATGTGGATTTTTAGTTTCACGAGCTATTTCGTAACTTCTGATACTTTTAGATGATCAGTGAAGTGATCAGTGAAAAAACCCTCACAGATGGCAATACAGCAATGCTTTGAATGGCCCCATCCGGAATCTTATGAACTTTCATAGGTCATATACCGGTGTAGCATCTCTTTTGCATATAATCCACTTGACATCTTTCCACCTGATCGATGCTTTTGGCAAGGAGAAAGAACTTCTAGAAATTTACAGAGACAGCATTATCTTTCATCTTTCGCCGTGATTCATGACCAGCCCTGTGGCCGCTGCTGGTTAAGTACCTTACAACCTTTGTGTGCGTGCGATATGGTGGAGGCTGATGTCGTAAACACCTCTCGTCTTGACCACCACTATCGAATGCTTCTGCCTAAGTTACATTGTGTAAGTTGGCCTTGTGTGTCTCAAGTTCCTGAGGGCTCGGTGAACTAAGATTAGAGTTCAGCCTATTCTATAAATGCTAAAAGACTTCTGAATTCGACAATCCATCGAACGGTTGTGCTCTCAACAAATGGGATCGGTTTTTTCCGCAGAGTCAGTGGATTCCATGGCTGTTAACACAATCTTGCCATCGGAGTCTCCGGGCGATGAGGTCCACTTTTGCCTATGCTTTCGCTTGTATAACAAGGTATTACTCGAGGAGAAAGATACTAGCCTGAAAAACCATTGGCAGTATTTGGGGAGTAACATTCACTCTTCGTTAAACGACTTTTTCTGGTCACAGGCCGATACCACAATTTCGGACTTCTGGAGTTTTCTCGTCACGCTACTACATTTTTTACAAGTAGTGTAGTGTTACCGAGAAAAGATTATTCGACATCTGGAGTATCACGTCAACTGAAACATGAGGTGAGCTTTGTGCATCACATTCAACTGAAGAATACCATAAACAAGGGTTTATTTTGAGTCCATTGTTAGCATCAACGTAATGTACAGATGAGTGTATTTTAACAATCTTGACGGAATTCTTATGAGTACCTTCAAGAATTTTATTTCATCTCTCCCCAATCAAAGTCACTGGGTGCGCACTAAACTACGGGAAAGGCAGTACACCTGCTCCGTTTCGATGAACTGGTCAAAAATGGACATGCAAGTTTTCGTGCAAGAGGAGACTGTATTAAAAAATGTGGTCAAACGGAAGGGTTTTGAATATTCTACTCGTCCCAAAGCAGAGGCCCTAAGATCTGAAAATTTAACGCAGAATTTCGCGTCGCGATGGACTGGATGATTCTCAGTTGCTTCCCGGAACCTTTGCTGCTCGTGTCAAACAAACTTACAAGCCGACGTGCTCCAGCACGACGACGTAGCGGACTTAAGTGGATTCAGGGAGCGGAAAATAAAGTTTTCTTTTGGAAACCGTGTAAGTACGACCTGTTTGCTATTGTGTTAAATAAAAGAGAAGGCATTTCGTTGGGATATAAGTTTTCAAGAGCCTGGTGGGACCCAGTTTCCGTTTTAAATGAAATTATTCGTAAAATTGATCACGGCTGATTGAGGGCGTCTGAAAGCGTTGTGAAGAAACACGTATGTTTCTAGCAGAGATGATGCTGTGGTTGGCCCGGGCGGATCAGAGATTTTTCTAAGGGATCCCACACGGAGCCCTTGGTAAAAGATATCGACCCTCAGGATAACGAGGTAAACCACGGAGTCTACGTTTCATTGGAAGCTGGTGATTACAGGGGTGTTCTACACGTCCTCTGGATAAGAGGAAGACGGGCACGACGCCCAGTGAACCGTATGATCACTGCGTTAGTGGGTGCCAAAAATAGTCGGAATTGCTTCCAGTAACCCAGGGAATGCTGATTCATTTACTGCAGAAAAGTATCCGATGTGAATCTACTAAAACACACTAGTCCAGGAATAGGCTGAGTCAGTTGGTAAGTGTTTGTTTAACAACAGTCTCAAGCTAGCAGATGGGTTGTGCAGTAGAAGAGAAAAAAATAATTTCCTGTTAAATGTAATTGACTTCGAACAAGGTTAAATTCTGCTCAGCACTTTAAGCAGGGTTATGTATGATTTGGTGTATATGATGAACACATCTCCTAATGAGGGGGGGATTTTTGGTACCGAAGTCTCGTTTATATGTTCTTAATATTAGGGACCTGCGGTAATGGAAACACATCCGCGGCTGGCATTCAGCTCAGTCTTCGATGCCGGTAAATGCTTTAGTTTACGCTGCCCCACTCAATAAAATCAAGTTAGACAGCTGTGTGGTATTGATTAGTTGATACGCACAAGTCATTTTGATAAGAGGCTCTTCAGGGGGGGGGGCTTTTTCATTTTGACGCATATAGGCAGTACAAAAATTGCCCAAGTGTATTTTCGTCCTGCTGCGAGGGTTGTGCTATGCTGCACTGCTGAAATTCTATCCGGCTGACAGATCGTCCTCATAAATACAAAAAGACGCGTCATTTTTCTACTCTCTCTCTCTCTCTCTCTCTCTCTCTAAGCGCCAAACAAAACCACAAAAAGAAATAAAAATTCTGATGCAAATTTACCTTCATATGACAGTGGGGAAATGACAACCATTCGTAAGCCGACAAATGTCGAGTTTTCTTGCCTCGTATTCCATCCTCTTTGTATTCGATTCGCGTTGCAGTTCTAATGTGCTTCAGAATGGTGTTTTACACCTATCTAACGCTGAATCACCAGCCGATCCAATTGTGGTCTAGTCAAGGAAACTTCACTAAGCAATGTTTTGAAATCAACCAGCTAAGGCGAATGATAACAGAATAAATAGACAATTTGGAGAATAAAATACTTCCCAGCTTTGATATTGGAACGGACTGTACCCTCGTAGCGGGATTGCTAAAGTTCTCCCCTCTCCTTTGGAGAGTTCCCTTGTCTGTTGGAGTACTGTATTCATGCAGCTCAGACTGTATATTTCTTTCCAAACTTCGGGAAGCGACAAGGCTGTGCTCAGCTGGCTTGGATGTTGATTAGACCTTCTATACCGTTTAGCAACCATGTTTGTGTCAAACAAAGACGATTGCATCGTTGGGCAGTTTTGTCTGGGGGTTCTTCCCCCCCTCCCTCGAGTCACTGTGAAAGAACCATTGTGAGAGAGGTTTCGGGTCATTGGCTTTTCTTCATTTTTCGTGGAGATTTCGTCCTGTGGAAGAATAAACTTCACCCGATCAGTGAAATTTCCATCTGAGATGTCGTTGCTCGAGGAGGCAGTCAACACGTGTGACCGCGTGATGTAGATCCCGTGATTGAAGGATGAGCGGCGCTAAGTGCGAGTTAATCACGCTGCTGATCAGTTGGTCGTGGCCAAACGGTTAAGTATCAGACCACCAACCAGGAGGTCGCGGGTAGTTTCGTGAGAAGCGCACTGTTGATGAAACAGCTCCACAGTGCTTCTCGGCTTTTCAGCATAGATTAGCTTCACTTACAGGACGAAATCTCCACACAAAAACCCAAAATCTCCTCAATAACTTTCTTCATTTGTTTGTCGGTTCGCTGATTATCTTTTCTCCACCACAGGACAGACAAGGTTCTAGTTTTTCTCTTCTAAATAGCTCGAATAACCAGAATGCCATCTTACTGTGTTTTCCATTTTCCGATTGCTGTTTAATTATGCATATGGGCTTCACTGTCCGATTTCCAGTTCTTTGCCATTAAGAAATCCGCTTGTTACTCTCATCTCCTAATCTGAGTAGAATGGAGCTACAGTTCAGCCGCTCAACACTCGATTACTGACTATGTGGACGGTGATATTCGAGTGTTAATTGGTGAGATCGTTGCGAAGATATCAGAAGTTGTACTTTGCCGTTTTCTCTACGCGCATTTGTCTACGTCTCTGGAAATGCACTGGTTTTTTATGGGACGGAATAAACTGCTGGCGGCCCAATACAACTAGCTATTGATTTTCGATTCAGCGGATGGACACTTCTTGGGGTCTGCGACAAGGAAGGTGACACGCTCTGAACAATCCAGGGAGTTTGCTTTGTCAGGACTTCCGAAATTGGGGAACCATAAAGATGTTCATTACTGAAGACGGGAAACATTTTCATGGGTTTTAGAAGGCAACTTCCATTTGACGACTTTTCGTATCCCAAAGTACACCCCCAGGTTAAGAAGCATTGCACTGGAGAACCTTTAGGGCGAGGAGCTTCAGTGACTGCAACAGCAAGTGCCAGATTTTGTATGTCAGCCTTTTCAACACATACATCCTCTGCACATCGTTGGGTCATGTACCACCGGTTTCCAGGAGTGTGGTGTCCGAATCGATCGGCGATGAATTTACTGCATCTTCCTCACAGCTATTCAGGCGATGGCCTAAAACACAGTGAATTTGGCTGGAGGAACTCAACTCTCCTAGTTGATTAATCGGAACTGCTGATTGATTAAGGCGTGAACTTACTGATACATCGTTTCAACCCAACCTCTGCATCTGGGCATCCCATATCATGACTTGGGCAACTTGGCAGCCCCGAGCGACTTTCCATCGCCATGAAAAGCTGCAGGCTGCTTACTGTCTCACATAGCTTCGCATCTGCATCTAGTGTCCTTGTACTGTAACAGATAACTTCACTGCGTGAATAATCAAGGAGCGGACGGCGTTCGCCACCTCGCGTTGCGTCGGAACTGTATTTCGCTGAAGCTGAAGGGCCGTGTATACAAGGCAACTTTAACAGAACCCTTATTTTATGAGGTTTAGATTTGCCCCCTACGATCCGAGGACTGTAGACCTCTTCAACTGTTTCATCACCGGTGTCTCCCTGGCTGATCGCAACCAGCCCGTTGATAACGAATCCTTCTTTCCAATCTTTAATGAGGCTGTATTTTGGCGCAATACCGTCCAAGATGAATATGAACCAGCAAGTTACCGACACAGGCCACCAGCGACCCCCCTCAAAAAAAAAACACGCAGTACGAACCCGGCGGGAAACCCGAATTCCAAAACTGTGTTAGAGCATTGTGGACTTTCTCATCTGCAAGATAGAATATATGCAGAAGAGAGACCACTTGGTAAACATTGTTCAGGAAGCTGAGCTTTGAATGCTCTGCCGTTTGAGTTGGATAAAACAGCGGTTATCCGAGTTTGCGGAAAGTACACTGAGTATAGTCGTTTACGCGCTGTGAATGTTCCGAGAGCAGCCGAAGCAAGACATATCTAGTCGGGAATGTCAGGGAGCTAAGATGCCTGAAAATAATCTCAGAACATTCGACAGTTAATGAGAGGCACCATTTCCGCCCAATCTGCGGACCGCAAAAGCCAGTTACCGGTTGAACGTTCAAGCAGCGATAACTGACAATGATCGGATGCTCGGACGTGACCTAGAGACGGTGTGGAGCAACCAATCAACAACGACCGGACAGCCTTGGTTGGAAGTGCACTTTAACTACCGTGAAGCTCCCCGTGACTTGTTACTCTCTTGTTCTCAGCAAAGCTCTCGTGTTCCTGTTGGGTGGTTCTGGTTCAATTAGTTTCTGGAGCTGAGCTTTGCAGTCACTTACAACAACAAGGGTTGAATGACCACGTGGTCACACGAAATCTTTTCTCCTCCAAAAATGCACTTAGTCGTCGTAAAACTTGAAAAAAGGTGTTGTTATAAGGCTCATTGATAGTAAGCCTAAAAAGTCCAGGGTGTTTGTTGCACCCGAATCGGCGTGGAAGGGATATCTATGTTTCCGGTTTGCAGGATCGCTCAGGATCGCCCTCAGGTAGAATATCACAGACAGCAATAGGATGTGAGGTGGTATTGTAAGGTGACTGATCATCGATGCATCTCCAGTAGACAAGATGGGTTCAGATGAATCTAACAACTGGTATACAGGGAGGCTACTGCAGGTGTACATCGTTGTCAGCCTTTTTAGAGATTTCTAGCACAAAACGAGGGTATTGGGGATGAAGAGGCATTTTTAGATAAAACAAAACCACTTCAATGTCTTCCTGTACAGCCGATGAAGATGCACTCTTTGCATGCGGTATGAGGATTTGTTGAACGTTGACCCACACGTTCTGTATCCGTTTGGTATTGCACAAGCTTGGTGCGAGTATAAACGTAAATTATGACAATTAAATCCTTTCCCAGAGTGTCTGAGTGTCAGTCATAGAGTCGAGCGACTGACAAACGTTCCCAGGATCGTTTTTCGGCGTACTCTGGAATCAGTAACCACGAATGCCAGAAGTTCCATTTGAGAAAAATCAATTCAGATAATTTCATTCGTCGGATTTTTCTTTATCCTCTCCATTCCGTTGGAGGTGTCGAGGCAAAACTGAGGCAGGATGATTCAGTTCCTTTCAGAGTTATGGCAACATCCCACGATAATCGTGTGAAGTTTCATTTCCCTAGCGAAGTATGAGAGACCGGTTGGCCTCCTAGAAACCTGTAAGGCAGAACTGTTGTTGAACTTGAAATCTTCTGGGAAGAGCTCAAAAGAGCTTCGGAGGGGGACAGGGCAGATCGAATTGAACTTCTATGAAACGTAATCTCTGCTGGGGATGATTTCCCATATAAGTACGATTGTAACATAAGCAACTCGCCATGTACTTAGGCTGATTTGACACTAAATTGGACCTCATGACTGAAGGATTGTCACAGTGAAATAGAGCCTAACGATGGGCGAGGTGAGAATATTTGGTGATTTCCAACAGAGGGCTCCTCCTGTCAGTGGAGCAAGTTTCTATTGATGGGCCGAGAAGCACTGTACAGTTCTTTCATCCCCGTCCGCATTTCGTAAAACCCAAAGGGTTTGTGACCTTCCGGTCAGTGGCCACAGGACATAGCACTTGTCTAAGTGAAAGCCAATCAAACTGCTGATTAGCCGTTCGTGGCAAGCAGTTAAGTGTTGAACCATTGACAGTGAGGCCGCGGGCATGAAACTCTCGGAGTTTCATGGGGTGCAGACTACTGAAACACCTACACAGTGCTTTTGGGCGTTTCAGCATACAGTAGCTTCACTACATCGAGTTGCGTCCTCCCTAACCTCTAGCTGGCCTCCGACTCAGGTTCCCGTGGGCTTTCTCGCTATTGCGTACAGCAAGTTGGCTACGCATTACAATCCAGTTGAGGGATCAGATTTGGTGAAAGAAAAACTCGGCAGCTGTGAAGCTGCTTTATGCAAACGTTTACACTCTCTGACAGTTCCAGAATGTCAATCTCGAAAGGCAGTTGGAACTAACCTGGCCGACTATTTATCCAGGTAGCGCCCGAACCTAACATTCAAAGGTATAGGACCCCCGCAGAGGTTCGTCTTGGCGGATAGTCCGAGCGCACAGTTTGTCGTGTTGCACTGATCTGCTGATGTGTCTTAGAACCAGACGACGGACTTAACTAAACATCGCATCCAGTGGCCCCGATCATCATTCTCGAAGTTGACGTGATTGTGCAGTTTTAAAGATAACCAAGCGATCCGCGGTGCCACCACTGGCCAGAATGAGGCCGAGTGAACACACATTCACACCAGTCAAGTGTCTTCATTTTGTACAGTGTGGGTCCCCCTCCCCCATAACTTGTGAGCACGGATCAGTAAGATAAATGCTGTCTTTGAGTTCACAACATTTCATCGCCTGACTCGTCGAGTAGATGCTTCCTTGTATTAGTTCTGTTTAGGATGCTGCCTAGGATGACCGGCTTTTGAGTGCTATTCAGCTGCATTGTGATAACTCAGGTCGACGGACGTAATTGCTCAGGTAGACAGGACTTCGGACTGTCAGTATGTACTATTCTACGATTCGTGGTATTACCGTCGGCCTCTAAAACTTTTGGCTTCAGTTCTTGGACTTTGATTGGTGGGGCAACATGCTAACGCTTGTCAGACTACTGCCACCTATATGAAGGTTGTCCCATGTTACTTTCTGAGTACTTTGTGAGGTGTTATTTCTATATATACTGAGTTCAACAGCAGCTAGACTGACGATAAACTACTTAAGCTGTATATGAATTCAGCATCCCATACATCAGTGTAAGTTGTTTCGCCTGGCTTTTGATGGCTCTGACTGGTAACGACGCCGATCAACGCACCACAGACAGTCCAAATAGATTTAAACACGTGTTCTGCCTCTGAGATCGATTAATGATGAATGAATCAATACTTTTTTTTTACATCCAAATCATAAATGGATTGAATTTTATATAGTTAATTGGGTGGTTTAGGATGTGCTCTTTCTTTATCTAACGCATTCCTGTTCTCTATAAGGAGTTAGCAAAACGAAGGCTATTTCACCGGACGTAATATGCTTCCAAAAGTGTGCTCACACCAGGGTGAAGTGGATCCTCATGCAGAAACACTCTGTACGTTTGTAAAGACAACGTTCCATAATAAACGTTGCATCAACGACTAGTGCTAGGCGGAATCAGCTGGTTATGGGAAGCTTGCAGGTTTCACATCCGATAGGGCCATAAAGCTTGGTGGATTGGGTCCAGACGTGGAACTGGCTCTGTTTGTTGTGGCTTGTGAACTGTTGTATGAACGAAATGGCGTTAAACCACTACTGATCTAGCAATATTAATGTTTCTACTGCTAGACACCTCAACACGCGAACGACAATTAGGATCAAACAAAACCCTTCTATTCTAAAATACTAAGTACCACTGTCTGGCTATCTCATTCTTGCTTAAAATCGTCATCAATGAGCAATAGCTCAAATCCCCATGGCAATCTGCATCTAGAAATTCCCTTCGATCCAGTTGTAGATGGTTAATTAGCAGCGTCATTGATCTGAACTCACATAATCTAGTGCCGAGTGGCCGCCGGATTGATGATTTCCAATAGTAAGGCCCATGTGGCTTGTAGCATTTCCCTCTCTAAGAAAACTAAAAAAATGTTCAGCTGTAACACCCTTTCGGTGCCTAGCTGCCATGCCACCCGAGGGAAGCACGAGGGCTGGGATACTGCCAGGTTGCCCTAGCCTAGACAGTGGAAGTCGAGAGGCAGAGATCGGGTTCGAACCACGGACCTTCAGGTCAGTAAATTCGCGCTCTAACCACTTGAGCCATCTCGCCCCCCCTCTCTAATCCAGTTACTGAAAATTATAGCGGGCTTCAATCTCTTGCAGATTTTTGGAGGTCCTATCCTGGATTCTGACAAACAACACAGCTGCCTGGTTTTGTTTAGCACAGGTTAGTTCAACTTACAGGAAGGAGTTTTCGAAAAAAAACCTCTTCAAATTTCTCCAGTAAATCCAAGAAGTAGAAATCGTTTGCACTTGTAGGTAGCCGGTTAAGCTTGAAAACCTTGAACTGTCCAGAAGTGAGCATTGAGCTTCACCTTGAGTGGAACAGTTGTAACACGTTCACCTCCAAACTCTTATGCTCGAGGTTCAGAACCCGGCACGGCTGAAGCGATGCACTACTGATGAGCTGGAATAAGAATCCGGTGTGCAGGATAACCAGAACAGTCACTACGTGACACAAGCTGAGAGTGAGACGAATAAAATAACGCTGACTTGGTTCTATGGTGACTGAAAATGTCCACAAGCACGGTCATTCGATTCTCCTTCAAATAACGGTTGGAGAATGGTTTCATTATCTCATTACCCCTCACTTGCCTGTGTAGTTGTTATAAGTCCGGTTCTTTATACGTAGATGAAAGTTGAAACTCCCTAAACTGGGTAAATGTTATCTCGTCTGGTTCAGCCTCGTACTTTTTTTTGCCGTGAAAATAAACCTAAATGAACATCCCCCTTGAATCTGTCTCAGAATGTGTCGTTGTCCGAACATAAAAACAGAATGTCTGAGGACAGGGTCAAAAGGACGCTTCGGGCCTGAACATCACTTCAACAGCATCAAGTCCCGTAGTTGTTCTTTAGACATGTGAGAGCCACACCCAACCTAAAAGATCTGTCTCAGCTCTGGTTTCTGAAAATTGCTACCCGATAATCGATACGCAAATTTCAGACCAGAAGAAATGTGTCGCACGACTGAGTTGTTCCCCTGTGGCAACATCCGCATAGACCTGCTTCCTACTGACCAGGAACAACGACATTTTATCTTCTCGCACTGAAGTGTACTCTAATGTAGATCCCGATTACTTAATAATTTCGGAGGATACCGTTCATATAAATAGACCGAGTCCTGGTCCATTGTATATTCCGTGAGTTGCCGACAGACATCATATATTAATGCCTTACTCGGGTTAACGGATCGGTCTCACTCAGGGGATTGTCGGTGTTGGTTCCCCAAATGTAAACTGTCGAAGACAGTAGTGTTCTTGTTGAACCATTTAACTCAGGTAGCCTTCGCAACGTACAAAAACCACATTGGATTCACTGTCATCCGAGAAACCTTTGCCGATCTCTGCAAGCCACCTTCGGAAGGACTTGAATTAACGGGATTGGACCATGAATGCCTACAGGAAAGGAGTCGCTCCAATGAGTCAGAGGGGTCAGACGCACTCCAGTAACATAATCGGCTCTGCTTGGACTGCGTTCCGCAATTTATCTCCCCCTGCTACAGTGTGGATATCAACTGAAACCGCGCAAATGTTACTTAGAGGTCCTTTTCGCGAGTACATACTGTTTCCGTACAGAACAGATTGTATACCGCAATAGCACATCAACTGGTCTGGGGTTACAAGACGTTCCTCTCTGCGTGATTGGTTCGAATTTCGGAAGAGAGTGGAGATATGCCTTACTGCCTTATGTAAGATATATGAAAAGGAACAAAATACTGGAGCAATAGCATAACCTGTTGAACAGGGTAATTGCTGCGATGTTTACTAGCCAAACTAGTGGTAAATGCTAGCCGACCTCAGACTGCATGTATGGAAAAATCGATCAGACCCTGTTTGGCGTCGAACTGTTTGACCCCTCACTACATGTTGGGAAAAACTTTACAAGTGGCTAGTTGAGACGGCAGGAGCAGTTGCTAAAACACGTCCGGTTAGGTTTGCTCGATGTGCTCGATGAATACCAAATGACCGGAGTTTGGGACCCCGTACAACCAAGAATATGTACTGTTGGTGAGCCAGGGTTAGAGCCAAACTCATACGTTTCCCACTGACTTGGCCTGGAATACGAAAATAAGTGAACCGAGACAACGGAATGGTTGTTCAGACTATTCATCGTTAACTGGAACTATAAACAATATACTCCGTACTCAGATTCATTCAGTCTCAGGAATGGTTGTTCAGACTATTCATCGTTAACCGAAACTATAAACAACAGCTTCGCTTTCCGTACTTAGATTCATCCAATATCAATTAAGTTGTCCAGCCAGTTACTTAGATCACTTTCGTCTATTGACGTCTGAGCTACCTTCAGACCGAATGGTGAATGTAAATTGCTACTGTTTTGTTTTAAAATCTGATTGGTTGCGGGACTTTTCCAAAACAAAATTCACAATGACTTGTAATACTACATGTGATTTTCACTAAATTCAGCCCCGGTGTTGATTTGAATGGGGCTTCCCCAACCCCCACACGTTTCTTCCTGTTCTCAAGTCACCCCTCGAGAATCAGCTAATTGTTTCACAATGAGAAGCTTATCCACTAACACCATTCGGTCAATCTATATTAGTGTGTCTGGTTTGGAAAATCCAACGTTCCCAATGGGCTCAAACAACTGGTAAGTTCTCCTTTGAAGAGTCCTCGCGTCACAATTCCCAAGGGTGTTTGCTATCTTGAGGATTAGACTTAAGCTTCAACCCGTCCTGTCTTGAAAACTGATTGAAACGTGGACGAAAATCAAAATTTATGGCCCTAAAAAGGGCCGTTGGTCGTTCTCAATCCAGAGTCCCGCCACCGGTTTTGGAATTTCGCCAAGGGCTCGCCCAGCACTTGTGGTCATTGTCCAGTATCTCCAAGGCTCGACCATCCACTGTCGTCGGACATCCATCGGGAGTTCAATTGTATCCTTGATTCCTGGGGCCGTTGAATCATCTGAAACTCAAATATACTAAAATCGCACATGAACACAACCTAAATATGGTCAGCTAACTCTAGCTACCTTTGTTCTGACAAAAGAAATCTGTTCGAAACTGTCACACTAAAGCATAACTAAACAAGTCTAAAACACGAACTTCCAACTTGCGGTTGATCACCCACTGATCGCTGGCTTAGATTTTCTCGACCATGTGTTCGTGTACTCGTTGGTGCGCTCGCATGTTTGAACGGTCAGCAAATCGGCGTTCACAGTAGGCACATTGATATGGTTTTTCTCCGGTATGTGTCCGTCGGTGTATTTCACGCAACCATGGCCTGGAAAAACGCTTCCCGCAATCCGCACACTGGTAAGGGAGGGTGTGAGTTGCTTCGTGCAATCTGTACAAATAGGGAAAAGATTGGAGAGCTGGTAAAAAGGTTTTCCATCTCCGTCTATCGCTCCAACGGACAGTGCACAAGTGGGCTGTTTAAACTGGGCGTAGCACTTCGTCCTGAGTGATAAGAGCTATTCTATGGATGCTCATCCCCACTGAATAGAGACAAATGTGCCTGAGTGATTTGCTTGTGAGAATACCCAAATAGACACCTAGTGAACTAAAACTGTATTCCACTACCACTGTGAACGAAGAAACCATAAGGAAGCCTACTATCCACTCGATGGCCTCCTTGTCGGTACTAGGCATACAAAAAAGCACCGCCGTGACAATTTCTTTGAAGTGTTGTGATTTTGGAGAATCTACCACCTAAATTATCATAGATTCCACGCCAAAAGTACCATCGTCATTCGCTGGATAAAAACGCATTTTGAGCTGTAGAACTGTCAGATTGCATTTCTGTATATCTATCGCTCCAGAGACAAGATGCGGGTGGTTTTGGGCGCATTATGTTCTGAGCCAAGCCCACTTGATCACTGGGTGAAAAGACAACCCTTCTCATGTCAGTATAAAGCTTCAGAGATGGGCTTAAAGGGGTCGTCAAACGTTCAGTTCCTGTGCAGCTTGGACAGTTAGGTTAAAGGGTGTTGGCTTTCTGATAAGTTTCGAACTTTTACACTTTCCACCTCTGTTTTTGGGATACCAGATACAACGGACTTGACTATTCTCAATAATGTCATTCTACACTAGCTGGGCAACACAATCCAGGGATACCAAATCATATGCATTAAATATGCATTAAATAAACATGCATTAAACATCGCTGATTATCCATCAGAGCAGTATGAGTTGAACTGTGGTAGTTCACCTGATAAAGGTTGACTGTACACCTGGTTTCGACTTTAAGGATAAATGTAGTCCGCTTACGCACACAACGGATTAACAATATACCAGACCTGCTAGATGATCGAGAGTTGTACGGTTTTCCACAGTAGCGGCACGGAAAGTTGGGAATCCCGCATTTTTCCTCAGTCCGTCTCACTCGGTGCCACAAGCCACTTGTTTGCATAGACAAATCTATTGGGATATCTTGTGTTTGGGAGCTGAAGGGCGACTGTAGTCCAACGATGTTCTGTATTTGGAACAGAGGTTTTGTATACAGTCGATCGTTCTCCACAGGATAGTCATCTGCCAAAAGGCTTTCGATTGAGAAGTCGGGGCGTCCCGAACTGGAGTTTGTTCGTTGCTTCCTCTGGCATTGTCCAGGAGTACCAAAGCTGCTGTAACCACTGTCGGTCCACTTGGAGAGGTTGTTGGACATACGAATTTTCGGATTTAGGAACCCAGGATCTCTCGGGTTGGAAGATGCGGTTGATACAGTCCAGAGTCCATCCCAAGTTAGAGCTGTTCTGTGTGGTGAATGCACTTCGACCAGTGGTTGCGCAACAGGATAGACTGAAATCATAGGTAAATGCAAACCTAATAAGTGCTTTGTTATTGGATAAGAAAAGCTGACAATTTTCAGGTGATAAATTTCCGCCATAAAATTTGTCATGCATGTAGCAACTGGGTGAACTTCCTGGCCAAATTCGATAGGCATATCCACGCTGTATAGTCGTTACCATGATAAGCGTGGTACCTTGTTCTGCTCGCTGACTCAACTCGTTTTGAAAGCCGATTACGCAAGTCACCAAGTATCACCAATGAAGCTGAACTCATCTGGTGACGAGTAACTGGAACACCTGGTTTTGTAAAGACCAGAAACGTCGCCCTAATCAACAGCTTTGAAAAGGCACGGACTTGGAGGAATCTTTCGAAACAAGCAAACAGTTTCAGTCAGATACATCATTTGAGGTAACTTACACCAAGGCAGGGAAGAGTAGACCTCTAGGTTGCATTTTGCATTGGGTCTAGTTCCAGCCAGACGATGAGCTATGGTCAAATGCAGATGTAAGGCGGAGGGTGCAGTTAATCAAGAAAGTGGAACTGTTCTCTCAAAATCGAACAAAAACCTGTCGAAACTGATTGTGTGAACTGACAAAATTGTAATCTTCAGGAAAAAGCGGGAATGGTGAAGCACTCGCTGTAATGAGTTGCTAGAATTAGGTTACACGCAAACGGACGCAGCGTATTACTTTGCTATAATCTGAATTTGAACAGTACTCACGCCTTGCGTGAATCCAGACAGTAATGAGCACATAAGTATCGACTGTTTGCATGTGTTGACTTTCTGACTTACTGATTGTTACTCACTTAGCGGGGTGGTTTTCGAGCCTTGGTAAAGTTATTTTTGACCGTCGTCTACTAGACGTAGTTGACAAACCAAGAAAAATGAAAAAGATCAAGGAAATGTTACTGTCTCCAAGGTGCGATTATCCTGTTATGACCTCCATATAATCGCTGAACAAAATACAAACAAACGAGATCAACATTTTTATAGCTGAGAAACGTAACTGAACGGACGGAGCCCATGTCCCTACAAGGTTCATTGTCACTGGATTCTGGTTATGGAAAGTTAGCCTTCTGAGGTTCACCAATAGGCAGGTAATAGGACCGTGTTGGTTACAGCCTCATTCGTTTGCTTTGATGCGATGCTTCTAGTTTTCAAGCTAAGACCTAGATTGCAAATCAACTACCAACCAGTATCTTAGTCATTTCTATCGGAACATTTCTCTTAAGGTTTGACAAGTGATCAGACAGCTTAAACTGAGAGTCATAAAGTACAAATGTTGAAGTAGTTTCCTAGAGCAACATACCCATCATAATCATCTTCGACCTTATAGCGTATACAAAAACGACGAGACAACAAGACTGATTAACTAGTTGGTCAAAGTACAAGCTACTCACTCGAAGTTGCGTCTTCCGAAGAGCAGTGTGGCTCTGGCTGTTCATGTTTTGGTGTTGAATACCATAACGAAATGGACATTTTTCTTCGTTCCTCAGTAACGCTCAAATGGACTTCGGCTTTTATGGAGGGGGTAACGTAGCACGTTACGGACACCAATTTATAGCTGCTAAAATGACCCCCACTTGCATGCGGACAATCACGACTCTGTTAATGTGATCAGTATTGTATTCAGTCGCTAACGCGATCCCCCCTCCGACAGCTTCCCAATATCCTAACTTGTGAGGAGCTTAACTGGACATGGGAATTTAGCTCCCATGGTGTATCGCCTGCCCCGCCAACCAATCAGAAGGCAGCGCTAGAGGGGTCGGACTGTTGCGCAATTTCACGCCTCACATGAGACAAACTTGCCAGTCAGAAGGGCGGATTCACCAGGGTGGGTGGCTACACTGAGACTGGTTGGGTGAACTATTCTTGTTAACGCAGCCTTTTTGAACGATATCCGACAAACACGCACAGAGCACCCAGCTTGTCCATGAAACGTTCAAGCCAAATTTGGTGGCTTCCGAGGCAGTTATTTGGACAACATATAAAGAATAACGGGATGAAACTGACGTCTGAAAATGGACTTTAGTTAACATTATCACTGGTTTATAACAGTTGATTTGCGGAGGTATTTTGTTGCGAATGCCTCCTGGACGCTCCTGAGAAGTAGCAACTTCAATGCAACTGGTACTCGATTGATAGTATCAGTTAACACAGGGATTATAGCCTGCCGAGATTGCGTAGCTACTCAGAGCACGCTACGAAGACTACGGTGTTAGTACCATGGTGTGTACTCGTTTCCTTTTTACACCCCACCACCACATAGTTCTATTTTAGCCTACTCAAAGATC
This sequence comes from Clonorchis sinensis, assembly GCA_003604175.2. Classification (NCBI taxonomy): domain Eukaryota; kingdom Metazoa; phylum Platyhelminthes; class Trematoda; order Opisthorchiida; family Opisthorchiidae; genus Clonorchis; species Clonorchis sinensis. The sequence goes on along the minus strand of CM030373.1, from coordinate 20,438,786 downwards.
CTATGTGTTTGGAGTAACTCACTGATTTCCATCTGCAAGGTACAAAAACGATATAATCATGTTAGGGCACTGACGGGGAGTAAGTGGTGTTTGAATGAAAGTCTTTGTTTCCATTTCGTAGAAGACTCTGTCGTGTTCAAAACCAAATTTACTCTCGTCCACTGCAATCTGCCATTAAAGATTTTTGTACCGGATAAATTTTACTAAATGCAACCGAAAGTCCCGACACTGTTGAATTTAGAAGTCCACAGTGAGTAAGGTATGCTCATTCTTTCCTATGGCGACCACCCATTGGAGGAACGGAAGAACCGTGTCTTTTATAGGAACTGAGCACTTGCCAGGTTTAGTTTGGGTGCATTTGTGTCGTTCAGTGTTTGGACATCTTGTCGGTTGCTACACATGGTGGTTATGTGCACTTTCTGCCTCATCATACTGGTCCTAGTTATTCATCCGGCTTTCTATTGAAATTGCCAATTTGCTGTTTGTTACAAGGTATCGGATGACTGTGGTCCTCTCTTATAGGCACTCTGCGTATCCCAAGTGTGATTTGAGCTTGGACGTTTAAAAATTATTTGCCCTACTGCTAGAAAACAAAACTGTAGAGAAGACCACAGCAAATTGGCCTCCACGTTAGCCCAGTAGCCGATACTGACTATCGATGCAGGTGGCTTGAACCCGCAGTTGTTCACAAAAGACGTAGATCTTGAACAAACTTGAAGCAAAAATGTCAAATAGTTAGACTGAAATTGCCTCCTTTTTTACTTCGTCACTTTAGCCACATGGTTGTCACAGAGACCTCTCGGTTTGTTAATGCATGACGGCAGAGACAACAGCTTCACTGGTGACAGTCCGACCACTTGGTCGCAGTTCCTCGCTATCATGTGATAGAATTTCGGATCCTCCAAACTTATTCGATAGCACTGTCGGAGTATGAAGGCGATGCTACAGACAGGCTTTACAAACAGAAGATTATAAACGTGTAAGTTTTAACGCCTGAAGGTAGGTCACTCTACGACAGGTGAACCGGCATACTTGGTCCACTGCCGATGATCATGTACCGCGGAACTTAAGAGGTCGCACTAAGACTGGTCATATCTTTCGGGTATACTAGTATACAGACGTATAACACGGACGACAGCATCAACGTATTTCCGCCGTGAGTATGAACATCTATGCCTAGTGCAATCAGAACTACTAGCCGAAACAAATATAAGTAGTAGGGTGAACTTGGGTCACTGGCGTGTGGTCAATAAATGGTTTCCTCGTTTGGTGAATCACACCATATTGCTGGAAGGTATTTGTCTGCTGGCAGTCTGTACTGGGGATTGAAAAAAAGGTTCTCATGCAAGAATGATCTTTGGAGGGGGATTAGATAGGGAGGTGGCTGGAACAATAACTCCATTTTCTGGATTTCTCACTGAGCACATTTTTTTCTGAGGCTGGTTATCCAACATGGCCTACTGAACCGAGTTCTTCTATAACTAATCGCTGTAAGTGAGGTTTTCAAATAAACCGGAAAGATAAGTTGGTTGTTGTTACTGTTGAGATGGCTGAAATTTTACCAGATTTTCTGAGTTAATCGAAATAACTCGGACAGATTTAGATTATGGGTATTTCCGTCAGGATGGAATCACGTCGTAAAATGTTTTTTTTTCGTTGGAGCAGATGTAGCTTGACCAAACGCTAGAACCGCATAGGCTATCAGACATACAGTATCTCAAGACCTATCTGACTTCACCAGTTTGGGACGGTATCCTAATGAAACAATGACAGAAAGCATTAAGCGACCACCCAAATAGCGAAAATTTGGTGCATCTCATGTCAAAGCACTGTTTATCACGAAATACCCCACGTCTGGTGCTCGAAAAATTTGTCGTTCTCTAATGCCCAGTGTGTATTTGTCGACCGATTGGCGGTTCCTTCGATTTTTGGTGCACTTGGAGGGACAAAATTTTTGGTTCCGGGGCCTAGGAGTATCTTACTCTTGGGTTAACAGACAAAACATTTCTATTTCTAGCTGAGCTGTTTCCGCAGTTATCGATTACATCCTCAAAAGAGGATCCTCAGATGGCCCAACCTATCAGTTTCCATCCTGATGTATGCGACAGTCACGTTACGCTTGCCCCAGTTTGTGCAAAGGAATGGATTTTACTCAACATTTGACGTCCTGGTCTTTTGTGGTGTGACAGAGGCAGTCTATGTCTTTTTTTTCTGTTTCAGTCAAATGAATCAAGAGAACACAAAGTTGAATCGCGACTAAAACTTCAACGTTGAGTGAGCATGCTCCCTGAAATTCCGTAAATACCACAAAGTTTACCGATAGAAACACACAGAAAGCACTCACTAGGGCACCGCTGAAAACCTCGGAATCTCCAAATTTGACGGCATAAGATTTTGGAAGCTCTGTGGCTAAACCTGAAGCAGTTTGTGATGGTCCAGTCGGCTTTCAATACCATTTCTCTAAAACGGTTTAGTTGCTGTCATTCCGTCTCCTTGAATTTATGGGTTAAAGTGCCTGAAAGTGATCTTAATTGGCCTCTGAGTTGTATCTGTTATCGGCCCAACATGATACGTGGTGCCTACTCTGTGAGTTCACAGTACTGGCCATATAAGGGAGCTGAATGAGCGATTTACGGCCGAATTCTCACCGTCTCACTCGTTGCAAACGTCAACGAACTAAATTGATCTGCAGCACTGTTAGGTCTTGCAACTGAAAAACACCAGAGAAGCACTTCTGAACCCACGCAGTGTGGTCGAACTTTGGGAGACTGATTTCGCATGCCACTTTACGGCTCGAAAGAGCGGAAGCGTTGGAAAGTAGAGAACTAAGTTAATCCAGCTTAATAAGACCCTGGGATTTTTCAGTAATCTTCATTTGTTCGTATTCTGGATCTCCTTTGGAATCAAGAGAAGTCTTCCGACTCGTTTGGCTGTCGGACACGTAAACATTGTTCCGCATCTAAGTTTCTGCTCAGTAAACTAAACTTAGATAAACCCTTACATTAAACCATAACAGCAGTAAATGACTACGATGGCGTGCGCATATCTCAAACGCTGAATAATGAAGAGCCTAAAGATTGGCAGTGAGCGCTCTTGGATCGCGAAGGCAGAGGATAAATGTTTTGCAGCGGGGAACAATCGTACAATGTTCCAGCTGATCCGATCAACTGGTCCAAGGTGGGTGGGTGTTTTTGGAGAGCTCTCTCAAGTGATGGAACCTAGTCCGTTCACAGAAACGTATTGAACGATTGGCTGAACGCTGGCCGCCATCCTCCGATAGTACTGACAACCCGAATGAAACGTCGACATAACGATGATGTAAGTCCAGCGTGAAATCTTTTGATGATCAACAGTTTTATTTTTCGATATCAAGTCTGCTTTTGACTCTTGGTCGTCAGAAAATGTGGCAGTATCTGAAGATGAAAAATGGCCCTTTTCTGAAGAGAGCACTGTCTAAACAACTACTCGGAGTCTGTCTCTTGAAGTAATTTGTAACCGAAAACCATCTCAGTGTAATTGAACATGCTTTCAGAACGGACTGCTTTTGTTCAGTCCCTTCGGTTTGTCTTTCCCGAATGGAATGACCCTCAGCGACCACTTGAATTCAAAATGTAACAAAATTTACTTCACCCAGGCTGATGCAGAACAAACACTTTTCCAGGAGGACGTTCTTGCAAGTTTATCTGGCAAATATTCTCCTATAGAAGACAACATGAAACTGACACATTACAGGCAGACGTGTGACGTGAGTATCCGTGAAAGGTTACGAGGGACCGTAGACCGTTATTACATCACTCAGTAAGATTGACTGGCGTTGGTTTTCTGTTCTGAAAGTCCTGTATACGATCGTCTGCTATCTGTTTCCAGCCTTGGCGGCCAACTCGAACTGCGATGATTGACCACAATCAATACCAGAAGCGGTCTGTGCCGAGTCACATGAGCAGGCGGCTGAACTCCACGTACTCGGTTTGATCAGATGGAATAAAATTGTGACAGAAACGGGAGAAGGTAGTATGGTGATTAAAAACTGCCAAGTCATGCTGAACACTTGAAATCCACCGTGAGTGCGAAGGATGACTTGTTGGTGGTCCGATCCACACTCTCAAGAAACCTCTGTTATTAGTTAGCTACGAAGGAATAGGGAAGCGCAGTTGATCATTCAAAACAACACATCACGATATGTTGAAATACACAATACGTGTTTGAGATGGCAGCGAAAACAAGTAGACAAACCGGACAATTTCACCTTAGCCTTCTACGGGCTTGGACGGTGGTACTTCCTCGGTCGACCTCAAGGGTCGTTTGCTAACTCTTATACCTACACACTTACACGTATTCATCTGTTGTAATACTGAGAAATAATACTCGTTCAACGCTAACGCCCTTTCGCTGCCGTGCCACCCAAAGGAAGCACCAGGGAAGAGACACTGCCTAGAGAGCAGCGGTCGATATGCTGAGGTTGGCTTCGAACCACGTGCCTTAACCACTGAGCTATCTCGAGCTCCCACTAATTCATCTTCTGTAGGAACAATACATCAAATTTCCTTGATGCAGGTTGTCCAGCTAGCTTTTCAATTCAAGTGGACTCATTTGGACTAAGATGCTTTCATATTTTGAGACAGATTTGCAAAGTGGACAATAGATTTCCAGGATGTTTGTCTTATGGAATTAAATCCGTTGAAAGTCTACACTAATGGTTAGGAGAGCTATGTTTATTGCTGTAGTTGCAGTGACAAGATGGCATAAGTTCAGGGGCTTTGGAAGACCTTTTGCGTTGCAAAGTAAACAGATTTTTTACTGTGGAATTTTTCCTGGAGACGGTACTGATCTGCTTTGCACGAGAGAAAAGCGCCATTCAATCCTGACGGAAAATTATTAGCAAGACGTGTCGCAGGAACTCCAATGAAGGCTTAAACCTGCAAAATCCTGCCCACAGGGGTTTAGGACTTGCAACCTAAGGGTAGTAGCATCCTTTCCTTTTGGATGTTTTGTCGCTATACAAAGCACTTGAAAGGTTAGTGAAAAAGAGCACCTCTTACCGACGGACCATGGGGAAGCTTCACGGGGGATAGAGAAGCAGTGCTCTTCTAATGCCGTGGTAGTAGTTAAGTTGACGCGGCATCAAACGAAATCCAACGCTGAATTAGATACAAACTCACTTAAAAGTTAGGACAATAACAAGGCCATCTTAGATTTCACTGCATCAAGCGTGAACAAATTACTGAATGTAACTGCCGAATATAAGAGGTTGGATTTCTAGCTTTCGAATATTTGTCGTCAGCAGTTTCATAAGGCAGCGCTGTCGATAACTCCATCAATAAAGTTTAATTCTCAATTGACAGAATGAGGGGGCTGGAGTGATGCGCCATAGTAGGTCAGCTATATGACGGGCTTCCTTAATATTTTTTTGAATTCCTCAGGGGTCTTTCTCTATAAATCAATCGCTTAGAATTCTTTCACCTTAATTGATGCAAGTTAAATTTCTGCCCGTTATCGGTGCGATGATTTGGGGGCTGTCAGGTTTCCAATCCTTTCAGTTTACAGATCAGTTGAGCATTTTCGCAGTTACTTTCAGGTGCCAATCATCGCCGCTGACGCGACCTCATTTCTTACTGACACTGCCCAATGGTGATTCAGCAATTTGAAAGCCTCTCCTCTGGAATAAAGGCCACGGTTTTGAGATTGTGACTGCTTTGAGGGGCACCGGTAGGATCCGGACACTTCCCGTTTTGATCATTTCGATCAACCAGTATTACAATACCGATATCCCCGCCCAATTTGAGTAGAGATAAACAATCTCGACATACTGATGGATTCGTAGCAAATAACTACAACTAGCCATAAATGCCATGAAATAAATTGCGTCAGTAGGAGCTGAGTATTCAAAGATAGCAAGCAACGAGAAGCAAAGAACGTAGAGTCAACAAGGAGCACTCCGAGAGTTAATCTATTTATCTACACTACTAATCCGTTATGTTCGGACGTCAGCGACTCCAGTGGACTCTAGTCTCCCTTAGTTTGTTGTTAGCCCTAGGCTTTCAGTCATCAGGTCCAGCAGCTCAAATCAATTCAGACAACCACTCTGAGAGGTGGAATCTCAGCGTGCAGCCTTCCAGCGGATATCAAACTATAGCTATGTGATAGTTACCGCGTTAAAAGCTCAGCTCAAGGGAGTAGAACAACCAAGAAAGCGTAACAGGGACTCATCACGTAATTAGTAAGAGTGATATGGTGCTGGAAAATGTAGGAAGCTACGGGTTTCCGGTAGGTGGTAGTTCTCGTAGGCAAACTTTTGTACTTGGGACAATTGCCGGTCTAAGACAAAACAGGATAAAGAATTTCGGGAAATCCGATTTTCGGAAATCCTGGGTAAACAGGTTATTGACCTAAGTATTGGGAAGTGGTTTTTATCAATAATGAAGAACAGCAAATCCAAATGGGGGGAGGGACATACGCGAAAACTTTGGTGAAAACTGGTTGAACGTGGATGACCACTGGTGATACTCAGTGGATCTTCAGGCCTTCAGATCAGTGTGTCTTGAAAGATGTGCATTCTTGACCATAGCCGATGGGAAAATGTCACCACTGATGGTCAGTCACGATGTCTTCAGGCTACTGATCCTGTGGAAAATACTGGGATAAGATGGCCACGGCCTGTGGAAAGAAAGACACTTGTGGAGAACGGTACCTCATGAAAAGCTTGTTTGGATTGGTATTGATGTGGACTTGAGTTTGCCAAGACATGTGAAATTGATTCGGTTGTCAAGATGTTCGTGTACAGGATTCGATAAACGCTTCACCTTTCCGCGGAAAGCTGTATCAGTAAACCTCCAAGGGCACTGCCAGGGGCATACTTGTCATTTAGGAATGACAAAATTAACTTTACTCATTGTGCTGAGTGCTGATGAAACTGAAGACATGATTTATGTGAGAGCATTCAGTTCACGTAGTTGCTGTTAGTACGCAACCTGGTGTATTGAGCTGTTTGCATTCATACTTGATAACTTTAAACGTTCGATTAACTTTGTCAGCACGTACACGCCAACAATTGGTAGTCACTTCAGGATTATACTTTACGCATCGAATTTGTCGCGATACCTTGAATACCGTACCAACTGAAACATGAGGCGGTCTGGTGCAGCACTTTCAGTTGCCTGGAAAAATCACAAACGAGAGATTCAGCTAGGTTCCACGTAGTCTCTCGCAAAACCAAATTTGTTTGCAACTGAGTATGTTTCGCTAATTTCGAGCAATTTGGTTTCAAGCAGAACATAATGTTGGGGGAAACTGGGAGACTGCGCCTACCTGATGAGTTCCAAGAAGGGCGAAACCGGTCGTGGGCTGTCGGAGTATTTTCAGCAACCTTATGAGTAGTGTACTACGTATAGAGCTGGGATTGGTTCGCTGAGGATGACCACACAAAATCTGAGCAGGAGCGGTAACACATGATCGAGACAGTAAGCTTTGCTGTAATTCACTGTCATCGTTTTACGTACACCGAAATTCTTGTCACAGCGTGAGTCAATTCACTGCCGTCTGCGTGTTATACGACTCCGTCCTTTCGATAAAGGTCTACCCAGCAAATCCATACGCCTGATAATCCGGAACACAAAACAGTTCACACTAGGCGTTGTTTACCCCTCACTGTGCTGAGTTGTTCAGTGGAGTATTGGGCCATAAAGTAGTCTTGTTTGTATCTGTTTCATCTCATTTCGTTCTTCTGTTCTCACCCTGTCCAAACCTGTTAGCACCTCCTTATGGAGTTTAGATGTGTTCAGAGAGTGATTACACACAAGTGATCAGAACAAGCGCTTCATGGGACGCCTATCGTGCGTGTCAAATCCCAGGTCAAGTTTGTCACCCATAAAACACATCGTCTACAGTTCACTCATCAGATCAGCTTGTTTATCACGAAGGTTCGTCCCAGTATGCCTTTTAAATAAGTGTATGATAGTCTATTCGACTAGCAACGTTCATTTTCATACTGGCTATCTTCAACAGACGTTCCGATTCAGGTGAACGTGATCATGTGGCTAGAGCTGACAGAGTGGTGGCCACAGAAACAGCCTTCAATGTCGACAGTTTCCTGTTTGTCCTCGGAAGCGGACCTTAGGTTGTGGTGATGCAGGACGATGGAGATCACTCGGATATGAACTTCAACAAGTTTGCGATTGCATCCTTTAGGTGAACTACCTACACAGCCTGGATTTGGTGCCCGAAGTGGGCAAGAAACAACAGAGCAATTTTCAGGATAGTCTGAGACAAACGCATCGAAGAATATCTATATTTCATTGGTCTTTTTCGTGGCTGTTCTCGAGGTCAATTGATCTTGATTGGTGCATCCGATCACGCTTAATCATCTTCGTCAATATGAGTTGTAAGTAATACATCAGCACCTCATAACTATCTAATTTGTAGCATCCACATAGGGGTAGATGAAGCGAATTGATGCATTGGCTACAAGAATGATCGGGACGCCGACTGCTTAGGTTTGGACCTCATCGGCATTTTGGCCGTACAGTTCAGACCAAAAGACAACCTGTCAAATCATACTAGTGGCTTCTGCATCCACCCGTAGTCAGAAGCAAAACTGCAGCACTGGCTTCTACTTCGCAAGTCTCGTTGAAACCTCGTGGACCAAAGGACTGCTCTATCTCTCTGTCTTACAAATATTGCCCAACGGTTTCACGTACACAAATGTAGCAGAGAATTTTCAATTTTGGATGTAGCACTGGTGGTGAATCATTAAGCGAACAGACCCACATTTTTTGTTACTCTCTAACAGAGCTCCTCAAAAGGGGCAAAAAGACTGTCGGCAAGTTCTAATCACTCTCATAAACAATAGTAAAAGGCTGCTGCAAAGTGGGTCTTCATGGGTGCGTCCCGTGAGCCAGATCCGATTTCAAAGTTGGCTTAACCCAGCAGTCGTCAGTGGGCAAAAATGAAGCCGCTCGTTTTTTTTCCACAAAATTTATAGGGCGTCGGATGAAAGTAAAGGGCTTCCACGGAAGACTCAAGTGAAACTCAGCTGAATCTCTCGTTTATGATAGTTTCCAACTAAGTGTGCTGCAAAAGGGTCCCCTCGTGTTTCAGTTGGTATGATATTTTTACGTATATTTTTATGAAGGAAATTGCCCACAAGAAATCGGTCGTGAGCTTTTGAAGAGTTTTTAACAACCCTGTGAGTACTTTCCTTTTAGACGTGGAACCTGTCTAAAGACAAAACTTACGATCAATAGTAAATTTTGTGATTGTTTTTTTTACAGTAGTGTAAACAATCCGGATGACGATTGTCTGACTGGTGTGATAGCTGATAAGACGCGACCCCATGCAGCGCTGCGCATCCGCATGCATTGGTCCGCATCCGTTGGTGCGCAGAAAGCTGTTCCCGTCGGAGTACTGAAATCTTCTTGTAACTGGTGAATAAGGTCCCTTACCGTTTCATCTTGGAGAGCGCAACAGTCGCCAGTATAATGGAAATGGATATCTTTGCAGCGGTACGTCAATTCGAATTTCAGAAGGGCCTCTTACAGAAATTAGAGAGTGTGAAGTGAGCGTCTATCGCTTTAGACGTTCAGTTCGGTATGCAAGCACAGAATAGGATTGGCGGAAATTCTGAGAAGTTTCTGACCCACAAGAATGGGCTGTCCAAGACTTCTTGTCGACCATATGAGTAGTGTCACGTGAAGGAAAAAGCTTCGTTATCTTGATTATCATTCGAACTGAAACATGAAATGGTGTTCGCATGGTGTATTCAGCGGAAATATGCTAAAACCAAGAGGTTAATCTGGTAATCAGTTGTTCCTTCCGTTAAAACCATAATGATTGAGAACCGAGCGTATAACTTCAGTTGCACACGTTCTGTCTGTTCTCAGACACTTCGATTTTGTCACCACAAGGGGACGGGAGATTTTGACATCGGAACGTCTTTAAAAGCACCTTCTAAAATGGATCAGTTTTACCGACAAAACGGAGTAAACCCAATAACTACAGGGACCGCATAGGGAAAGCAGCATAATAACTATCTCCCGTGCACGCGAATTCGTTCTGAAATAAGGTTCTTTCTGAGAATACCAATGCACTGATACATTGACGTAAACACAATGTCACAAATCGGTGGTTTAATCGGCAATAATTCCGGGAGACTGATTCTAATTGTCATGCTACCCAACTGTCGATATCTTTTCATATAAAGCCTGAAACGCAAACCATGGAATGTCTTCAAAGTAACAACTTAGGTGCACGGCAGTTGATTGGGTGAAAATGTCCCGTTTTACCGGATCCTGTTTTTGCCTACTTTGTCCCGCGTCGAAAACCACTCTGTAGAAAATATCTGTATAAGTCTCCCATGGTGAAATCAACCAGTTTTGTGGTGACTTTCAGCAAATTTCTGCTCTTCAGCAAGACCGTTTTTAAAGAGATTTTTCCAAAGTTATGATTCCTGTCGTTCACTTTGCCGCAACCCAGTTCGGCAAAAGTGAATTTATGCCAACAATTCTGTAACCCTGAAACCGAAACCGACATTCAATTGTCCATGTAGCAAAGTGCAAATTCAGCTGCTTGTTAAGGACAATAACTAGATTGGATCCGTCGAAACGGTCGTTTTGGAAGGATGTGGTATCTCCGGGCTTGCCAATAAATCTGAATGGATCAACACAACCAAATCAGCGAATCGAAACCAAATAGGATGTTTAGCCCTTTCTGGAGTTGCTGAACTCTTAGCTCACCCAGACTGACGTGCGTCTACCCAGTCGGCTCCACGAGGAGGTGGTTCAGCTGGCCGTCCGGTATGTACGTGGGAAGCATCAAATGTTGTCTGGAATTACAGTACTCTCCTTAGTATGCTCTCTCAACGACAGGCCACTGTTCAACTAGGACCTCTACACTGAGGTCCTGTGAGGGTTGGTTCGAAACTAGAAACTACGGTCCACAGATCTAGTCCATTAACGGAAGATCTATGTGTTCATCGCTTTACATTAAAAAGTGGCAACAGCAATCTTTGAATCGGACATAAGAAAACAGCTTTGATGAACAAACTTGGTAGTCAGTTACTCACAGTTATCCACGGAAATAAACATGCACCGAATCCTTACCTCCAAAAGAACAACCACTCCACTCCATTCCTGTGAGATTAGCCATCAATTTTGGGAGACCAGTTGCTCAACATCCATCGAAGACCTATCTCGATGTCGTCTTGGCACCAAATACCATTCCAAAAAAGAACTGGCTGAAAAATTCGTGCAGGTGGGTTTCTGAAATGAGGCATGAAGAAAACACTCTTCACTCAATGGCACAAAGCTGCTAAATCGATACGCCTTGATAATCCTTCCCCATCTCGCAATTGAGGTTACACCCACTGTTCTCATGGTGTAAAACTCCATCCCAAAATTGATTGATCGGATCTGTTCTCTTTTATAGGTCTGCCTGTTTGAGGGGATAGTCATATACGTAGTTATTAGGGAGACCACTTCAGAGGATCAACCGGAAGTGTTCTATTCGTTGAACGGGCATCTTCTGGGAGGGGGAAACTGAAAGTGAAACAAGGTTTGTGATCCAAACAGCAGTTTCGACATTTCCTCCCGTCAGACATGGACAATCACAACTACCCAACTATGACAGCAGTCTCTAAGTGCCCTCAAAGCCAGATACCGTGAAGGTAAGTTTCGCGACCTGTCAAATATCTTATACACCTGTGTAGTCTTAACACAGCTCCAAACAACCTCGAAACTAGATTTGCTTTTCATTGGACAGAATGTCCGCAGCCGTATGGCAGCATTAACAATGAGGTCACATACGAGTTTGGGCCCTGTTAGAACTTGTAAGTTGGTGGCCGGAAATAACAACCGTAATCCGGCGATCATCCACAGTATGATCCTTCACCATGACGATATTGTGACCATGAACCTCATATTATGGAATTTCATTCCTCACAGAATAAGCATACCTCAGAGGGTTACCATAGCTTGTGTTCTGTCGCCGTGTAATCGGAAACAAGACCACCCCGGGCACGACGGCACGGAACAAAGAGTCATGGATTCATGGATTGTTCCAAACTTGCATTACCATTGTAGAACAGAATGGACAGTTGTGACGAAAGAGAAACTTTACTTTTTAATGGCGACCTAATGACAGTGCGACCTCATCCAAGCAGCAAGGGGAAACGTGACAACTTCGATCACCATGGTTCGGCGGGCACTCTCGAGCGACTTGCAGAAACGTATGAACGGATTGGAGAATTCGACGGATTTCATGCTGCTTAAAGTTGAAAAAACCTACACTAGGAAATGCTTCGCCCTGTAACTCGCATACCCAAATATTTTTCCCATTGAGACCAATCATCCACGAAAATGCCTTTTTCCCCATTTATTTCGCTCGGACCATAGGAAGCATCGTTTCCATGTCGGCGCCGCAAGCATACTGATATCGAATATTCTACTTTTATGGTATGAGTAGCTAGGTGTGGATGAAAATTCTAGCAACCAGATCCACGAAACCCGCCCAACATCGTGACAGAAAACTGCCAAGTGTCCTTGTAAGAAAGGATTACGGGATTACCATGCAAATTTTTTTATTCCGTTTGGTTTAGGATTCGTGCTTGCATGTTACGCATGACATAGTAGCCCCTTCCTATTAAAATTTTACATTATAGCGCAATTTTACATAATATAACGTATATATTCAATATAGGAATACACAATGTAGAATTTGATATAATCGGATGAAAATGTCTCTCCGGAGGGGTAAAAATTGTCCATAAATGAAAGTTTATCAAATTTACCACTCACTGCAGATTTTTTGTGCTGTCAGTATTGTGGCTATTATCAGTTACTTTCAATAAAATTATTGATACCTGATAACTACAGAATCTCACGCATTTGTTACCAGCGTAGTGTTTAGTGTCATTTTGAGTGAAATCGGGTTTTCACCTTAAAGGATCGTGATTTTAACGAACTTGTAAGTTGGTGGCCGGAAATAACAACCCTAATCCGGCGATCATCCACAGTATGATACTTCACCATGACGATATTGTGAACATGAACCTCATATTATGGAACTTCATTCCTCACAGAATAAGCATACCTCAGAGGGCCACCATAGCTTGTGTTCTGTCGCCGTGTAATCGGAAACAAGACCACCCCGGGCACGACGGCACGGAACAAAGAGTCATGGATTCATGGATTGTTCCAAACTTGCATTACCATTGTAGAACAGAATGGACAGTTGTGACGAAAGAGAAACTTTACTTTTTAATGGCGACCTAATGACAGTGCGACCTCATCCAAGCAGCAAGGGGAAACGTGACAACTTCGATCACCATGGTTCGGCGGGCACTGTCGAGCAACTTGCAGAAACGTGTGGACGGATTGGAGAATTCGGCGGATTTCATGCTGCTTAAAGTTGAAAAAACCTACACTAGGAAATGCTTCGCCTTGTTACTCGGATACCCAAATATTTTTCCCATTGAGACCAATCATCCACAAAAATGCCTTTTCCCCATTTATTTTGCTCGGACCATAAGAAGCATCGTTTCCATGTCGGCGCCGCAACCATACTGATGTCGAAGATTCTACTTTTTTGATATGAGTAGCTAGAAGTTTGGATGAAAATTCTAGCAACCAGATCCACGAAACATCCGCCCAACCTCGTGACAGAAAACTACCAAGTGTCCTTGTAGGAAAGGACTACGGGATTACCATACATATTTTTATTCCGTTTACCTCAATAGTGCGGCGGTTGACGAACTTATTCGCTATAGCCACATCCTTCCGCTTTTAAGCAAGAAGCCCTAATTCAGTGAGTGCTGAAACAAGCAAATGTTAGATCAAATGCGAATAGACCCCACACTCCTGGGGCTGATCAGCGGACAGAACGGAAAAATTACTGACGGGTGTTTTAATGGATTCTAATACTTTTGAAGAGTAGTGAGAAAGCCGTAGGTTTTTTAGGGCGGTGAAATTCGTTCCTGCAGTCCAGAGTCAGTCGTTAATTTTTTAGTACGGGTTGATGCTGGTAGATACTCAAATGTGCCGTAGTAAAGTACACTGAATGGACGTTTCTGGATCATTTGCGGGTAGTTTATAACACGCTGGACTTCTGAATACCCTCAGAATTCCCAACAGCCTCCGATGACAGTTTTGGTTTATCACAAGTTTTTCTGAAAACTTTCCTTTCTTGAGGTGAGAAGTACAAATATATGTCGCACAACTGAGAAGACACCTGGATGTCGAACCAAACCGTCGAATCGCCTTTTACTTTCTAAAAGCTATCCTGACGTTATCATCCCGATTATACCGGGTATAATATCCATCATCGTGTTCCTGGGTTCCACAATGAAAAGGGTCATAGTTGTACTACGGATTTGTACTGGGTATCCAAATTTGCTTTCAAGACAGCGTGTGAACGGCATAGTAAAATGAGTAATCCTGAACACAATATGAGATCCCTCAGGTTGGTGAGTTCTTCTGCTATATACAGGTGAATCAAAGGCGTCGGCCGAAAGAAACCAACAGTTCTAGCATTCTACCAGAGAGAAAGGAATGTTACACATTCCTTTTGAAAGCCGTGACTTTCTGTTCAGCGGCGTTCAGTGTCCCGAGGGATGAAAACATCTGCACGCGGTTATCTTATAAGTATACTGATCCTTGTTGGTTGCTGACCAGGTGGCCGTTGATCTGTTCTTCCAGATTAGTAGTTGACTTGCGAACTTTTCTTCACAGTTTTTCTCAAGTAGTACTTTAATTTCGGGTGGAACTGTGCGTTGAAATGAGTGCATATTTACCTACCTCATTTAGTAATACTATTCACCTTTGGTCCCGATTCACAATGTCCTAAAACCGCCCACTGGATTGTCATGCCTTAAACTTTAAATTATAGATGCACCAATGTTCTTGGTAAACGTTTATGGAGACGGGACCTAGGTTAGCTAGTCGGTCGGGTTGATAAGTTTAGACCTGATTGTGCTCAATTGACCTTAACAAGTATGCTAAAATGTCCTGTTTTATTCACACTACTTGAGGCAAAACGCATGCCGTTTCAAGGAAACTATCTAAATGACAAGTAGAAACGTGCCTCGTTTCTTCTAAATAGGAGGTGATTTCACCGACCATGTGGCATGCCGAAGTCACGTCACATTGGTGTCAAACCATTTCGTATGCCAAGGGGGTATATTTATGTGGTTTGTGAACCGAAACTAAATTTTACTAGAAAAACCAAACTGTTTCTGGTCGGTCGTGATGATTCAAACTGGGAAGTGGATTGACACTTTGTGTGATAATTTCAAAACTTCACATGCACGGTCCTTTTATCAACTCATAAATTAGGCAAAATCCCTGAGTTTCAATCAACGTGACGTTCATTTTGAACACCAAATTGTACATTTGTGCTGTAATACACTCATGTGCTGCTCAAGATGGGACTAATAGTATCAGGAAAGTCAGATTCCTGAAAGCAACCTCAGAACGCCTGGGACCTACGGAGACCCTAAAACTCCACCAAAGTCTCGATAGGATAGCCGGCAGGTATCCAGGACAATCAAGCATTCAGTCGATTCGGCAACAGCCTAAATCGAAGAAATAGCGTGAGGTCACCTGTATGTGTTGCACTCGCACGCAATTGCTTGTTCGCCATAAACCTGTTGTGTTCCCTATCGGTGAGTCTTTTCCCGGCACTAGGCACTGGAGCGGAAGCAGCAGTCATATATAAAAACAGGTGAGTCGATTGAATCCCAGCTGAGTATCCCGTTTATGCTATTCTTCAACTGAATGTGCTGGACAAAGGCCACTCCATGTTTCAGTGGAGACTATCCGTTTGTTTGGCAGAACACAGTTCGTAAGGTTACTGAAAACTCCTCGACCGCTCATGACCGGTTTCTACTTTCTCCAGGCTCATCCGATGGACGTGGATCCTGAGATTCCTCTTGACTGCTAATCGTACGCCACTGACAGAATAGACTCATTTTTTGAAGAATAAGGTGCGGCTATCTCGAGGCTGAACTAAATCCTAGCTTTGGAACAACATTAGTAAAAGGTTCAGTTGAGTTTCTCCTTAATTTGAAGGTCAGAGTATGGAACCTGTTTGTGGAACATGGCACCATCGAGATGCAGGCAGACGGAATTTGTCGAGCCCTCAAACTGTTGAAAGCAATGTTTAGAAAACAGAATTCTTCCACTCGGTAGTGTTCCATTACTAAGCCTCATTAAACTGATCTAAACCTCATACACTCATTTGCAAACCAATTTAGTTTTGCGGGGGGCTTGCCTGGAACCCAGCTGGATCTCTCGTTTATGACGCGCTTACCTGATGAACCCCAAGAAGAGCGAAACCGGTTGTGGGCTGTCGAGGAATTCTCAGCCCTAAACCTCATTCTGGACATGTCTGATTCACCTCACGGTCAGTGATTCTGTCAAGTCGTGGCTTAAAATTAAACTGAATTTGGTGAACCTGAGATCCGACCGAGATCTGTGGGGATTAGAACCAAGCGCTCTCACTTGATGACTTGAAACTAGTGCTGACATTCACTCCTAAATTTTGTCAAAACAGGATAAACGAAAAACAATTCTGAGTCCATGCAAAAAGCATCGTAATCTGATTTGAAATTTCTTTGCAGATAATGGATTGTGAAATGCAGGGAACTGAAGGGAGTTTTGGGAGACATCAACCTACTTATGAGTACGCATAACAAAGGAGTGAAAAGTAAATGCTTATGGTCGAGTTATGGTAAGACCGAATTCTTGAAAGCCCTTTATCCTACAAAGGATGCGGGTTTATGGTGAATAACTGGTTCCATCTGCCGATAAGCTTTCAGTTCCACTGAGCTTTCGATCATTCAGTTATCTAGAAAATATTTCCAACAAAACAGTGGTTCTAACTAATGGAGAATTATACTTTGATTCCGGAATGCATCCTTCTCTCATCTTCTGAGAGCTTAGAGCCGTTCTTCAGGGGTACCGGCATAAAGAAATGGTCCTATCCATTTCAAACTTGATTATCTAAGATTTCTCATGTTGTACTTCTGTCCTTCTTTAAGATTTGTGATATGCGGACTTTGGTAAGGCCGGGAATATCGCTTCGTCAGACATTGCACAAAGTCTGATCTTCGGCCAAGTTAAGGGATGCCAATGAGCATCGTGCAGCCAAACTAAAAACCAGAGCGGACAATGTGCGAGCCTAGCCCATCTAGTTAGTTTGTAAGCTTAAAACGACAAGAGTTAAAAAATGATGACAGCAGTTAAAAATTAAACAAATATGCCTCTAGTAGTTGAATGAATCTAGAACTTGTTGGACCATATGCTGATATGTAGAACGTCGGTTGTCACTAAGTTTGTCGAATTTTGGTTCGTACCAGCAATGTACACGCCACTTTGAGATGAACTATATAAAGAGTTGTGATTGAATGCTTGTCGAACAACGACAACTGATTCCTGGTCTCCGTTCCGATTGTCACGGTGCTACTGCACCCTTAGCTTTGCCAATCATTGCAGTGTGCGCTCAGAGGTTTTTCAATCAGGCTTTGCTCTTGTCTAGATGTAACACATTGCTCATAAGTTTGCCGAAAACTGTTCAACAGGCCACGACCGGATTCGCCCTTCTTGGGGCTAATCAAGTAGATTCCAACCCGAAGTTTTCGTCAACCTTATCTTCTACTTGAAACCAAATTGCACGAAAGTAGCGAAACACACTCATTTGCACAAAAAGTTGGTTTTGACAGGAGGCTCAACTGAAATCAACTGAACCTCTCAGTTGAAGTGGACCATTATAAACGAGAGATTCAGCTGGATTTAGTCAACCAGTCTGTCCAGACCAAAGTCAGGCTTTGTTCTCTTCCGCCTACTTAATAATGGCAACTACAATTTGTTTGGGAAACAGAATTTTGGCAATCCCAAAACAAGTGTAACTGTGGCCAGTAGTTAGTAGATGGATGGGCGTATGTTAATGCATAGTCAGGCTTTTAAGGTAAGTCTTTTGGGAGAGCTTTCAAGAGTAGCTACATAATGGAGTATCTTTTAAACAGAACGCCACCTCCTGTTTTCGAAACTCCATGTAGACAGAATCTCTCGGATCTGCGCGTCTCAGCCAACTTGAAGGATGTCCTCCTGCGATCTGAAGTCTGACTATCAAAAGGACCATTTGGACAGAAGCGCAGGCTCACATATCTCAGCCTGTCTTCGGTACTTAGAGGGATTGGTTTCATTTACGTATTGTAAACATGGTGAATGCAAGGTACGTTAACCGATGGTCAAAACACAGTCTATCTTTCTTGAGTGTAAAACCAACTGAGAAGCGCAAATAAGCTAGGAACAAGTGGTGTTGTAAGTGGCGATCACTGGAGGACATGCTCCAGTCATTTTTAAGCGTGTCTTGCATTTTCTCACTGGCCTTGTTTTACTCCTAACCTATAAGTACGAGTGTAGCTTTTCAAGGGTCATCATTACGTTGATGATAGCTGCTCACGGAGAGAGGCCGTTTACAGCCATGTATATTCAGATATCCCCATACCCCACACCATGTTAGTGGTTGACCGCGGATTGGACTGCTCGGTTGCTCTCTGACGGTGCGGAACTCGTCCATACGTCCGTGCGATGGCGGGAACACATTTGTTGAACCCCATTCTAATATCCACTAAAGGGCAAAAAGCACAGAATAGAACAGATTCTGGTGTATTCCTTTGGGTTGCGATGGAATCCTAGGCTACGCGGATCTTACAAGCATAACTGCCCGATCGGTAAGTAGAATAAGCCACTCCAATGCTTTGATATGCGTCATCGAAAATGACGTGGTCATAAAACTATGACAGAGGGTAGGGCAAACACAGTGCAAGCTCTATTGTTAGTTGCTTTGTAGGGAGAGGCCCAACGATCAATGAACAAGGAAGTGAGAAAGAGGCGCTAAAGAAATTCTGATCAGAACGCATTTAGTTTTGTTGGCAGCTAGCTTACCAGTCTTCGTAATCGTGGCACACTCAAGTTGCGGAAGAAATTGAAATTCCAAACAATGGATTAATATATATATGACAGTTTTTAAAGTTCCAGAGAGGCAGCGATATTCAAACAGACTGCTTCATGGTTTAGCGTCTTCCCAAAGTGTGAAAATGAATAAAATTTTGGAGAATCATCGATGAAATGACTAAATTTGAGGGAAGACGAGATACGATTATTTATTTATTTATTTATTTATTTATTTATTTATTTATTTATTTATTTATTTATTTATTTATTTATTTATTTATTTATTTACCATCGCTGGCAAACTTTCAGATGAGAGTCAAGCCAGATTTTGCAATAATGCACAAACACCTACGAGTGTGCATAAAGTTAACCAAGATGAGACCGGGTCGTACCGATATGAATAGAAAATTTAAGCCAACCGGCTCATACTGACAGCATTTTTAAGCGTTCACAGGTAAACAATAGCGGAAAATTCTGAAGTCAGGCGAAATATGAGACTATGGATGTTCTGTGGGCAAACCCTTTGATGCACAAAGATACCTGCACGCTCCTTTAGGGGGCTTTTGGAAAGACAAGTTTGCAGTTCGGTACATAGGGGATAGAAAGGGTCTTGGAGAGCTGTGTTCAGAAGATCTGAACGGGTCTTCATGTGTTGATCTATGAAGGTTGTAATGAGGAAACTGAAGATATGTCACTGGGTGCGGACAGCACTATGGCACAAGGTCTGATGACAGTAAAGTCAGTTTTCAACAGACATTGAAAGACTGCAATACAGTATCATGAGTAAGACAGTAACGTAAACAAAAAAGTTTGGTATGGAAACAGAAATATATCGAGTAAACAACCTAGCCCGTGAAACTTTAGAAATACATCTGCTACATATGGTATCAGAGAAGGAAATTCCTTCGCTGCGAAGTTGTTTACCAGCAAATATCAACCAACCGGTTACAAGCTATTAGACACAAAAGTATGCATCTCAAATGCATAGAGTTCCCAACTGTGCTCTTGAACTTTCCCGGACGTTTCCGGAATATCAAACAATTCTAAACGAGCACTGCAAAGCAGTTCCATAATTGCCCTAGTAACCTTCACTTCCCGGCAGATACGGGTGCGGGGCCTGGACACTGAACAATCAATTACTTGCATTCTCCATCAGTAGTGAACACCGTTACATCGGGACACACCAGGAGATAACTTGACTCCTAGGTGTTTATCGCACCATATTTGCACGAAGGGGCAATCACTGATGGCGTTCGCAGAGCGTTGTTTGCCTGTCAATATGTAAATACGATCTAAGCACACATGGAAATCATATTGACGGAAATGCTTTGAGACAAGGAGTAGATGGCATGGATATCCTACTGACAGCTTAGAAGTAGTGACTAAAAAACAAGCCATGTCGACGGTGATATCGTCGACCTATTTTGTGTCAAACAGTAAAAGCCCCGCGTACAACGTGGAGAGGACAGGTGGCGGAACGGCCATCTTAGTCAAACCGCAATCGACTGTAATTGTGGTTGGTTTTATCCCACCAAGCCGTGCACACAGCTCACTTCCAGTTCTGTAAACACTTAGAGGAACAAGGCTTGGTCAAAGCACCTCGAAAGCACTGCTAGAGTCTATGGATTAAAGGCGAACACATTTCCTGCTGTGATCAGACGTCCCCAAAAGATGGTAGGTTAAACAAGCAACAAAGTCCTCGGCCAATCTTTTAGATTTGTGAGAAAACTGATGTACATCCGTTAAGGCTCTCAGCAAGTGTTGCATTATAGGAAACATCATCCTATTTGGCAACTTAAGCCGGAGCGAAAATACATGAAATGGGATGGTATTTCGCTGAACCATAAGGAGATGAGTTTAGCATTGGTGTTATTCTCTAGGTCTCCCATCCTTTGATGAAGTGTGATTCTCTAGGAACACGACTGAAAAGACTGGAGAGGAGAACAGGAAGTTTGATGCTTCAAAGCTTTGGAAAACAACAACAGTGATACGTTGTCAGGTCCACGAACCCTTTTTGGGAAGAGATTTTTTAGTTTTTTGTACGCATGTTCACACAAATGTGTGCAACGAAATACACCTAAACCTCTGAACTTGTTAGTTTCGGCAACAAATGAGCAACTTGGCTGATTAGTACCCTTTAAGAAAATGATCTTTCTCGTTTTCTGACTCAGGGGAGCCTGACTCATCGCCCCCTAGATGTTTGTTCCCGCAACGTAAAATTTTTTGTACATATTATTCAGTTTAGAAGTGTCGGCTCTAATAACGGTAAAATAGTGCCTTGTCACTGCTCTCTCCCCACACTTGTAAGCTCTTTCTTTATAGAAACGGTATTTCTTGAGCAGGACCAAGCTAAACTATAAAGGTACTAATAAATCCACGCGGAATTCAAAGGAAATTATGTATTTTTTTCATGACCCAGAACTCACGATTTTAACCCACTTCGGAACGTTTGGGAACATCAGACCTTGCCTTTTCAAACGATGTCGAGTTACAGCTATCATTTTTCTGAAGTTAACGATGTATAACCATCGCTACGCTCCACCACGCTCCCTACCAACGCACTGATGATGTCACCTCGATTGGCGATGACACGTTTGCAATCCAACTACCCAGTTCAGCGAACAAACCAACGACCATGTACATATATTTCAATAAGTAACGTGTACAGAAATCGAGAGAAGACATTCAAGGCATAGAATAGTTTGTGCATTGAGTCCACAAGCAAGCGGTTAGTTGAAAACCTAGTTGAGGACTACTTCGGATGCAATAATGGTGCCTTAGTCTAATGGCAGATTAGGAAAGAGTTTTTCCGGTACTCATATTAACACGATTGCACAGCAACTGAACGACCATCACTGTCGGTGGTACCATGTCATTCATAGATTAACGTCGCCAACTGCTTCGGTGAATGCTGTTGTACTTTTAGAAGAATTGTTTTCCTACATTGTCGCTTCCCCTTTCTTGAAATTTTGGGAAGGTTTCGTGAAAAGTAAGTTAGCCCCAACATGGTTCAAGCGTATTTTTATTAAAGTTAACCTTTTACAACAAAAATTGCTCCGTTTTTAGTGAGTTATGTTGATTTTGTTCTTGGCGGAATGTCCTAGTTTGCAAATTTATTTGGTGTTAGCGAGAGACCCAACTAAATGCATACATATACACACGTCAGAATTTGCTCGTCGGCAACTGTGCGCTTAAATGAGCAACTTTTTTAGGTCCCCATAAAGTGCTAAACATAAACCAAAAGATCTTAGTTCTCGCCCTCAGCTTGCCTGCAAATGTGAAAAACTAAACTTGAAGAAACAGATGAAACGGTTTTTGTCTCTCATAAAATATACAGTACTTAGAATACCTGTTGAAGAGAATTCTGATAGCTCCTGTTGTATACATAACAGTTATTCTGTTCGCTGAATTGGGTAACTCACTGGCTGAGGTGTCATGAGCAGTGTGTAATGAACTGGCGGGGCGCCGAAGCTCGTCGGTGGGCAGGGCTTGAACAGTGTTATGTTTGTATTACCCGAAAAATTTCATCAGAAGAAACACGAAGAAAAGGACAACCTGAAAATGACAACAAAGATGACAACGCGAGCAGTCAAGCATGCGGACCATCCTCCCGTCAATTGGAAACGTATCGGGACACACAACATGGCTACTATAACCGAAAGAAATCATGCTAGCCCATAAACCAACGGGCACAAGGAAAAAGTTGGTTACAGGGTGGAAAGAGATCGACCAGAAGGTCAGAAACCACTTTATTTATCGAGTTAACTGCATGGACGGCTACAAATGCGTTGTTGGATACACAGAGCGAAAGCTATCCTCATGGATGAAGGAAAACACGACGTTGGTCCGAAGTCATTATCCACTCTACCTGGTATCGGTACACGGAGACCAAGGAAAACAAAATTTTTTTCAGAAAACTTGAAGGTCTCGGCATGCGGAAACACATGACACGTAAAATAGTTCCTGGAAGCTTGATAATCCACCACGGACCCACTCAGTCGATACATAGAAATCGACCCAACCTACGTACTGCTACAAGCAAAATGTCATCAATGTGATCAGTCAATTCAAAGGTAATGTACAAGTCAGGTGCAAGAATGATATCTGTGAGATCGACAGGTCAAAAGCCACATGATGCCAACTGGAGAGGTCAGACTTAAGAGTCACCCGAACGCCGAGTACTAAAGGAGCTAGACAATCCTCCAACATCCAAAATACACTCATAAGTAGAAGCCACCCTCACGTCAACAAGTCATATAGCAGCACAAACATAACACTGCCCAAGGTGTAACCACCGATGAATTACGATGCACCGCCAAATCACCACGCACTGATGATCTCATCTCCATCGAAGACAAAACTTTCGTGACCAAATTGTCAGACTCAGTGAACAGAAGAACCAATAAAGCACTCAGAATTTGCAATGCACTTCACTGTACGTTTAAAGTGCATTTATGCCAGTCTAGACAAATGGGTGTCATAAAATGCCTTGAGAGGGATACTGATATTATCCTAAAGTATATCACCAGCCACAAAAGCGTCTTGTGGCTTGCAGTGATTGACAAACACCCAGTAGATAATTTGATATTCACGAACTTAAACATCTGTGTTCCTTTCACAACTTCAGGCAAGCGCATTGTTTGGAACTTGATCAAAAGTTTGCAAGAAAACTTTGGAAGCACTGGAGGAAAATTTACTGTTTTTTTCTAAATCCTCTGATATTCCGTTTGAACAACTAAAAAGGCTGGAACGATTTACATCTGGTTACAGCGAAACTGCAATTGTAAACTCGTGGGAAAAGGAAAGTACCAGGCCGGCGGAGCATTTACGGAAAGCGGAATTTGCAGTGGACACCAGTGGGCTTAACGAATTTTGCGAGCCCAAAAACAAGTAATTGGACAAAAAACGTCAACCTTGATTTTTCTAAAAAGGACGTCAAGAGCCTTGGCTTTTGTAACGAACGTCAGACAAAAATATGAATATTTCCAGACGGTTTGGATATCTCCGGGTTAGAGTTCGTTATTTTTTCTGGCTAACTGTGTTATAACCGGCCTCCTCTTTGTTGCCTAATAGGGGTTTCAGTGAAGCTGTTGGTTTTTCCTGAACCATTAAATTAAACTTCACAAATCCTCGTCCCTGGTACAGTCTGCGCTTTAAATGAAGCAACCATTGCCCCCCCTCCGCCCGTGTTCATCAACAGAAGATGACCGTCAGAACGCAACATGGAGTTTCACCCGATCTATGTTTCCAAGATCTTCTACCAAACGCCAAGGTTTTTCTACTAGGTTTCTGTCATATTACGTAGTCCAACGGAATATAGTTTCCCCGGATCGTTTTTGTTGCCTCTATTTTCCTTGCTCCACCTAGCTTACACTATCAACTCCGCCCCTGCGAGCCTCAACTCAACGGCTCAGCGGAGGCCAGGATCCATGCAACACTCCTCGTGAGTCCCTTGTGGTAACAGCGGGAACACAAAGCTCTCATTATATTCACAAGTTTCCTAACTTCCTTACCCCTTGAAACACCACAGCTTAGCCTAGGAGTAGTTCACATCATAGAAATTACTCAACCGATTGATATTCCGATCTTTTATAATTTTAGGCCGTCCATCTGTTTATGCCATCTAGTAAGACCATCGGATTTGGCATAGAAAAACTGGTACATTTCTTTACGTAATCCTTCTCTTAAAATTCAGAGCGTATGCATAAGGCTCCAACGCAACGGCGGTATTCTAGATTTGATTATAGATGAGAGACCGTTGCTCGTATGCCACCCGGCTTTACCGTCCTTGGATTTTGTTCCGCTACAGCAAAACTTTCTCGTTTGCTTGATATCCACACATTATCAATCAAACACGATGGCGTAAAAACATCATCAGACACGGAAGTGAGGAGGCAATTCATTGACCACGATATTCTGGTGGTGGCTGCTACTTTTACGGACCTACCGACGGCTATCTAAAAGATTGATGTAACCATTAAAATCAAGAAGTTTGTGTAAGTGAGCTTGTAAGACATCTACCTCCTAATACGCCACACGCAGAACATGTATATTGCAATACGATGCACCTCGAAGTTTGGCGAGAGTTGTTGGAAAGTCGAGATATTTAAATAAAACATCAGTGGGGACCCGTAACGCACTACTCATAAGGTTGCTGAAAACTCCTCGACAGCCCACCACCGGTTTCGTCCTTCTTGGGGCTCATCAGGTAGGCGCAGTCCCTGAGTTTCCGTCAGCCTTACGTTCTACTTGAACCCAAATTGGACTGATTTCGATAAATACACTCATTTGCAAATCAATTTGGTTTTTGCGAGAGACTCACCTGGAACCCAGCTGAATCTCTGGTTTATGATGTTTCCAGGCAACTGAATGTGCTGCACCAGGCCGCCTCATGTTCCAGTTGCTACATCACAAACGAGCGATTCAGCTGGGTTCCAGGTGAGTCTCTCGCAAAACCAAATTTGTTTGCAAATGAGTGTATTTCGCTAATTCCGTGCAAAATGGTTTCAAGTAGAACATAAGGTTGACGGAAACTCGGGGACTGCACCTACCTGATGAGCCCCATAAAAGGCGAAACCGGTCGTGAGCTGTCGAAGAATTTTCAGCAACCTTATGAGTAGTGCATTACGAATATACAAGTGTCGCGAAATCTCGAATATCGTAGCAACTGAAACGTGAGGCGGCCTGGTGCAGTACATTCAGTTACCTTGAAACATCAAAAATGAGAGATTCAGCTGGGTTTCAGGTGAATCTCCCGCAAGACCAAATTTGTTTGCAAATGAGTGTTTTCGCTAATTATTGGGAACTGGTTCTTTTTCAACAAGCACAAGGACCTCGAGTTACACTGCTGGCATCTAAAACGGGAAGTGGGAAGGTTTTATTTGCTTGAAGTGAAGAAATCCTTTTGACCAAAAGCCTCAAGCCCACAAAAGACCGTTTTTCTAGATTACTTACGCCAGCTGCGTCACTAAAGTCAGAGCGTGGTACACCCAAGGAAACGCCGTGCTTCACGGTCAGAGTCCATTTTTTCTTGGCGCACAGAAGATATATTTCGCACCCAACCGTCTCTTCTGAAAACCAGGCCGCAACCTTCCGCAACACTAGTATGCCTAACGTTTACACCCAATTCACCAAATTGCCACTCATATACGTTAGGCAATCTGGGGGCTAGTTTTGCTGTTTGCCTTTCAACAGTGGCTTAGAAACAGCGGTCGTTTATTCTTCCAGAATCTGGCTCCTGTTTGTCTCCTAATGGAAAATTTTGAAGACGGCTCATCTACAACTGTCTTGAGCCCGGGGTCTCTGGATCCATTTTAGTGGGTCCAGAAGATGGCTGGTACGGGTGGTGGCAAAATCCTCCTTGGTTAAGGGTTACCCGCCAAACTTTGGGTGTTTGTGCTAAGGCACATCAAAGGAGGACACGTAGAGCCTTTGTCGACAAGTGTGTCAGCTCAGTTTACTTTTGACGCCTCCGGGGCATTTGAGCAGCTACTGAGTGGGGGCATGCATGACATTTGTGCGCACATCGACGAATATTTGCAAAAGGCTTTTTACCGACCAATCTTACCTCTTGTGCTAATGTTTGCCTAAATATGTTTTATTTACGCTGTTTTACGGTACAGAATTCGTTTTTGCGCATACTTGCACAAAAAGGCCATTCTCTGGTTGCGGGTGCCATAAATGACAGCCGTTCTCAACAAGGTTTTGAAAATGTGTATCAACCCATGGAGGCTCCTGGGAGGGATTCCTGAGGCGTCCAGGAGGGGCGTTATTTTCGGGATGGTGTTCTTCCATTGTTTAAGAGCTGGCCGAATTCTCTTAGTGCTTGGGGTTACCTGGAAACCCCGGCACATCAAATGTTCTTCTGCGAGCTCGCCAGGCATATCAATTTTCCATATATTCCATCTTACAGATATCTGAAAAAATAAGATCGGAGTTCTTGCTTAATATAAAAAGGATCTTAACATGACTATCATACTAGAGAGGTTCAGCGAATAATGAGGCTTTCAGACCCTCCGTGCGTCTCAGTGACGAGGACACCGTGGTAAGGACAACCGCCTTCCGGATCCGCGTGCACTAAGTTCCAATTACCTCTGTCAGCAGTGGTCAAAGTAATTCATAATATCCGGTGGCCGTGCCGGGATTTGAACCCCGGACATCTGACATGCGAGGCGAGCGTGTTACCACTACTCCACCAACGCACGTTGGACGCATCTGAATTTTCACGCACTGCTGATGAGCTCTAATAAGAGCGAAACTCGAGTCCAGTGCTTCCCTTTGGTGTGGACTCACCGGAATAATTTCGCCAGAACAGGAGGACGACCGTTCAAACGAGAGTGGTGTGAATATGAACAAAATACCTATCCCGCAAAACCCCAAATGCAACTAATTCATAATAATTACATGGGTGATAGTTTCAAACGAGTGAATAAAATTAGAACAAGCAACCAACAGTTATCCACCAAATGGAATCGGTTCCTCGAAAACTAAGAGGTTTTCAAGGTTACCACAGCGCACTTAGGAACGTTTATGCGTGAGACCTTTTTTCTGCAAATTTTCTGTATGGCTGATTTGTTTACGTGAGCGACAGTTCAATGTCAACAATTACCTTGGCTTGGAAAGCAGCATCTAATGGAATGAGATATCGCGACCTGCGGCAAAACGTGAATCACTTACACCGGGCGTAAATCGTGGGTAGTTCTGCAGCTGTGATAGTTTTTTAAACTTTCCAGAACCTACAGCGTACTCATTGGTTCGAAATATGCGACAGTATCACTCCTGTAACTAAATCCTATGTTGTTTCTTCTGCTCGACCAAACACATGCCAAATCCTGTGCTTTCGT
The DNA here is from genome assembly GCA_003604175.2 of Clonorchis sinensis. Lineage (NCBI taxonomy): Eukaryota > Metazoa > Platyhelminthes > Trematoda > Opisthorchiida > Opisthorchiidae > Clonorchis > Clonorchis sinensis. The sequence goes on along the minus strand of CM030373.1, from coordinate 20,410,999 downwards.
AACTCCAGAATTGCCATTCCGAGTAATGATAGTGATAGAAATACTCACTAAAGTAGGACAGCGCGTACGGGATCTGAGGAACTTAAGGCTTGCAGATGGTGTAGACCTGTGCAAGTAGGTGCGGTACACAGCTTGATATCATCCTGAAAGTATTCATGTCCTGTTTGCTGGCAGTGGACTTTTTCATTGCAAATCGCGAAATATAGCAAGCTTTCCATTGCAGGCTCCTGGGGGTTGTTGGATTGCTCGTAGCTAGAGAGGTACATGGTATCCTGCTCCAAATATTGAGCCCTCCAAATAAAGGAGAAGCCCGCAACTCCGAGCTGCAATTGGCAAAAAACGCTGTCGTTGCTTACAAAATGTAACAACGGAAATTCAGCTGATGTAAACGAACAGAATGTGGCTAGGGGTTCACGATGCCCAATCAACTGGCTAGATGTAACCCACGTTGGTCATAGCACAGCTGAGCAGACCTAGCTCACGTACGCGACTAACATATGTCCGTACATCTCGACTGGGGAACGTCAATGGTCCAGCTTGGACGAGGTTAAAAGTCGAATCTTATTAAACGTTTTGATCAGTACCTCTGTCCTGTTAAAAAGGGACGGTCTTATTGGTGCGCAGTGTTTAGCAAGCTACTGACGCCAAGAATGAGAGAAGGATATGTTAGTTTGGAAGAATATCACTATGAGGCGGGTAGCTGATAAACTCCATAAATCGAGCACACCAGCGGTGACACTCGCAGAATCTTAATTACGTGACGTCATCTTCACTGGCTGTATCGCATTGCGTTATTTCTTGTAGCCAATGCCTACTAAGCAGTAAGCCTCACGGAATACGAGACTTACCTGAAGTGCATGATGCTCCATTAATGGACGACCAGACTGTAGCCGGTTGCCCCCCATTGCGTTGAATGAATTCATCATCGTCTCTTCAACTGGCGCTCTACAACATTTGTACTAACTCATGGATGTCATTCTGTTCAGGCACAGACGTCACCGACATCGAGCATTGGCCCAGCAGGATTGGCCCATGAACAATCCCTGCTTAATGAAATTTGTGGCCTCCGCAGGTTCCAGCCCCTGAAGTTTAATAATAATAATGTTTATTCCCAACTGGTGAGTGGCATGCCTTTAGGCATGATCATAATGTTACAGTCAGAATAAAGGCATGACTGGCGGGGCATGCGCGGAAAGGGGACATTGTCATAAACAGTGGACATCATCCGATGTAGATGTTAGAACTTGAAGGTGGCGGGCAAAAACCAAACGGGTAAGAGCAAAAAGAGCCATCCTTCCTGACATGACAAGAAAACTGGAATTATGGAAAATGATGAAACAGAACAACGGATCTGGTGAAGCAGTAAAGTTGGTGTAATCCACCGGTTAATTTAAACGAAAACCTAAAACCATCATTGGGGTCTCAGGACCTTGGACTGCTGGACTTACGGTCAGCGTCACAAAAAGCGTAAGTGTGGATGATGAAATAGAGGGATTAACAATGCAGATAAACGATAGAAGGAATCACAGAATCATGGTGTACATTGAAACTGTAGAGGCTTGCTGGTGTCGCTGTTGTGGTGGAGTTGGGTGTAAAAGTTCCTTAGAAGACTGGGTTGGTGACGCAAACCGGAACGCAAACTGTACAGAAAAGTATTAACTTTGTGTGGAGCACAGGCTGAAAGTTCGCCGAAATAATTAAATCCGAATGAAGGGTCCAGCAGATTTGAACGAACGCGTCCTGGAGGACGCCACGGCCAGGGAAGAGTTTGTTCGTACTTGCAGTCAATTGAAAGAGTGGGTGAGAGGCTACGGCCAAGAATAGGAGCGGAACAATTTCGGGTGTGCTGTCAAACTGGGTATGGCAGTGCCGTGCCATCATGGGCCCGATTTACTTCGGTTTTCAGACATCCCCGTGACGGGCATTATGTTTAAGGTCATTGGGCTGGGATGTGCAATTCTTTGAGCAGTGGGAATTTTTCAGGTTAGCCAAGGAAATCCGCAGAAGCAAAGCGAATCCGGTGTAAGATCGCAGCTATTTTTCCCAAGTGAGGATCTCTGTGGATGCAGAACACAGGCAAGGTAGAGTGAATACCAGTCAAACAGGGCGTCCAAACCAGGTATTGCTGAAGTCAAGGCTTGGGAAGACGGGTGAATGGGGTGAGATCAGAAGAGCATGGTGAGCTTGAGATACCATTATGATAGGAATAATGCGCACTAATAGGGGGAGACTCAACGGCTACCCCAATTAGGGTGCTGACAACAGGTGATTAAATGAGACAGGATAAGGGCGGACTTGAACTCAGTACACTAGCGGTCGAGCAGGGGTTGAGTTTGCTAATATATGATATCAAAGTACACGAGGTTTAGAGCAAACCAGTATACGCGTGCAGAGGGGTAGTGTGGTTAGGGAAATGAAACGGATAAGGACTGACAGGGGTGGACTTCCGAGATGATGGACTAGTTTATCTGGAAATCATTACGTGAGCTGGAGAGTGTCATGACCTAGGAGAGAAGACGAATGTGGGAGAAATGGTCACCAGCCCTTGAAGCACTGCTGTCAGCTTCAATCAACAAGTAGCGCATGGCGAAAAAAGCCTTTAGGCGGTAGTTTTGTATGCTGGTAGTGGGATTAGGAATCTATTGTATTTGCCTAGTATTGTCCAACTCACTAATAACCGCCAGAAAATCTAGTCCACCATCTCAGAAGTTCCACCCTCGTCAGTCCTTACGTTTTTAATTTCCCCTGTCACTTAGCCTCTTTGCCTACTTACATCGAACTGTCCTATGTCTCGGGTAGTATAATAGCATATATTGGTAATCTTAGCTTGACCTTGATGGCTTGACTACTGAGTGCATCTCCGTCCTTATCCCGTCTCGTTTGACCACTTGTTGTCACCACCCTACTTGTGCCAACCGTTTAGTTTTTCTCTAATAATGGACTATATCCTATCGGATGACCCATATAACTCTCCAGGACTTTGTTATCTTCTCCCATTTCATCTTCTTCCCAAGCTATGACTGCGGTGATACGTGCTACAGACGTTCTGTTTGGCCGTTATCCACTCCACCCGATCTGTGCATTACACCTGAAGGGATCCCCGGCCGGACAAAAATCAAATGCCACCTGTGACACTGCATTGGCTTTCCTCTCCCCGCGTAGTCCCCTGGCAAACTCACAACATCCCGCTGCTCACAGATCTGTACATCCCAGCCCAACTACCTCAATCACGAAGTCCGTCACGGGGCTGTCCATAAATTGAAGTATCTCGGTGCAGCGGCGTCACGGCACTGCCATACCCAGTTTGATAGCAGACTCGCAACTGTTCAATTCCTACTTTGACTGTGCGCTCTCGCTCAATCGTTCCCTTACCTGCAACCACAGATGCCGCCACGGTCACCTTACCTGCAACCATGATCAGCGTCTTCATTTGGACCCAGATGCCTCTGGGACGCGTCCATTCAAATTTGCTGAACCTTCCGTTGAAGCCAAACATCCCGGTGTCTTTTACTTTGCACTCCTCACCGAGTCAGTCATTCTCCGCGCAGTTCGCGTTCCTTCTTGTGCGTTTGCATGAACTCCTTCTCCCAAGGAACTTTCACCCCCGACCCCGCTCCAGCAGCAATACTAGTGAGTCTTTCAAGTTACGCTACACGCTGTGATTCTGAGTTTCCTTCTACCATCTGCCGGTATGCAACTCCCCCACTTCATCACCCACACCTACGCTCTTCGTGATCCTGGTCATACGCCCAACAGCCCAAGGCTACGAAGCCTCAGTGACGGTTTTAGGCTTTGGTTCAAATTGGCCGGCCAGATCGTGGCAGTTCTATTGCCTCTCCAGTTCCGCTTTTCTGGTTCCATATTTTCTGCAGTTTGAAGTTTTTTATCACGTATCAGGCAGGAAGCCTCTTGTTATGCTCTCACTCGTACTGTTTTTGCCCGCCATTTTCAAATCTTAGGCAGCTGGCCACGTCACATCCGATATGTTTCTCATAAGAACGAAAGAGCCCTTGTGCTTTCGGTTCCATACCCATGCCGGCTCATGAAATAATGCCCACTGTTTGTGTCACCGTTCATTTTCTGCGAAATTCCCAGTACCCACAAACCACACCAGTCATGCCTTTATGCTGACCGTAACATTATGCTCATGCCTGAGAGTATGATACCCACTAGTTGGGAATAAACATTATTATTATTTAGATAAATATTTTTCACTTTTTTCCACTTTTGGGAGCTATATGTAGGTGCGTGTTTTGTTTAGTTGACGAAGTGGACTTTGGTGCGGTGGAAACCCGCTTATGACAAAGACAGCTACAGCTCTTCACGTCGATGCAAGTCGTGGGCATCGCAGGCTCTCCAAGCTGTTTTTTGCAAGTTTTTCTTTTTCCAGACAAAATGCCAGTTATTTCGCTGTCTGCAGTTTATAGCGTTGCCAATTAAATGACAACCGGGACGAGTCCAGCCAAGCAGACACAAGCAAAAAAACAGTGTTTTTTTTATGGATTTCCTGAAGTAACGGCCAGCCATCAAGAGCTGATGGCGACGATTTGTGAATATTTTCGAGAGTATATTATGCTCCAATAGGTAGTAACTAGACAATCACCGTTGGCGAATGGAAAAGCGACTCAATCACACCTCATTTGCCGTGTTCCTAACCTCTTTGAATCGACTGATCCCTTAATATCGAGAATAACTGTTTACAACGGAGCCACATCGCCCAATGGAAGATACAGATGCATTTATCAGCACAGGTTTCAGCCGTCTATGAGCACTCGGGTGCTTGTACAAGGAACTATGAGTTGGTTTATATAGATTAAACCTCATTTTGTTGGTTCAAACAAGATGGTAGTGCAGCCTTGGAAGTCGCGACCCTAGGTACCCCAAAACAACGACACGCCTGAAAATCCTGGGAAAATGGATGAAAAAGCTTTGAAGAAATGAGAGTGCTTGCCACACACAACAACAGCATGACCGTACTCACCCTCCGCTGTTTAACCAAGTCGATTTCTTTAGAGTCTTAGTTTTCTGGATGCCTCCTTGACGAAAGCTTTGCCAGGCCATCCAAACCGGACCAAAACTGACACATCTAAGTCTAAAAATCAAGAACATTTCGTCAGAAACACACCCTATCTAACCACCCGGAATGTGGTCCCTCACGCTGTCAAATCTAGCCGCTTCATGCTGCAACCGTTGGATCCAACGCAGAGGTTTTCAGTATGTCGTGCATCCCCCATGCACAGACACCGCCCTCCGTCCCAACGTCCGGAAAACCCACGCATTGTTTACAAACCTCGCATATTCCCAACGACCCAGACCCTTTTTTTCCCCACATTTGGGCACTTAGCTATAAAATTCCTGGCCATCGGGATCGCTTCCATCACTACTAAAGACTTGTTCGTTGACTTGACAAATGCAGTTTTTACATGGAGCAAGCTTTAGGCCGCATCAAATGTTGCCAGCACTTGTTCTTTTGTTAGATCTCCCAAATTAAAATTGCTGCGTGCTTCACCTCCACAAGACACACCCAGGGACTCTGGCGTTTTCTGTCAGGAGCTTTCAATAGAACGCGTTCTTCTCCGCCGAAACGTTTTCACCATAAAACCCAACAGTTTTTTGGCTTTCTCGTAAGTGCAACGTTAGTGCATTTGATCACGCCTAACAATAATTTGGCATGACCGCTATGACTATTGCTGACAACTAGTCTTTGCCCCAGACAGCTTTCACCGCATTAGACACCTCTTTTCGGCTGTTGCTTTCTAGTCTGTGGCCACTGAATTTGACCGTAGATTGTATGCTGCTCCAAACCTTCGGCCACCCAAATGGCCGTACAGCTGACAAATCTTCCTTCCAACCTCCTGCCCCATCAAACCTTTTCTTTGTCACACTGGGTCCGGTGGTGATTACCATGCCAGGAGTACGATACGACCATCCCTACCGCTTGTCCTTCTAGTCGCGGAGCTAAGGACATCTCAGTTAAATCTTAACACGGGTCGGACGCTTTTGATTCTTTTCCTTAAGCGCCTTACCCAACTTTTCCTGGCACCTCATTTCAATTTAAGTGCGCTTACCAGCTTCCCACTCAGTATGAATGAACTAACCTCAAGCCTATCAACAAGCCAACTCGTTATCATCCAAGTTTCACAATACCCGAGCCACTATCGCCGCTGCACGGCGAAGCCTAGTTTATGTGACTAAAAGCTGTCCGTCGGCCGATAATTTCGATTCCGATATTTTGCTGCATGGGTCTGTTGTCCACTTCCGTGATGAGACAGAATATAGAGACGGAGGTTACGCCATTTGTTCAAGGTAGGAACTTAGTAGAACCCCCACTCTAGACCGTATTCTTCATAAGATTCCCGAGAGTGAAGTGGGCCTCCACTGAACAAAATGTTCTATTCCAACTACTGGGCCGCATCCACTTAACGCTATCCCGCTGCCTGTGTACAACGCTGACCTATCCAGTATTATCTCCTTTGTGCATTCTACTGTCCTTCCATCAAACCAACGTCAGAGGGCTTCAACCTGCCGCCCAGCTTCTGCTTCCCTAAAGGGCTCACTAGCAATGCTTCTTAATTGCCCAATTTGGCGTAAAAGATCGGCCTCTGATCGCGCAGAGCCTCAGTCGTAAACTTTATATCTTAGGTCCACTTTTCCTTCCAAGGTTGTTGTGGCCACGGGCGCCACTGTTACGAAATTTCCGGCACAGTATGTTGTGGCGCAACCGCTTGATCCCACTTACCTCCATTTCTTGAATTTTCACAAAGACTTGCCGCTCCCGATGCCTTTTCCTTTTTGAAACCACTCACGCCTACGTGTCCACCGCCTAGCTCTACCACGTTGAATCCAATATTCATAACTTAAACCTCTACGTTCATCGGAACCCTTGACTCGCGAGACTTTGGACAGTGGCCAGCGGGCTTACGCTGTGCGCAATTTTATTGCTTTAGGAGCACACATATTCGGGCGTTTGGTGCCTTTCTGCAGCCTGAACACAAGCCTTAAGTACAGTAATTTTGCACAGGAAAACTTCGCCTTCTATGCAAAATGGACTGCCAAATTCTGCAGATTCTGCAGCCGCCGCAACGAGATGCAGGCTTTGCAGTAACTCTCAGCTTGCAACCGGTAGTTTTTACCTTGGCTGGCTAACCTGAGGAAAGTCCAGTTTTAGCCACAGAACCTCCCATCTCTTTAGGAAATGAATGTCCTCTGTATACTATCGGCTCAACCCGGGAGGATGAAAAGCGGCAGATAGATGGACAGCCGATCCTGCTCCCTTAGTTTGCACTAGGCCGAAAAAACCTGTAACTTTCACGTCAGAGACAAACATGCGGATGGCAGAGAGAAGGGATCCGTTAGTGTAGATAAACAATCGATAGTCCTGCTGTGAGGGGTCATATCGATGGATCGTGTCCCTGCAACTGTACTTCACTTTCTTTGAGTTCAGGAGTAAGTCTGGTTTTGGCTGGAAATATGGAGTTTGAAAAGGCATGCTGTATAAACCACTGAATTCGGCGCACCTTTTCACAATTGTGAGAGTCTGAAACGCCTCAACCTTGTCATTGGGAGCTTCCATGGAGTTCGGGATTATTGTAATTACTTGATGAAGCCAAGGTTAATCTGGCGTCCAGTAGGTGACTCAGGATGTTTGGGGGTAGCATGGGACCTGGGGACGTGAGAAACTTTGCAGAGGGTACTACGGGTGAGCGTGAGTTTTACCTGGACGGTTTTCGGTTAGCCGGCCTTGAAATGGGTGCAGTGATGAAGGGTGGGCAGTAATGAAAAGATTGGATGGTTAGGGATTTCAACGGTGTTGACTCATTGAAGGCTGACGCTCGCGGGGGCGATTTCGGACGGGAATGTGACTTCGGGGTTCTCCTTGCTTGTCAAGGGGGACAAGGACAAGTGAAAGGATCCACCCCATTTTTTGGGCCATGGGGTGTTTTTTAGTAAATGATACTACCCCAAGGACTTTTCTGCACGCCAACACTGGTTAGATATGTTGTAGTGCGTCAGGGGCAACAGTGGAAACTACCTTAGAGGAATGGTCGAGAATACAAAGCGACTTGGTAGAGCACACTTTGATTTAGTGTAATTTAGATGGTAGCGAGTGGGTTGGGCTGTACTGGCGTTTTCAGGGTTGGAGAGAAGTTGCCCCAACCGACTGGCTGCACCAGGAAAGAAGTGGTAGAAGCTATAAACATGCTGCGGTAATGTGCTTGAATGAGCAGGATTTTACTGGCTGTCGGAAGTGTTGGGGGGACTCCGATCGGCTGAAGTAAGGAGAGAGCTGCTTATCCAGGCTACGGTGGGTTTTGTCAGTTGTCTGCAATGGAACTACTGCGGACTTTGGAGGACGGGCATGTCAGGTTGAACGGTACTGCTGGGGAAGTGGTCGGCGGCGAGGATGGAGATGTTGTGGAAGGCTGTTAAGTAGGGTTGCACAGATGAAGATGACGAGTAATGGGCAGACGGCAGCATGGTTTTTGCAGAGGAACCATGATGAGAATGTGATCTCCAGCTGATGACGGGGGGAGAGGCATGAACAGGTTGTTGGCCATGGTCAAATTGTTTTCCGTGGGAATGTGTGACACCGATACCGAAGAGACTGGTTGCCTGTCTGAGTAACATGCTGGGCAAGGTGAAAGGCGGTGCGGCTGCATGGACGTCGAGATCATTCTCGGTCTGATGAGCCTACAAGGCGAGTAGCCGGTCCGCACGATGATTTGGCAGCTGAAGACTTGTCAGGCTTGATCAGAGCCACGGCTAGGGAGAAAGGATGTGTCAGTGCAGTATATTGACAAATTGAGAGACCCGCGCAGTTCGCGCGGATCTACCCAGAGCTTTGATCGCATTGTAAGGCACGGGTTGCGTGGCGGTCCCACCCAAAACGACGGAAGTTTTCAGGGTTTATGAGGAATCTTGTGAGGGTTTATGGTGGCTTTTATATAGAGAGTTGCCAAACGCTTAAAGCCGTCCGATTAGGGCAGGACTGCCCAAAAGGGACAAAAGCGAAGGAGATGTGGGGAATTTCAATAGCAAAACGATCTGGCTCAAAATTTGTGACAGTCCTCATTTCTAGGTATCTTGATCCTGCTTACTTCAGAGACCTCACAGTTGGGTCAGACGATCCTTGTTTCTCCTCTGCGGATGAAGTAGGGATATCAGGATCGTTGCGGAAAAGTTCATCTCTTCGAAGGGACCTCAAAATAAGGTTTTAGAACCTCGAGGTAAACACCTCCCGGCACAAACAAGCTTTCAGTGTGTGGCGGATGGTGATAAAAAGGGAAAACCAAGGATATATAGGTTGTCGTTGACCGGATATTCGAGCTATATTTGAAATGTGTTGCTGTCGCCCAGAAAGCGTCAGGGGCCTTTTTGCCAGTAGGAACCCTGGCAGGAGTATACCTTTACATTCTACTTTCATTCAGCCCAGTTTGGAGTATGAGATCAGAATTTAGAACAGCCACTGCGCAACACAAGGTAGGGCAGGATACGGTGAGGATGGAGGGACTGGCAACTTGAGTCCTGAGAAACGCAGGACGCATTGAGACCTAATCACCATTTACAGGATGATTAAACGTCCATCTGGAATGCAGGTGAGATATGTCTCACGGGGGAACACGAAGAAGTCAGAGGCATTACATAAAACTAGAAAAGGTCGGCGGTGTAGATGTACTGACTGGGCAAGCCTTCGCTTTGGGAGTAAATTACAATGGGGTAGAGTCTCTGAAGAAGCCGCGCGTATCACGTCACTCACGTTTCCGACAAAAAATTCCATGAGGGCAGGGGAGTTTTTTCACGAGCTGAAGTGTGGTACGATGAGCAGTGATGGCGCGCAGTGGCGGCGGACGGAAATCGAACATGCGACACTTTACCCAGAATATTCGTGAACTTGAATTCGTCAGTTGAAGCAGTCTTTGGGAGACGGATTGTCATTTTCGGTGTACTTTCTAACGTCATCGTTTCGCTATCCTTTTTAGTGGCTGTTTTCAGGCATCTTTTTTGTGGTAAAATCCGTTTTTTCGGGATTTTCGCAAGCGCGGAAAAGATTGTTGTAGCTGCGTCAGATCTACCCACTAACGCCCCAACTCCTGAAAGTGTGACCGCGAACGCCCAAGACGTTTATCTTTCTGCGAGGTCGTCAAAAAATTACCACGGATATAAGACGTAGGAAAAAGGCGATACGGCTTGGGGTGCAACATATAAGAGTTTTAGTTATACTAGTGAAAGGAAAAAGGCTTTCGCTGTGGGGTTATTTATTAGAAAATAACAACTAAACAGTTACAGACTATTGGACAGGAAAGCGAGACTTTCATATGCATCTTGTTTAAAAAACGGAATATCCGTCTTCCTGGACTCGTCTTCCTAAACTTTCCTGGATATCCATTGACTCTCACTCGAATGTAAACGAATGCTACAAAGCAATTCCACAGATTCCGTAATAAGCCCCACTTTTCAGTAGACGTAAAGCGGAGTTACGAGAAAACATATTACTGGCATGCCTCATCAGTAGTATCCACCGGTACACTAGTATATATTCAAAAAGACAAAGGGGGACTGGCGAGCCTAAAACCTTTTATGTCGAAGAAACATACTGGAACAAATTTGATTATTACTAAACCATCACATAGCTTCACTACATACCCACGTTTCACGTTACTTTGTTTTTGAAACAGCGAAGGAGAAACATGGAAGGAAACGGAAGTAGAATAGAACAACAACGACGACAGATGAAAACAATGAAGAGAGTATGAGCGCTGCAGAGCAGTGGTCGATGAACTGGCACCTTCCTCTGAATGACGAAAAGTGCGTCCATATATCATTTGGAGGAGACTCAGTGAACGCCTTTGTCCTGCATGGTGAGAAAAGACCAGAAGACCTCACGAAGATAGATGCCAAATAGGATTTGGGTATCTGGCTCTCTTCAAACATGTCCTCCTCACTGCACCACGAGAAATCGGCCCAAAAAGCATCCATCGTTGTAGGGACGATTCAGCGCACCTTCTCCCGTTCTGCCCGCATGCACTTCCAAATACTCTATTGGGCCTACGTCAGACTCCTCCTTGAATATGCCAACCAAGTTGTCCATTCAGGAAGCACGAAAGACGTCACCCTCATTGAGTGTATCCAGCGAGCTGCTACAAAAATGGTTGCCGGTCTCGAATCCGTGGATTACGAAACGCGTCTCGAGGTGCTTGACCTCTTTCCCCTGGAGTATCGTCGCCCACGAGGGGACCTAATGCTTACTTGTGCCCTGTTTGTTGACGGCTTAACCAACAGTTTTTCACCGTTGACCCGGCAAACACGCGGCGGGGACATGGTGGGAAGATCGTCAAGCTCGGAGCGCACAGTGTCATTAGGCAATTTTCTTTGTCATTTCGGACAATAGCTGTATAGAATAACCCCCTCAGACGGTTGTTCATGCTCATTCTAGAACCCAGTTCAAAGCAATATTAGACACCTATGTGTGCGAGTCCTCGCGCTGCCAAACATACTACCTCGCGCTGAGAACTTAGAGAGCAGTGCTACACCCTTTTTCACTTGTGCCTTTTAGGTAAACGACAGCCGCTGAACAACAAGAACAAAAACGACCCGGGAAACCTGGGCGAAATCTCGACCATGTGTATCAATCTGTGAACCCGTGAATCCGTGAACTCTTCAACGTATTATTCACCGCCACGCAGGCAACTTTGCACCTAGTTCCCGCATACAAGCGAATGGGACTGTCAAGCTTATAAGATATCCAAGTTCCTTGTCCCATTAGGCGTGGGTAACGCTCGAAGCTATCGCATTCTGGGTCCACTGGAAACCGTGAAACCCAATGGAATCCTTGGAATAACCGAAACCTTTGAAAACGAACTGAAGACATTTTCAATCGTCTGACCGCTCGGGCGGAATTTAGTTGCTGTGTCCCGTTGCTCCTCGCCGTGGTTCCTGCCTGTTCCACCATGTCGTTAGGAGGAGGATATAATTATTCATACATCTTCAAATACATTATTGTCGGAGACATGGGTGTCGGAAAGAGTTGTCTTATGCACCAGTTCACGGAGAAGAAATGTAAGCTTTTCCACATTCTTCACAGGATATTTTTAAAGTTATCCCGGATTGTCCGCATACTATTGGCGTGGAATTCGCTACCAAAATAATCGAACTTGATGATCAAAAGATTAAGCTGCAGATATGGGATACTGCTGGTCAGGAGCGTTTTCGTGCGGTTACCCGGTCATATTATCGGGGTGCTGCTGGTGCGTTACTGGTGTATGACATAACCCGAAAATCCACATTTAATCGGATACACACCTGGCTTTCGGATGCCCGAAGACTTACCTGTCATAACACCGTAGTTTTCCTAATAGGCAACAAGGCCGACCTAGAGGAGCAACGTGACGTTAGTTACGAAGAGGCGAAACAACTGGCTGACGAGAACGACCTGATGTTTCTGGAGTGCAGTGCCAAGTCGTAAGTAACTGGATTTTTTTTAACCGATTTGCTGTCGTCGTTGACTTTACTTATCTATCGTTTCTGTTCCGATTTGGTTCACTGATCAAATGGTTTTGACCATGTGGGTCTCTTGCGCCTCCGAGCTCCCAATGAAATGGTCTGACCAGCGCTGTTCAGTTTCCCAGTGGGCGCTTGTCTGGCCTGTTGGAAAAGGAGGCTCTCCGAGGCAGTTGGGGAGAATAAGTACTAGTGATGCACCGAGTATAGCAATAACAGCTGTCAACTTGACTTCATTTGTAACGATATTCGTGGTGTCACTTTTCCTTCGTCGTCTTGTGATGGCCCAGAATGCATTGATGCGAGAATTGAAAGCAGCTTTCTGGTGTTGAGGGTTGCGTTGGCCACATATTCAAACTCTCGCGGGTACTATAACAACAATGTCAGACGGCCCAATCGTTCGCCCAATGGCGCGCATGCATTCAAATGGTTGCCTTCAACGAATAGATTCCCTTACCGTTCTCCGATGAAGAGTCACTGAAACCCTTGTATTCACGCATCAGTTATATCAGAATACTTGCTCCACAATCCAGATGAATAAGTTGTAAGTTAAAACTCACTAGGAGACGGATTTACTTCCGGAGAAGACAAGACTGGAGGCTATGGTCATTATCGACGGCAGAACATCAGTGCTTCGTTGTCGTACAACTACGATTTATTTGAAAGCCTTATTTCGAAGAAAATGATAAAAGTTCACGCGGAACGGACTTCGAGCTAGCCTACAACAATCATTCCGGGATGCATACACCTCCAGACTCATTCAGGCAATCTGGATAGAAACTGACGACAAGAACGCCATTGACATCGATTAGCAGCCATGTCTTATAGCGTCTCCAACTGTGCAAAGTGGATACCAGGCAATCGATACACAGCTCTGCCATTAGCGTTTCCTGACAAAATAAACTTTGGACATTAGCCGCTTCGTTAATTTAGTACATATACGACGAGTTCGGTAGACCACACTCCCAACCAAGAGCATGAATACCTTAGCCGTCAGCTGCCCTGCCCCTAGAAGTCGCATGAACAACGGGAAACTATCGGTTCTCTCATCTGGACAAGTTGGTCAGCTTTAAAACTTTGCCTGTCAATGGAGCCACCTGTAAGCCAGGTGGATCTTGTATCATCTACGTTCGCTAACGGGTCAACAGGCGTGCAGAATATAAAAATATAAATAAATAAATCGTTCAGCTGTAACACCCTTTCGGTGCCTAGCTGCCATGCCACCCGAAGGAAGCACGAGGGCTGGGATACTGCCAGGTTGCCCAAGCCTAGACAGGGGAAGTCGAGAGGCAGAGGCAGGGTTCGAACCACGGACCTTCCGGTCAGTACGCCCGCGCTCTAACCGCTGAGGCTCACTTCAGCTGGTAGTCGGCTTAGCACCGGGTGCGCACATCTGGTGATCCAGAGGCTGCTGCGGTGGGATGTGCAGGGGTTGGTATAGCCCTGAATCACCGGGCGGAAGTATCCTTGCTTGACTGAATACCTGTTAATAGTCGCCTCCGTGCGGTTCGTCTGGAAACGTCCGTGAAGGAGTCTCACAAGCGGGAAGTTGATCGATGCCTGTTTATCGTGTCTGTCTACGCCCCAACTGACTGTAGCTCCGACGCCGTCAAAGACAGGTTTTATGATGCCATGAATGCCCTGCTGCGGCGAGCTAAAAGCTCAGACATCATGGTGGTTGCAGGAGATTTGAATGCACAAGTGGGCAGGCGTAGCGTAACTGAGACTCAATTAGGAGGTCGTCATGGATTGGACTCGGTACGTACGGACAATGGGGAACAATTGCTTCAGCTGTGTGCTGATCGCAGGCTGTTTTTATGCAGTATTAACTTCCGAAATAGTCGAAGTCGTCTGGCCACATGGTGTCCTCCAACGACACGTCGGCCACAAACGCAAATCGACTACATTGCCATCAGTTACCGATGGCGCGGATCAATAACTGACTGCCGGTCGTTTTGGAACGCATTTGTGGATTCCAACCACGCGCTCGTTCGGAGTCGCTTCTTCCTACATTTTCCAGGACCGCGTAAGGTGCGGACAAATCGCTTGGCAACTGAGGGACTGGCAGATCCGGATGTTAGACGAACTTACCAGAATAATCCCTTCCAAATGCTCCATCATCAGATAAGAACTCATAGTGGGACGAGGTTGCCACCTCTTTGCATAGTGCTGGGAATTTCGCCTGTGGCAGGGCACCACCAGGCTTACTCAAGCACTGGATATCAGACCGCACGGTGGCACTGCTTAAATCTCGGAGAAATATCCCAGCCGGCTCGGAACACAACTTGATACGACGAATTATCAGACATCAAGTGAAGGTGAGCGTGCAGGCCGACCGCGACACAGAAAGTCAAGGGAATGGAAGAGGCCCAGAAAGCCAGTAATGCCCGAAGGTTATTTCAGTTGATCCGTGCGACCGGCCCCCGGAAACCACCTGTGAGCGAAATCATCAAGGATCGGAATGGAGTGACCATCTCGAATAGAGAACGCCTCGACCGATGGGCCTAATACTTCGAGCAATACTTGTCATGGTCACCAGCTGGCACCCATCTGGAGCCCACAGGTGACGTAGAACCCTGGACGGTGAACGTGGACCCACCGACGGCCTCGGAGGTTTATGACTGCATATGTTCTCTTAAAGGCTACCGAGCCCCTAGTCCAGATGACCTCCCACCCGCATTGTTCAAATATGGGGGTGAAATCCTCAGTCAACGGTTGTCTGATAATTTTGCTTGCATCTGGTAAAAGGAGTCTGTCCCAGACAACTGAGGGGAATAGGTGATAGTGCCCATTTCCAAAAAAGGGCTCGTAGTGAGTGTGTGGGATCAGCTTGACCCCGGTCGCAACGAGACTTGGCGTCACTGGTTCTTCGTCGCCCTATGGTGGCTCGTGAAACTGACTGAAAAGCAGCAAGCAGGATTCCGGCCTGGTAGGGGTTGTATTGACCAAATCTTCACACTTCGTCAGGTGCTAGAACAACGCCATACGTATAAGCGACCCACAATTCTAGTATTCCTGGATTTCCAAGGCGCATTTGACTCGGTTAACCGGCCTGTTCTGCTTGATACGCTTGCCCGCCAACGAATGCCGCGGAAGTTCGTGAACATAATAAGATCTTTGTATTCCAAGACTTCCGGACGTGAGAGTATACGGTGAGCTCTTCAAAGCCTTCCGTACACAAAGAGGTGTCCGTCAGGGATGCCCACTCTCCCCATTCCTGTTTAACTTCGTGCTTGATGAGATAATGAGACAAACGCTGGAAGGTCTCCAAAACCCCGGTGTTCGAATATCCTGTGACGAAAACCTTGTCGATCTGGAATATGCTGATAACATCGTTCTCATCTTTGAAGAGAAGGAGAAGGCACAGGTGTTTTTAGATGAACTGACCAAAGTCATCCCGTCCTTTGGTATGCACCTTGTACCCAAAAAGTTTAAGGTCATGCTCCTGGACATGCAGTCACTGAACACGCCACTTACAATCCAGGGAGAGGCAATGGAAGTTGTGGAGCGTTTCACATATCTTGGAAGTTGTATTATTTCTGATTGTAGTGTGACAGATGAGGTAAATGCACGAATTTGCAAGGCTCTAGTCGCGTTTGCTAATTTGAGACACCTGTGGTGTCAAAGTGATGTGTCGCTGATTCTCAAAGGACGTGTGTATCAAGCTACAGTGCGGACTGTTTTGTCGTATGGCTGTGAGACTTGGCCTGTTCGAGCAGCGGAACTGAGACGTCTTCAGGTGTTCGACAATCGTTTTCTCAGGACCATAGCTCGTGTGGGTTGGTGTCGGCGAATCCGTAACGAGGCAGTTAGGAAGCGAGTTTTGGGTTGTGCAACGGGTACTTCGATTGAAGAATGTGTCCAGCACCAGAAGCTGCGTTGGTTGGGACATGTGTTGCGCATGCCTAACCATCGTTTGCCAAAGAGAGTGCTGTTTTCCGTGCCCAATTCAGAGTGGCGGAAACAGAGAGGTGGCCAACCCTTGACCTGGCAGAAGTGTATGAAAGAAATCACAAGACGTTTGAGTACTGTCGGTGCTACTCGCCTTCCAGGATGGGGACCGCGTGATCCCCACTGCGCCTGGTTGGAGACGCTGCAAGATATAGCAGCCAACCGATGTCAGTGGCGATCTTGTTGTCAGTTTCTATCCGGATTGCCTGAATGAGTATTTGGAGGTGTAGGCACCTCGGAATGATTGTAGTAAGGCAGCGGTATGTCCCCTCCCCGTCCATATTGTCCTCCCCAAGACTTATTGTGAAGAAAATAACAATCATTCCGAGGTGCCTACACCTACAAATACTCATTCAGGCAATCCGGATAGAAACTGACAACAAGATCGCCACTGACATCGGTTGGCTGCTATATCTTGCAGCGTCTCCAACCAGGCGCAGTGGGGATCACGCGGTCCCCATCCTGGAAGGCGAGTAGCACCGACAGTACTCAAACGTCTTGTGATTTCTTTCATACACTTCTGCCAGGTCAAGGGTTGGCCACCTCTCTGTTTCCGCCACTCTGAATTGGGCACGGAAAACAGCACTCTCTTTGGCAAACGATGGTTAGGCATGCGCAACACATGTCCCAACCAACGCAGCTTCTGGTGCTGGACACATTCTTCAATCGAAGTACCCGTTGCACAACCCAAAACTCGCTTCCTAACTGCCTCGTTACGGATTCGCCGACACCAACCCACACGAGCTATGGTCCTGAGAAAACGATTGTCGAACACCTGAAGACGTCTCAGTTCCGCTGCTCGAACAGGCCAAGTCTCACAGCCATACGACAAAACAGTCCGCACTGTAGCTTGATACACACGTCCTTTGAGAATCAGCGACACATCACTTTGACACCACAGGTGTCTCAAATTAGCAAACGCGACTAGAGCCTTGCAAATTCGTGCATTTACCTCATCTGTCACACTACAATCAGAAATAATACAACTTCCAAGATATGTGAAACGCTCCACAACTTCCATTGCCTCTCCCTGGATTGTAAGTGGCGTGTTCAGTGACTGCATGTCCAGGAGCATGACCTTAAACTTTTTGGGTACAAGGTGCATACCAAAGGACGGGATGACTTTGGTCAGTTCATCTAAAAACACCTGTGCCTTCTCCTTCTCTTCAAAGATGAGAACGATGTTATCAGCATATTCCAGATCGACAAGGTTTTCGTCACAGGATATTCGAACACCGGGGTTTTGGAGACCTTCCAGCGTTTGTCTCATTATCTCATCAAGCACGAAGTTAAACAGGAATGGGGAGAGTGGGCATCCCTGACGGACACCTCTTTGTGTACGGAAGGCTTTGAAGAGCTCACCGTATACTCTCACGTCCGGAAGTCTTGGAATACAAAGATCTTATTATGTTCACGAACTTCCGCGGCATTCGTTGGCGGGCAAGCGTATCAAGCAGAACAGGCCGGTTTACCTAGTCAAATGCGCCTTGGACAGTGAATGGATTCTGTCTGTCTGATCTGTATGGAAGGTCACTTTTTTCCTCGATATACTTAGATGACAACCTCCGAACAACACAAGTTCCACCTCAAGAAATATGGTTGCGTTACCCAGTGCGTTTTTATTGTGGGAAGAATTCGTTTTTCGCTTCATTTCAGTGACTTGGAGCTTGCTAAGCAACTGAGGACATGTGGTCTGCCGCGTATGTTCAAAAGACTATAGCTTTCCTCAGTGGCTCCTCATTTCCTACCATGGGCAATCCTGTATTTGAAAATGATGTTTTCGTCTTTTGTGTTTTCACCGCGTATTTGTGTACTCACAAAAAGACTTGACCTCACTGTGATGTGACGGTTTGTGTGCCTCCGTGACCCATCGAGTATACTGAGTGGTGTCCGCGTAACACGGACCGAAAGGTCCGTGGTTCGAACCCGTCGACCTCTGCCTTTCGACTTATCCTGTCTAGGCTTGAGCAACCTGGCAGTATCTCAGCCCTCGTGCTTCCCTCGGGCGGCATGGCAGCTAGGTACCGTAAGGGTGTTACAGCTGAACGATTTTTTTAACACTCACAGAGTCCCTCATACCGGGTTGGTCAACGGTTGGAGGTCTGACCAACCTCTTGGCCCTCCAGGTCTGGGGTTGGAATATGTGTGGCCACGTGTTCTGTAAAAATTATGATGCACTTGCATTTCCCGCCAAACACCGCTGCCTTCTGGTCAGGCTTTTGAACCAGACTTTGGTCGAAGATTCTAATCGTCCTTCTGTCTAGGTGTGGGCGTCCTGACAGTATCCCAGCTCAGGTACGGACATGATAAAACTGATATTAATCTCATGCACGTGGTGTCACCACCCAGATCACCTTGCTTGCTGCATACAGCGGGATGTGTAAGCAAAAACATGTTACTGCCGACGCATCCCTTCTTACACTTTCACGTTTTCCCTCTTCTACCCCATCCCACTCTACCCGAATTTGAACACTCTACTCAGGTCTCAGCACCAGGACTGACCGCTTTGTTCGCTTGGCGTCACACTCAGCTGCAGCCTTCGTAAGTGCGACTTCAGTGCCAACCCTAAACACTTCGAAGTTTGTTTTCAAACCACAAAAGCCTGTCTATTTAGCTGTCCCTAATGTTCGCATACTGAAACAAGCAGGACAACAGGTGGCTCTTGCTCGTATGTTGGATTCCTTCTGCCTTGATGAATACCATTTGTCAGAAACAAGGATATAGGGCGCAAATACTGTGACTGGACTGACCGCCCCTTGCTCTCTTCTAGGTTCCGGCTGCGCACCTATGGTGATGCAGGTGTTGCTGCAGTTGGATATGCTGGGGTGGTTATTGTATTGAGCGACCCAGCGGAAGCGTCTTCATTTGATTGGATGCCCGTTGATAGTCGCATCTGTGTGGTCCGTTTGGCAACGTCTGTGAAAGAATCTATATGAGGTGAGGTCCATTTCGCTGTGCTCATTGTTTCCGCTTATGCCCCAGCTGACTAGCTCTGATTCTGCCAAAGACAGTTTCTACGACGTTTTAGGTGCTGTTTTACAACGGGTTAAAAGCTAAGACAACGTTCTGGTTACTGGGGACATGAACGCCCTGCCGGGTGGACTCAGCGCTGCTGAGGCCCGATTTATTGACCACCCCTGGATTGGACACGAGACGCACAGACAACAGAGATCGCCTGCTTCAGATGTGTGCCGATCACAGACTGTTCCTTTGCAGTACCAAGTTTCGGAGCAGTGTGAGTCGCTTGACAACTACGAACCCACCTACTAACCGGCCCTAAATCCAAATGAACCAAATCACCGTCAGTTATCGGCTGTACGGGTTGATCACCGCCTACCGCTCCTCCTGGAACACCAACGTGGGCTCTGATCAGGCACTTCCACGCGGCTACTCTTCATTGCGCTTTTCAGTTTGACGCTAAGCGCCCACACCTCGCTTAGCCATTGAGAAGCTTGTGGACCCAGAAATAAAACGAAACTATCAAAACCGGCTCCTCAAACGCCTGGCGGACTGTCCGGTGTTGAACATGCTTGGTCACTGAGAAAAGATATCCAAAACTCTACTCAAAGCCGGGACTTCCGCTTGCGGTACAACCCAGCGGACTTCATCCAAAAATTGGATCTCTGGTCTTTGCTGGGGGCCCGCTGACAGATTCACCCTGGTTGCAACCACAACTCCACGTGACGCCAGGTGAAACTGAGTGTCCATGCAAACAGAGAAGCTTGGTGGACCCGAAAGGCCGAAAAATATAAGGCAAAAAATGCTGGAAACATCCACTGTTCCACCTGACTTGTTCGATTCGTCCTCGGAAGCCTCTTGTCAGCGAAATTATCAGGGACCAGGATGGCTCTCCAGCAAAGCAGAAGGTTTGGACCGATGGGCACAGTGCTTTGAACAGCAATTCAGTTAGCCACCTTCTAACCCTAATTCAGAATCCTTGCCTTCAACAGAAAGGTGGCCTGTGAATACTGAGCCGTTTCCAGTGTCAGAAGTGTCTGAGTGTATATCTCTACTCGAGCGTCATCGTTCTGGTCCTGATCACCTTCTACCTGTTGTTTCCAAGGATGACGGTGGGTTTCTTATCCAGTGCCTGGCTAACTTGTTTGGGTCTATCTGGGAGAAAGATGCCGTCCCAGACAACTGGGGTGAATCGAAAGTAGTGTCCATTTTCAAAAAGGGTACTCGCAGTGAATGTAGTAACCACAGAAGTGTTGGTTTGACTCCTGTTGTGACAAGGCTTCTGGCGTCACTGATTCTGCGACGTCTTACGGTGGCACGCGAAACAAAAAAAACATTGGGAAATTTCGATTAAATTGTGCGTGTGAGTAGTTCGGAAATGCTTGTATGTGTGAGATGCACGCTGTCACATACAGAATGTGGAGGGACACGAAAAATATTTACCTGTTCTATCCAATCAAGACCGAGCGAATTCAGATCTGACCATCTCTGAGGTAGCAAATGCTTTTAAATCGCCTATTATTGAGACACATTGCAAGTGAGCTCACCAGTAGGCGGTAAGCTGTTGCCGGAAGCAGATTGTGCACAATGGCTGGTAGCAGAAAGTTATGACTTTCCGATTGCATTCCAAGTGGGACGTGAAATAAGTGTGATTCCGGTGATCAGTTTCGTAAATCTACCGAAAGATGATATCTCCAATAGCCCACATACAACCAATCATGATCTCCAAAACGCATTGGGAAGGCCGGAGCAGTTTCACCGTAGTGGACAGCATAACATGATTGTTCAACCCTGATGCTTCGCTATCGTAGTAGCAGCTTTCGTGGACCTGCATCACTAGTCGCTGGCATGACATCAGTCTATCTCAAGGGTCTTGCTTACAATGCTGCGGTGCATTCCACGTTGCTATATAGGTGACAAACCTGGCCGCTGCGAGTCGTTGCTGTCAATACTCATAATGATGAGAGACCCACCCAGGGTTCTCCGTATGGCGTTTGAGAGAAAAGGGCAACAAGAAGTTCGAGAGTTCATTAGCTTCTATCTTCTCTTGATCAACTAGCTGGAAGAGGTTCGTGCTAGGCTGGTTTGGGCGATTTTATTGGAGTTGTCTCGTAAAAACGCACCCCACCTTCCGATGCTGCGACAAAAAGACTGGACCTTACCTTGGTGTGACTGTGTGCCTCCGTGACCCAGCGTTCGTGCAGCACTCCCAGAGCGTCTCATACCGGTTTGATTAGTGAACAGACGTCTGACCAACACAGCCTCCTTGTCCCTCAGGTTGGGGTTTGAACACTTGTGGCATTGACATTTCCAGCCAAACACGGCCAACCTGTGGTCAAACTTTTGAGCAGAAACTCCGGTTGAGGATCCTACCCGATCTCCTGCCTAGTTCTGTGCAGAATCCCTGGCAATATCCCAGCCAATTTATAATCATGAGCCTCAAAACTAAAAATATCATGGCACATCGGCCGTCTCGTGGTGTCATCAGCTGGGTCTCCTTGCATTCTTCATCCTACAGAGCGGGTAGGTGAGGACGGGCTACTGCTAAAGCCTCCGTTTTTCTTCCATATGCATTTTATTTTCCTCCCCCTAGCCGATCAGTGACTCTGTCGTGCTGTCAATTTCTTTCCAGATGGTCTGACTGAGCGCTTGGAGGTATTGGCATCTCAGAATGCATGTGATAGGTCATCACAGGTCCTCTCCCTCACCCGCTGTTGTTCTCTTCTTTTCACTGTAGAGCTTTAAATATAAGTACGTGAACTTTATGGTGAAGCAGTGA
The DNA here is from genome assembly GCA_003604175.2 of Clonorchis sinensis. NCBI lineage: Eukaryota > Metazoa > Platyhelminthes > Trematoda > Opisthorchiida > Opisthorchiidae > Clonorchis > Clonorchis sinensis. The sequence continues at coordinate 20,388,813 of CM030373.1, read as the reverse complement.
AGCATCAGTGTCAACACTGATTTTGCTGTCCTTGATGATGATGATGATGCTCAACCAAATACCCGTTTTCTAATCGCATCGTTACTAACACGCTGATGCCATCCAAAACCAGCCACGCTTCTGAGGCATCGGTGGTCGAAAACCTGGAGACGCCTCACATCATCTGTACGTAGAGGCCATGTCTCGCACCCATACAACAATACAGCCCTTACTGTAGCCTGGTACACACGACCCTTAAGATCTAGTGAGATGCCTTTTTGACGCCACAAGTGACGCAAATTAGCAAACGTGATTCGAGCCTTTGAGATTCTTGCACTGACTTCACCAGACACACTTCCGTCAGAGCTAATACAACTACCGAGTTATGTAAAGTTTTCCACAATCTCCAGTGATTCTCCTTGAATTGTAAGAGATATGTTCGCAGACTCCACGTTCTGAAGCATGACTTTGCACTTTGAAGGTGCAAGGCGCATGCCAAAAGATGGTATGATAATGGTCAGTCTATTCAACAGGGCTTGTGCTTCACTTTGGTCTTCAAAGATGAGGGCGATGTCATCTGCGTACTCCAGATCGACAAGGCTCTCACCAGCAACAATTTGAACACCGGGGTTTTGAAGACCTTCCAGCGTTCGCCTCATTATTTCATCAATAACGAAGTTGAACAAAAATGGAGAGAGTGGACATCCTTGTCTGACACCACTTTTTGTAGGGAAGCTTTTGGAGAGCCCGCCATGCACTCTCACCCGCCCAGAAGTATGTGAATATAGGGGTCGGATTATGTTGACAAACCTCTGGACATACCCTGTTGAGCAAGTGTGGTAAACAGCATTGACCGATCGACAGAATCGAACGCACCCTTGAAGTCAATGAATACCAAGATCGTGGGTCGTCTGTACACATGGCGTTGCTCTAACAGCTGAGGATTGTGAAGATGTGGTCAACGCAGCCTCTACCCGGTCGAAATCCTGCTTGATTCTCACGAGTTAAGGTTTCGCGTGCCACCGTAAGACGTCGCAGAATCAGTGACGCCAGAAGCCTTGTCACAACAGGAGTCAAACCAACACTTCTGTGGTTACTACATTCACTGCGAGTACCCTTTTTGAAAATGGACACTACTTTCGATTCACCCCAGTTGTCTGGGACGGCATCTTTCTCCCGGGAGTAAACCATTTCGATGTGAGAAATTGCGTTATTATGGATTGTGCCAAGATTCGAACTCAGGACATCTGACATGCGAGTCGAGCGTGTTACCAACCCACCAGTGCATGCTGGACGCGCCTTAGTTATCACGTCTGAACAGGTGAACGTTACTGGTTTGCCGGACATTTCCCACAACTACCCAGCAATTCTGATCCTTAGGCCAAAATTCCTCCAAAAACCTTGGTGCCGGACACAAACTTATGCGTAGAGATGTAGTCTGTGGGATGCTCAAACATTGCTTTAACCTACCACCATTTTAATTAGGCTTGTTTACTTCGTTTTTTGGTACGCATTTCAAACTCGGTTATGCTTACTCGTGGTTGCTGCTCAGCTGAGCGTCGGGCTCCGTGATGCTGTTCGTGTGCGTAAGTTGTGTTATTTGCAATGTCCCGAGTATGTTTCCTGAAAGGAACTCACTTGTCGGCGTTGGTGGACACCTACATTAGAATTTGGTTTGTTCATCGATTACGCATTTACAAAGAAATAAGTGGGCGCAGTGTTTAACTATTCTTTGGTTTCATGCGCGCAGGTACCACGATGTCATTTTACCATAACAACTGGTGCATGCTCTGCCCATGTTATTACTCAGGGTGCTCTAACCCGTGAGTGCCATCATCTTTAGATGGTCATGACAGCTGTCGCAGTTTAACAACTGGAAGTAGCAAATGCGTCTATTCTTAATTACAGCGATTTAAAGATATTTTTAGGGTAAACATCGAACAAGAGAAAGCCTGATACACACCCCTCCTATGCTTCCCACACATAGGTGCCAAGTGCGCATTTGGTAGCCGGTGTACGTGCCATACCTACAATTAAGGACCGGAGATTTTTTCGATAACAAAAATAAGTGTTGAGCGTGTTTTTGTGTGGTCATAAGCAATTTAGGCGTGAGGACGTTCGCCTATTCAGGTGTGGTAATTCAGATGTGTCCAGCATACGCTGGTGAAATACTAGTAGTACGCTCGACTTGCGATTTAGTTGCCCGCAGTTTAAAGTCTTGACACAATAAAGGATATGCACTGTTGATGAGCTCGAGATAGCTCAGTGATTAAGGGGCGAACTTACTAACCTGGAAGGCCCTAGGTTTGAAACCAACCTCAGCATCTCGACTGTTCCTGTCCAGGCTTGGGCAACCTGACAGTATCTCAGCCCTCGTGCTTCCTTCGGGTGACATGGCAGCTAGGCACCGAGAGGGTGCTACAGCTGAACCATTATTATTTTATTATTAAGCAGAAAGAAACTTGAGTGCGGTGCTTCCCATCTTTGATGTGGTCCCACTAGAATAATTGCATCACAACATGGGGAGGGCTGTTCGAACGCGACTGGCATGGATGTGAATTCTGCAAATCTTGCAGAACGTATCCAGCATGTTTGAGCGTCCGTGGCGCCACTCGACTCGAAGGTGTTGACATACGGTACATGTATTTCAGAAGTAAGGAACTTAACTTTTTGTGGCGTATCAGATTTTCAACTTTACTTTGTCGGGCATTTTTCCCACCATGGATGAATTTTTCCTATGTGTGTACACTCAGTTTTTCTCTTGTTCCTCTTACAGCGGGACCAATGTGGATGATGTATTCATTGAAACTGCCCGCAAAATTTACCAGAATGTTCAAGAGGGGAAGTAAGTGAGGACCCGCACATGTTTGTTTCTCACACGATATTTCCAAAATTCCGAATGTTTGCTCTAGTTAGATGTACGAAGTATTCAGTGGAGCCGTGATATAGGCCAAGCTGGGATAAATCCGATCCCCTACCGGACTGCAACCTGGACGACACGGGTTCAGCCAATTGATTAGTGATTCTTCCGAAGTACGTACCTCTCAATACTGCTAATTTCTTTGCGCTACCGCGCCCGGGAAGGAGTGTGTCGGTTCCAGGGGGTAATTCCAATACGTACCTCTCAATACTGCTAATTTCTTTACGCTACCGCGCCCGGGAAGGAGTTTGTCGGTTCCAGGGGGTAATTCCAGCGCAGTTTTAGATAATCCTAACCCACGTATCTGTGGTCACACGGCTGGTATGCTCCGTTTAACCGTGTAAATCAGAACGCACGATCGCTTGAGCTAGTGTATAATGCGACAGAGTGGGACTGTTAGGTTCCCGGTATGGAATGTTGAGTCTCGCTTAGGTTTGACTATCGAGGATATCAAACGAAAGTACTGGGTTCGAAAATCTATTTACACATAAGTAAGCAAAATTACACAACAAACCCCAGTTGTCTACGTCCTTGGTGTCAACAAGTGCACATTTGTCACGGACCGGCACAGCGCAGCATCAAAGTCCACACACCAGATAACGGTGTTCGGAATGCTGGCTTGGTGCTGTGGGTTGCGATGGTCCATTCCATGACTAGTCTCGTGGTTCTGTTTGGCGGTGGGATCACACGAGTGCTGCGACAGGACAGATAGCAGGTCCACAAGACGGAGTACGAACGCGGACGGGTAAGTAGGTGCTGTGACACAACTACGCAGACACACACAAATGCTGGCATACCAATATCGGATGGGGCGGATTTCGTCGCAAGGTGAATGGCTGGTACGGAGGTTGTAACTGAGTAAACCACGTGAAGGTCGATAAGCATACAGGAGAATTGTCATGCTGTCAAGTTAGGTTCAGTATCTACCTACAAATTTGTTTACAGAACAAATCATGGAATTCTCCGCATGGTCACACTGGGCCATTCGTGACGGAATGCGCTGAGCCAAAATATCCTAAATGGACAATATTCCAACCAATCAGAGTGCACCCTGTTCTGTGGATGATTCTCCATACATTAGCCTAATGGACGTGTAGCCTACCTCTGAACCCCTCCTCGTTGGTAACGCTGTTAATCCGACGGTAGCTTGAATGACCGCTGTCGTTTGTTAGTGCATCTACAAGTATGTGAAGCTCTGCGCTGTTTGAGACAACGCGGGTTGTGCGTTCGACCCTGAACGTATGTTAAAGATGCCTGTTGGTTGGGACCAGAGGACTCCGGTATGTATTAAAGCCCCCGAAGTTCTACACCCGTCCTCCGGTGCCTAATCCTCAGTGGAACAGTTTTGGTGGATCTTTTGAGAAGTTCGTTTTCCGTTCTGCAAGAATTAGTTCGGACCACACCACCTACCTCATATTATTACAGCTAATTCATACCAGATTCCATAGATATCGTTAATTGTGGTTGTTTGCCAATGGACAGTGACTTTTCCGTAGGTTATGGTTCATGGACATGGAGTTTCTCAGGGATACGATAGAAGTGTCATCCTCATTGTCCCCGTCAGCCCACATGAGGTTCACCGATTGGGTTGACGCCGTCACCTGTTCCGATGCTCACCACCTTTCAAGAGAAACCATCCCAGTGAGAGGTAGTATTTAAACTCCATAGTGATTATTTATCCTCGAGGGAATAGCACACTAGCTGCTGGTATGTTGTTTGAATGACTTGTCTTTGGAAGTCCACTTCTTGAGGCTGATGTGATTTGCTGACTGCGAAGAATCTCCTAGTCCTAATAAGGCTACCCAGCATCAAATATATTCCCCCTGTGTCAGAATTCTCAATCCTTGATTTTAAATAGCACTTTTGACGCTCCAGAGCCCTCTTGTAATATTTTCAGATTGGTCTACAATACCTGCGCCACACTTCCAACACGGATCAGCGTTTTATGTTAAGTCTGGGTTAGCATTCACGGAATCTGTTGAACGTCAGTGCGTCGTCGCTTCTGTGTGAAATACGTTTTTTTCGTTTTTACGCCCACAACCTACTAATTGTGTGTTAATACTCGACAATTTTGGCGTCACCTTAAGTGCCGACAACCAGACACGCCAACGGTTAATGGTGCCTTTCTAAAAGTCTGTGTGCCAGTAAGTGGTAATTGATTCTTTTGAGAATCGATCACTCCGGATGCGGGTGAAACGTGCTTACCGGTTGAAGCATGTCTTTTTCCTTCAGTGGTGCGTTTGTTCGTTGTTGGTTTACCAAATAGTGTTGTCCTCCCCCTTCAGATGCGTACATCAATATTAACGGCCGTATGACTCAACGTCATCAATGTTTGTTTGAGGTGTATATTCTCACTCGAATGTCACCGTGTTCCTGGTTCCGACAACCTTCTATTTTCTGCCTTAAAAAGACAGGATTAAATTTCTCAGTCAACTTATGTGCGTCTATCTGGGGAAGACAAACCGTCCCAGACAACTTCAGTCACTAGATAACCGTTCCCACCTTCGGAAGAAGTACTCACACTGAATATAGTAACCACAGGCGCCAGTTTAACTTCCGTCGCAACAAAGCTTGTGGGGTTACTAATTCCTCGTTTTCTTAGGGTGGCACACTAGACTTTGATCAGTGAGCTTTAAGCAGGGTTTCGACTGGGTAGAGGCTGCATGGACTACGTCTTCACACTCTATCAGGTGTTAGAGCAGCGCCACAGGTGACCCACAATCTTGATGTTACTTGACTTCATAGATGCATTTAATTCTGTCGATCGGTCGCTAATTCTAGATATGCTTGCTCAAAAGGGGTTGCTCCAAATGTTTGTGAACATAATTAGTCCTTTTTATTAAAGTAAATCCGGACGTGTGAGAGTTTAAGGGATTCTTTCCAAAGGCTTTTCTACAGCTAGCAAGAATGTCCCCTCTTCACTTTTGTTCAACCTCGTCGTCATTCAACTATTGTGACGAACGCTGGAGGGTCTTCGAAACCTCGGTGTTTAAATTGCTGTCGTTTTGGAGCAAACATATGACGTTGTCGTTATCTTTGAAGATGATGGCCAAATATAAGATGTGTTGAATAAACTCATCATCATCGTAACATCTTTTGGCATGCGCCCTGCACCTTCAAATTGCGGTCATGCTTCAGAACGTTCGGCCTTTGAACATGCCGCCTGTAATTCAAAGAAAAACGCTGGAGGTTGTAGAGAATTTTACATACCTCGGTGGTCGTATTAGCTCTGACAGCTGATGAAGTAAGTGCCTGAATCTCAGACCCCGGAACCACGTTTACCAACTTGCATCACTTGTGGCGTCAAAAAGACACAGCACTAAGTATCAAGCGTTACGTGTGCCAGGCTACAGTAATTGCTGCGTTGTATGTTTGTAAGACATGGCCTCTGCGGACAGATAATCTGAGGGGCCTTCAGGTGTCTCAAGTGTTGCTGTTATCAAACAGCGGCGACAAACTTGTAACCAGGCAATTCGAAAACGGGTGTTGGATTGTGAAACGGATGCATCGGTCGTGGGAAACAGCCGGCACCATAAACTTGGTGGTGGCTTGGCCTCGTGTTAAGCATGCCGACACATCGTCTGCCGAATGATGTCCTCCGTATCCCCTTTACAGTAACGTAAACTACGACGTTGACAACGTGTGACCTGGCAGAAGCGTATGAGAGGTTATGAAGGGTTAGTTTATGCGGTCCGTTTCCAGGATAGGGTCCCTGTGACCACCCATTGGCTTGGTCGGAAACCTTAAATGAAATGTCGTCTTACGGACGCCTTGGTATTCGGACTGTCCTTTTTAGATTTCAGTCGGGATTTCGTGTTTCCAGATTGTCTGATCTTCATATCAACTCAAGTATTCTTAATCTCTTTTCGTTTTCAGCCACTTGTCATTGGTCGTAAAGTTCCGGTCATTCCTTCTGCTGACAGCATTAAATCTTGACATTTCAGTAGATATTTAATCCCGTAAGTAAAAAGTAATTGCTGAAACCCCGGATGATGTAGTGTTCAACAGCTGAGAAAATGGTTGGGGGACGAACCTCTTCAGAGATTTGCCAGCTGCGCACTGTTGATTGTTGCCAACAAGGATAACACTTCTGTACGGTTCAGTTCAGTTAGTCAGCTCAAAAACCGTGCATCGAAATGCAGTGATTCCAGCTGATACAGCTTCGTTTGTGGAGGATATGGAGAATAAGGGAATTAGAACCAGGGGTTGGGGGGTGATGGCCCAATCAGTTCATTGACGTCCAATGGTTCTGTTTGTCCGGTGTGACAAGGATGGAAAGGTACACAGTGAAGGCGATAGCTTTGATGTAAGAGCACTGCGTGACTTAACCATATTTGTCAGGGTCATTAACCTTTGGTTCCTCTGTCCTGCGGTCCCCATCCAGGAAGACGGCATTTACCAACGTGACTGAGTTGACTGGTTCGTTTGCAGGTTATAGACCGACGACCCCTGAGTCGTCTCCATCCGACACAATGCGGGGCAAGAGGGCTGTACGAGGCAAACGGTCCTCTGGCATTCGAAGTATATGGCCTAACCAGCGTAACCTGTGGAGTGTGACCAGTTGATCTGTCGAGGGAAAATGAGCTTTCCAGACTCCACGAGGCATTTACGGCTCAGCACAGATAATCCTCGAAGTTAAACCACGCAGCGACCACGCCTCTGATCTATGAAGTAGGACATATCGGACCACAGCATTGTACACTCTACTCTTACAGTCAAGTTGATGTCACCTGGGTGCCACAAATGTCGGAGGTTAGCAAACGCCACCCTTGCCTTCCTAACTCGGGAAGTGATTTTCTCTTTCGCTAAACCGCCGGGCAACTGCTCAGGTAAACGAACTTATTCATTGCATCGGTCGGCTCGCCTGGAAGCAGGAGGTTTAAGTTTGATCCCACCCAATATTGTGGCAGCACTTTGCACTTCATGGGTTTAAAACGCATCCTGAACTGTGCAACAGAATTATTTAGGTTTTTTAAAATATTGAAATACAGCTGCACGGTGCTCCTTGACTGTTCAGCATGCTCACCCCTCTACTGCTTTTGTAACACCCGCCGTAGCCGCGCTTGATGGTCCACATTTTATATCTGGCCTTCGTTGGCATGCACACCTTTGAATTGTAGATACTGCAAGTTATGAACCGATTTTCTTGCTTGTTTGTGTAGAATCGCAATCACAAGAGGGTAGATAAAGGTACCGGGACATATTCGTTTGAGTTTCCATCCACGGTTACTGTAAGCTTTCTAATTCGTAGAAGTGACAGTCAGATACGGCTGTTGTTTATGTTCACTTAACAAGCTTCATTTTTCCTCGTGCCATGGAACAAGGAAGGGAGGGGGTTACCTGTCTGAAGATTTCCCATAGCGGAAATGCCCTGCACGGGCTATTCAATGGTATTTCCACCCAAAGGGCGCTTGCGCAGATTTAGCTGTAAATCATACAACTTCATATGCATCCAGGCCCGTTTTGCAGCCCTGCTTGGTTCCAGTCTTGTACCGTTTCAACGGTCTTGTATGGTCTTGTGAAATTGGAACGAGTGGGTCAGTTACAACATAATTGTGTGCAAACAGGTTGACATGAGCTTTGCCGACTGCTATTCCGACGTATGACAACATTCACTGTGAAAATATCCAAAGAGATCTGATCAGAAAATTTGCTTCTAAATAACCACGTAGCCGGTTGATTTAGCTTTATTCGTGTATCTTCCTAATGACGTTGCAGTCTGTAGGCTGTTGTTTACTTTATAGGCTGTTGTTTGTTAGACGTGAGACCGACCCGCTTTTCAATCGCTCACCCAGTCTGATCTGGATACTCGTTTGCTGTCCATCAATTGTAGCGTTTCACGTCTAACAATTGTTCTCCTATGCACTTCGTCTACTTTGATGTACTCACATGCTCAGTCAGTACGGGGTTCGTTGTCGCGCAGCAGCTAGGTTAGCTAGGTGAGCATACTGTCTACACGTATTATGGTAGATCCTGTTTGTCTGAGTGTGATATACCTTAACTGATGTTTTAGTATATTCGTAGCTGGTTTTTGGTTGTTGACAACACGTCTTGTGGTCGTGTCATTGGCAATCGGCACTTGGCGGATACTGAATCATGATTGGCTGTTGGGTCCACATCTTCGACCAATCAGAGCTCGCCTCGACGATGGACAGTCAAGCGGTCCGATATGCTAACCAATGACATACGGATTAGGCTTCTTGGCCGTAGCAGCGCTTAACTGGACTGCTAAAGCAGTTTTGGTGCAGGTCTCCCCCTTACACCCCAATTCCAAAAATAATTGCCGTTAGATCTTCCGGTTGTCCTTACAGCTACTGTTTCAACTGTACGGGTGTGGAATTCAGTTAAATACCAATGTTAAGCGACCCAGACGACCACACTTCTAGTTTTCTGCTCTATTGTGCCTGAGTCATGCTGGACCATGTGGTGTTCTAACTTAGTAAGCCTGTGTTTCGTTTTCTCATAATATTTCTACCTACCACAATGTGTCCGAATTCCCTCGTTTTTCATTATGGACTTTGCAAAACTTGAGTTCAAGCTAACGTTGCAGGTAGAACCAGGCCAGTGGCTCCCATCTTTTAAGCATTTATTCCCTGCGTATACACGTGTTTCATATGATAGCCCCGAGCTGCAGACTGCGAACTCTCTTTACACTTGACAACAAAGCAAGGATTATCAATTCTCGAGAAGCAACTAAAATGTACCAGCGAGGCACCATTTCTCCGTAATACACCTGGAAAAAACATAGAGAACAAACCGCGTACCGGCAGGATTATCCAAGCTGCTGTAATTTTTCAGCCGCCCACCGTCATGAAGCTACTAGGTATCATTGAACAAAACTAACATCTGCATACAACTTTGCGGCTTCAGGAGTTTGTAGGTAATGGATAAATTCTTTCCTGCAAGTGAAGTAAATTTATGCCGAAGAGAGCTGAGGAACAACGTACAGCTGTTTCATTTTTGTTGGGAATCATCAGCAGTGCGGATCTCACGAAACTAAAGTGGTTGAAACCCTTAACCTCCGGTCATCAGGTGAATAGTGTAGTAGAACATGTTAGTGTTGAACTACTGCCTGGTTGCCCAAGCCTAGACTAGATCGGTGATGGGCCAAGGTTGAGAATCCCATCAAGGATGACAGCTCCACGGGCTTACCTGCTCTTCAGCAGATATTGACATAATTTACAGCATGTGATTCAAATCGGAGTTTCCAATGCTCCCCGCTACCTACAAACTTTAAGTAGTTTGCTGAAAAAGAAGTCCCATAAGCTGCATGAGCTATTCGTCTGAGAAGTCGTCACTTGAGGAGCCATTCAACGCGTGATCACGTGGTTTGAATTACCTGACTAGTCGTTAAGTGGCCCATATAGGGTCTAAGTGCGAGTTAATTACACTACTAACATGCCAGTCGTGGTCGAACAGTATGGAATCGAGCCAGGGACCCGACACAACAGTGGCCGATTTGACTGACGATCGACAACTCAAATGGAATCTGAGATCCTTGCCAACACCAGTTTCCAATATTGATGTCCATTGTGCGCTTTTGTTGTGCTGATTCTCACTAAATCTCATGACATTAGGGCGACTGACTTCGATATCAGGAAATTAGATGAGCTCTGATTATTGTACCAGTGTGTCTTTTGTTCATAGTGCCTGTTTGGGGCGAGATGGCTCAAGTGGTTAGAGCGCGAATTTACTGACCGGAAGGTCCGTGGTTCGAACCCGACCTCTGCCTCTCGACTTCCCCTGTCTAGGCTTGAGCAACCTGGCAGTATCGCAGCCCTCGTGCTTCCTTTGGGTGGCATGGCAACTAGGCACCGAAAGGGTGTTACAACTGAATGATCATAGTGCCTGTTTATTTGGTCCTCATCGCAAGCGGTTGATTCAGGTGCATCTCAATTGTTAGTTGTCAAACTGGCCAGTTCGGGTTTTACATTAACGGCGCTGATACGATCAAGACTTCCTAATTATTCGTTTCCCTTTCTTTACTGGTTTCAACACGTTTTTTTAATGGCTTCGCAAAATTTGGGGGTTCTGATGCTTAGCATGTAGCTGAGGAGGTAGCCTCATGCAGCAAACATTCACCGAGATGTGCGTCTTTGGGATTTACTGGACCAACTTAGGCATTCGTCTGTTAGGGACCGGCAGCCTGGCTGGACAAAACCTGTTGTTCTCAGTATGTTGACTTCAGTTACTGGCCCGGAGAATGAACAGTTTGACTATGTCTAATTGCACCCAGCCTTATGGAGCCAGCAATCACAGCAGTGCAAAGATGACTGTGTTCTGAGATCTGTGTCACCAAAGCGCTCTTAAATGTAGAGCGCAGGGTAATTCCCAGACTGTAGTTCACACAGACTATTGGTTTGATGCAGCTAGCTTTCTGAAGATGACCAAACTATTTCTAAGCGCATCAATCCTTTTGTACGAGATTGTAGGATTGTTTCAGAGGCAAGATACAGGGAAAGTAGTACCGAAGCAATAGATAAATGCTTGTTGTCCAGGTTGACGGAAAATGTGTGATTAATTGGACTCATACTCATTGAACTCAGTCATATGATAGTGGGTATTTTGACGCAGAACTGAGATAAATAGGTGTGTTTGTGTGTGTGTGATTCAACAGTCAGAAAATAACGACTTGCACATCGACGTCCAGTTTCGGTCCCATACCTATGCTCACAGCATACGACTAGTTCATTATGTAGGTCGCTTTCTACCCTCAAACTCCTAGACTACACATGCCAGTCACGTGATCGTTATAGATTCCGTTGTTTCTTGAGTTTTGTGGCCAATCTTTTCTATCCCAGTCCTAAACAAACACACCCACTTGTGCCTATTGTTTGCAGCTCCGGTCCGTTTATTGGATAATCGTTTCCCAATACGTACTGGAGTAAGCGAGAGTGTGAATTGTTCTTTATCACGTACGTGTGTGGCTCACAGAGAAAAGGCGGACCTATTATGAGGGACCTTCCTGTGAAACAGCGAGCCGATTAAAAATATGAAACAAGCAAAAGACACGAAAAACTGTACTCACGATGGGAAATGAGTGACTAGTGGGTAGTGCACGAAACTAGAGTTTTTGAGTTTTCAAGATTATAGGCATTAAAAAACAAAAAGTAGAAGTATTTTAAGGACAAGCAGTCCCGGGAAAATGCGGTTTTGTTGTGTAACGGAAGACCTCGAATTTATGGCAAGCATATGTGGATGGGACGACTGAATGAGTATGGAAGTTGAACGGAAAAACTGACGAATAGGGAATTAGAAGCCGACCTTGAAAGATGACTTGTGGATTCCGATCAGGGAATCGTTCCCTATTAGGGTCCCCGATGAGTCACTGCGATCGTCCGGAATTCGGGAAAGAAACTGAGTGTATCCGAAATGAAGAGCTGGTTGATTTCGAATTGGTTGAAGGCAATTCTGCCTCAGGACGCGAGGTATCGTTCATTCAGCATAACAAAACATCCGGCCCCAATGTTTGCACCCTATACTTTTCAAAAGTGATGAACCGCTGGTGAGAGGTCTGCCGATTATCGCCATTCGAGACGAGAATGGAACATCCTTGGGTGAGATATTTCAAAAAACCACAACAACATGCGACAATCGTCATGGCGTCAGTCTGATAGTCTTGGCATCCAGCGTGTTCTCTGGTGTTACCATGTGCGGGGTGATCAATTACTTGGAGAGAATAAGACTGCGTCGTATTGATCCGGAGGATGCATTGACCATTATTCCACTTCAGGATAGGTGCTTGAACAGCGCCGCTGTGTAAACGAACAGTAGTGCTCGTTTTCCTGATCTCTGGCTTTGTTGATCATCAGACACTATGATGGTGTCTGGCGATTGAAGTGGTCCCTTGATCTCTGGCTTTGTTGATCATCAGACACTGATGGTGTCTGGCGATTAAAGTGGTCCCTCCTAAACTTTACCACTTGTAGGGTCACTGCATGCCAACACGTTTCAGCGCATACGCGTGCACAGTAAGCTTTCGCCTGAGTACACCAAGTCCAGTGACCTAAGACTGTCCTCTCTCACCGTTCCCTTTCAACGTTGCTATTGACATGCTACTTGAAACTTCTCTGCTTGCCCATAAATCTCGGGTATCGGGATGCTCCTGGAACGTTCGCATTGAACACGCGGGATGACATTGCTCTCCTTGGTTCAGATCCTCCAAAGATGTAGATGATTTTAAATAACCTAAATAATTTTCTTGCATGGTTGGATGTGACCTTCACACCTGCAAAGTGTGAAGTGCTGCTACATGACTGAGCGGGATCAAACTTAAGCCTCATATTTGCTTATTCGCCTTGGTAGTTGTATGGGCTCCAGTGGACTGGCTGGAGGCGAGACCACTTTTCGAATCTGGAAAGCCAACCTATGAAACCTATGGTGCCGGCGTGAAGTCAGATTGCCTATCATTGTTAGAGTATGCCGCTTTATGAATCAAAAGTGTGGCCTCTACGCGCAGATGATGTACGAAAACTCTCGATATTTGACCATCAGTGACTCCGTGTCCGGTAGGAACATCCGACCTGCAATTTTGAGGTCAAAGGGAGAAGGAACTCCCACGTGATTGGCGAACTGTTTACGCTGTTTGGGACTTATTTGGTATGTACGAGGACCTTCTAGCTCACAGAACTCTTTTTACCCAGCCCCGGTTATATCCCTCCGTTCAGCCATAACATACTTTCGGTGCCCAGCTTCCTTGTCTCTCGAAGGAAGCACGAGAGCTGAGATACTGTCAGTCTAGGCAGGAGCAGTTGAGATGCTGAGGTCAGCTTCGAACCACGGAACTCCGTCAGTAAGTTCGTGTCTTAACTAACCACTGAACTATCTACTCTGTTCTCCCTTTCTCGGTGCCCGGAACTGTGGCAGGTATAATTAACATTCCCTTGGTACGTAGTAGTCTGGACCGCTGAACTGGATAGTGATGTTGATAATGATGTTCAACTGAGCTTACCGCAACTCTGTTTGGTTAGTTTAGTAAATAAATTCTTTCAGTGTTGTCCCACTATGAGGCAAGCGGAACTTTGCTAAATGTCTTACTTTGAGAACACAACGAATTTGCCCAAGTGAGCCCTGATTACTAGCACTACCATCGGTTGATAACGTTTCACCCAGCAACGGTTATTCTGATGAGCTTTCGGAGGAAAACATGTGACGGCACCTAGAAGGGAATGATCTATCAGTCTCCTATCCATCAATAATGGTTCAAATGAAATTTTTACTGTTAACTTTCCTGAGGCCATAACTAGCGCTTTCAACGTGATTAAAGTCGGTTCATCCACCGATCGGTAACCGTTCAACGTCTCAACGATATGTTACCTCTACTGGTTCCTGTGGTGTACCAGTTCATGTGTCGCTGTCCAATCGGATAGGTTCGCCAAACTACAAGACACTAATCAAAAATGGACGAAAACATCCACCGGTTTGATTAATGGACATTACAGTATAAAATCTCAACAGCTAAATTTCAACCTGAACACCGACCTATTGTTCGCGCGCCATGTCTCACCAAACTGGTTTCAGACGCTGGCTACTAGGTGTAGCCAAAAAGTCGCGATTCACGTTTACCACCCGGACTAATACGATCAAAAACATTTTGTTCGCAGCCTTGACCTTAGTGCGCTCCAGAACCATAAGTTAGGGCCTGTTCAGCAGATCACATGATACTTATCACGTGCCTCTCGTAACACGTTCGCGCCTGATATACTGACCGGCTTCTCTGTCTCTTTATCCGGTGCAGTCATACTCTAATCGATGTTCCGCTTTGCGCTCGTTTCTTTCGGTATATTGCCTGCTGCCTAGGTACTTGAGAAGAGGTTGCACAGAAGGGTTCTTTTACTCTACAAGTTTAGTCTGCCCAGCGCTGAGCGGGCATTTTCGATGCTTTAAACGTACGAGGGTCAAAATAAACTACCTGCTTCTGGCTTACTAACTTTTGGGGGGACCGGGATAAATGGCCTTTTTCACTGCCCAACTAAACAGTTGTTGGCGAACTTCAGGTATAAATTAGGTTAGTGTCGACTCGAGACTCAACTGAATGCCAGCTGAATGTGCTGCACAAAAGCCGTCTCATTTTCTGGTTGGTCCGGTATTTCACCTAGTGACGGAATTGCGAAACCGGTCGTGGGCTGTCGAGAAGTTTTCAGCAATCTTGTGAGTAGTATATTCCGGCAATTTGACTGATTATCCCAACAATACATAGCTCACCATCGAAGGATCTCTTAACTTGTTTGTCCCAGAAAGCTGAGCTCTGTCCCTCAGTAACGGGAAACAGCGATCTTGTCATCGGTGCAACACTGGCTGTATCTATAAGCGGCAGCAAAACATTTCCGCTTTGGTCTTCTGGTATCCCATCGTTTTGCTTAGTGTCATATATGGAACATGTGGTCTATTCTAGTACGATCAACTGGTGTGTGCTTGTTTGGGATAGCAATCAACGAGCTTTCTTATGAGTTTATAGTGGGGTAAATGCTGCTTTTTATATCAGTTTTGTTGCGTTCTGAACAGGTTTTTGCTCACTGAGAAGCCTCTTATGAGGTAAATTTCTTAGGTGTATGGAAGCCATTTATTGTAGAGGAATGGGGCCACTGCTCTTTGATAGATTGCTTATTTCGGGTGATACGATATGCTGTTAATTGGTGGAAGGCGGTTTTGAACCAAAACTAGTGAAAGCCAGTTGACGACGGCCATGGAAGAGGTAATGAAAGAACAGAGAGAGAGAGAGGGGACGTGTGTAGGCATAACCACCTACTCTTGAAGCGGAGGTAGAGAACGGACGGGACGGAAGATTATAAGAGGTGACGAAACGAGCCAGCGGAATGCCGTCCAAACCCCACGATCTGGAACGAGGTATTAAACTGAGGAGAAGAGCACTGAGACTTCATGATGTTGTATATTATTATTTCTCTTTTGGCCAAGCGAACTGCATCCTAACTACGGGGCTTAGATTTTCGAAGCACTTAGGCAACCAGGATGAAAACTTGGTCCACCTACCAGCTGGCAGTTTTGCGCAACTCAATCAATTAGCTATTAAGCTTTTACCGATCTGCTCGATTCAATTTGCTGAATTGCGGCACGATGTAGCATGCGACTATCATCGATGAAGAATCCTAAAAGCGTTTGACCCTGCTGGATTAAGAATAAAGCGAGCAGTAACCTAGACGGTTTCGTTGAGACTAATATTTACTCTCTTACCACCACCGAAACATTTTCCTCAAAAGCCTCCTAAGATAAAGAAGATTAAAATCCTACAGAAAAGGGTCTGACTTTGGCCGGCTACAACATTCGCTCAGCTGGTCTGTGTACAAAATGCTACCATGAAACACCGTTGGCAGTGGTTATGGTCTGTGTCGTCTCGTCGTCTCCATCGGAGCGGGAGATCACGAAGACTCCATCCAGGAAAAAGGCTGGTACCAATGGCAACAAGGCTTTCCGTAATCACATTCTTACCTGTTTGTGAAGTCATGCTCCCATTCATTCTGATATAGGCTTTGAAGACAGGACTCATTCCGTTAGAGGATGAATCGGCATGATATGGCCATCGGAAATGTGTCCTTCATGCAGGGAGTTACGTTAGGACTTCTTATACGGTCTCTACACTCCCTGCAGAACAATTGAGGGATTTCGTAATTAACATGAAGAGATTGTTTAGAATTCGCCAGCACTTCATTACTGGTTCCCTGTGTTTGGTTTAATCAAAGCCCCTGAATTTTAATCAGTCTTACTTCCCAGTCTAATTTCTCTGGGTGCATCAAACTTCACGTGACTTGAACTTGTGCATCTCCAAAGAATTCACTCATTTGCATTGTGGTTGATGTCCAATCGATCATTTTGACTGACTGACATAAACCTCCTTCGATTGACTATTTTGCTTTTGTCAAGTATGCTGATGCTGTTTGACACGTTTTTTCTGTGTCAATCGAGAATTCACCTGCACGAAAACAGCTGACGAAAATGATGTCCGATAGCACTCTGTGACCGTTAGTCGCCACCCCTGAGGGGTCGATCCAAAATTAGTGTTTCTTCATGTGCCCCAGGTGGTTACAGTGCTGCGACCCATCAATAGCAGTCTTATTCAAGGATGTATTGGAGGATGGAATTCCTCCAGTAGACTTCCTGACATCTATCATTTATGAGACACCCCACCTGTTTGTTGTTCCCACACCGCACTGCGATTTCACTTGCAGATTCAACTAGTTGGGGCTAGTAGCAGTATTCACACGCCGATATGTGGTTTACAGAAACGGCGTTAATTAGGCAGGGGTGTCTGAACTACCCAAACCCTTGACAAGGGACCCGGTGAACCGAGCGGGTGATTTCGAGCCCGGTTTGAGCAGCACTCACTGTTCATCGCGTCTCCTTGCATTCCACAGTCAAATATGCAGAGGATAGAGGAACACACTCGGACAAAAGCCAGTTGCTGTCTGGATCGTTATTGGTATCGGATTCCAACGAATTTTGTGGGACAAAGTTTTTTTATACACGAGTTGATCACAGTTACTGTGAAGCTCAATTGCAGGTTTGCGTAGCTCCGTCGTTCCTCTAGCGGAGTCATGGTCTGTGACGTCTGGGAAGGCAGATCGTCCCCGCTTACCCACAGTGCTTGATGGCGATAAACCAATAAGTCCTATTTGCGGGAATGTCAGCTCACTTTTTATTCAGATTTCTAGCAGAGTTTGGAACAAACAACCTAACCTCATGGGATAAATATTTAACATCTTTCTTGCATTCCGATCGACCGTGCGTCTGATTTCGGCTGTGTTTCAATCCTTAAGGCGACAATCGTGATAGGCTATATATCCCTTGTCACCATAGCAACGCGCAGCCCAATGAACGGTGACGTCCCGTTTGTACTGGTCGAATTCTCATCTTCGTTTTTGCTACTCAGTTGATCGACAGGAATTCGGCTGCTTGTCCTAAATTTTACTAGAAGGACGTCATGGGAAATTTCAGCACACACGTTCCGTTTTGTATAAAAATGTAGCTAAATCCAAACGGTTAGCTGTTCACACAATAGTTTAAAAACTATCCCGTTCCCGTCTACGTGATGGAACGTCTGTTCGACTCGATCTCTGTGGCTAATCGCCCTGTGCAAAAGATTTTCTCGTAATACATCTTGACTATCCGCACTTCAAACCGATTTTGCGCTGTAATTCCGTATAAATCATTAGTTTGTCAAGTTGTTATTTTGGTTTGCACCGGCAATAAACCGTGCGGATACATAGACAGCAGAGTCCGAAAATCGTTGAATTCTCGACATCTCGAATGCACGCTGTGGAAGTGGGCGCAGACCTTGTAAGCATTCCGACGCACAGAGCTTCAGCTTCTTTTGAATTATCACTTCCAGTCTTTTTCCTTAATGATGAAGTTCCCCTGTCCCTTTAGCGTTAATTCAAAGTGACTGTTGTGCGAGTGACTGCCGTCTTTCGGGACACTGTAACCAGGTTAGCGTTCCCGGCTAAGCAGCTATGGATTGTTTTTTTGAGTTACTGAAATCCGTCACAAATATTTCTAACTACCCAAGTGGTGGAGTTAACGCGCGTTGATTGAAAAGAGGGATACGGTAGTAACGGTGCATTCTCGACAGCTTTCACACATTTTGTTCGACCTAATCTAACCCTAACCCTAGCCAAGTGGGATTCACATTTAGTGGCGACCTCAAGGCTACAGTCAGTCCCCTTCTGAGCCAGTTGTAGTCGCCTAAGAAGGCGAACCGCAAAGGTATGACTGTGCAGCTCCCAGTCGCTCTGGAAGCCCATTAGCCTTTGAGAACGCACGTCATCTGCTTCGGGTCCTCCAACGAAGCATTAAAGTCCAACGAGATTTCGCGATTCTCGTGCGAAACATCGTCCAAGGATGTTTGTCCGGAATGTGTGCCTTTTACAGTGAAAACTGGTTAATGAGTGCAGAACTAGTTTTTAGTGTGTTGAAGGTATGGCATCAAAGGCGACTGAACTGATATTCATGTTCAAAAGGAGACTCAGTTGATGACGGTATGAAATAAAACAAATGCACATTTTGCAGAAAAGCTGTTCAGTCTAATCAGCATGTTTATCTCTCACTATGGAAACGGATTTCGCGTTTTCCAAATTGCAGTGCTGTTATCCATTCCTTAGGCTGGACAATTTCACTGGCTATTGTTACTGGTATCATGTTATGCACAGTAATTCCCAAGTGATTTGCCGACGCGGAAGAAGTAACATTAAACCTCTTGCTGGTATCATGTTATGCACAGTAATTCCCAACTGATTTGCCGACGTGGAAGAAGTAACATTAAACCTCTTGTTTGCGCTCGAGGTGCTCCCTAAATCTTACAACTGCCTACTCTTCAGGGGATAGTCTGTTTTCGAGTAAAACTCTGCGGAGAATGATTCTTTTGCCGTAAAATGAATCCCGATCTGCTCAAGCTAGGCGCTACTTTTAGCTGATGCATCCTGGTCCTTGTATGTTCAACTCGGTTTATGCTCCTTGCAAATAAATCAAATTTAAGCCTGTTCTCAGGGGTCAAGAAACCAGACCCTTGTAGGGAGGTTACCTTTTTCCTGGTCTTTATCTTTGTCCTAACATGCCCTCAGGAGACATTGGAAGTAGGCTTGTATCACCCGAGTTCTCATGTAAAAGGGTTCAATTGGAAACACCCTACTGATTCATTTTGTGTCAATTGAAGCATTTCGTCCTCCCTACATTTAGTTTTCCATCCTTTTATGTACAGTGTTTTCCAAAAGGGGTTTCTACGGACATCCCACGCTTACTGTTGATGCATTTATCTAACTTAGTGTCTTCTGTACGGGGTTCGTCCTAGTGGATTTCACATGGGATCGGAATGCTTGTCCGCTCCTGGAAAACATGAGCGTAGTGTCAACAACTCCGAGCATGTATACCTGGTTTGTCGAGTTCCAGCTAGCGAGGTTTTGGGCCAGGAGATCATTGCGTGGATCAGTTGGAACTCGCAAAGGGAATTCACTCTCGCTAGCTAAGTGGAATCTAGTTTCATGGCACTGGACGGGTCCTGTGTACTTGTTTTCGTCAGACATTTGAAGGCTTCCAACGCCGTTTGCTGGGCGCCTTCCCCTAGTGCACGGACATTATAAGCAACTTTGCAGTGCGAGATTCGGTAGACTGTTACACTCCACTGTTTGTGGTCATTTAAACTGGGTGCTAATTGTCGTTGAACGTGTGATGGATGCTATGCTGAAGTAAGAGGACGGAACTGTGGCAGCGCCAATGGTAAAGTTCAGGAAAGTTGTAGGAAAGACAATAACGAATTGTTTGATGAGACTAAACTTTGTGAGCTTTTGCCTGTAGCCGGTGGTTGGAGTAAGAGAGCGTAATTGCGCTATATACACGGTTGTGCAATATCATGTCCACGTTGAAAAATAGAGTTGACTTGAGACCTTACTTGGAGCTCTTGACTAAAGACTCAAGTGGCAGTGTGACAAGTACGGATTTCGCTCTTCCCTGTGGGTCAGTCACCGTTATGACTGTTCATACTTCCCCCAGGCATCAGGAAGCCATCTGGTGTGTCCGGTATACCCGTAACTACGTATACGATTGAGCGTCAAGCAGAACCTTGCGCGCTATTCGTCATTTCCGGTGGAGAAGCGCTGACTGTCAATCCCACGAAGAACCCAAAGTAATGAAATTGTTAGCACGCCCTCCGCCTTACCTCACAACTTTCCTTGGAAGACCAGTCGCTCTGACTTTTTTCATGGTAACCGCTTTGGGAATGCGCGGATTTCGGTAAAAAAAACTTGCCGATATACCAGAACCCACCGCTAGCCCCCAATCCATGAGGCGTTCTCCTATCCGAAGCCTGGATAGGCGCCCATCAACAAGCAACTCTTCCCCCTCCCATGTACCCTGTGTATCAGGGTATCAGCTAAATTTGGTTCCACCACCAAGCCACTGAGTGTTTTATGTGGTTCTTCACTGCGAGCTCCTCGATGGGGTTGCTGCTCCTCAAACAGCTAGAAAAACGCGTCACGAATTGCAGAGCGGATCGGTGAACAGAATTTCCCACTTGTACTTCATGATTTTTCTGTTTGTCTCTTATGGGGGTCTTCTGACATTGGGATCTATCCTGCTTTGGGACTTCACGTTCGTGCAGTGTAAATACACAAATAAAAATAAATTCCAGTTTAGAGTCAGAGTACATGAACAGGCTTTCTTTAAGCCTTCAAAAACCCATCGCGAATTCCCATTACGGTTCAAAATAAACGACAGGCACTGATTATTTTCCAGACTTGACTCGAACTAAATTTGCCGTCCGTCTGGGAGTGCATACGTTTATCCCTTTTTCCTGGATAGATCTCAAAGACACACATCACAACTGACGGAATCAGTTGTTCGTAACCCTTTTGACTCGAAAAAAAAACACTAACCCGTGTACCGGCACTGACTCGCAAGTCCCACAGGAAAACTGTCGCAGTGGCATAGTGATGTGATGTCCCACACTATGAGCTTTCGATTGTTTTTTCCCGCTAAGCTGGACAACTGGGTTGCAAAAGTTCCATCACTAATCAAGCTGAGACCCACCTTTTCTCCAAGACGCCGTTTTGTTTGCTTCTCCCTAACAGATGCTCCATCATTCTTTTTTCTTACCTGAAGTAGCGCAGTCCTGATAATTCGTTACTGCTATCGATCGCTTCTGCTCACTTTATCGCCTCATTTAGCACACTTATTGTCAACTGTGTGAATTTCTTGGCTATCCTCATCTGACCAAGTGGTTCGCTGGGGATTGCCTCGTGTAGTCAGCTTATTCAATTTAAAGGGCGTAGCTGAAGCCAACGTTGATAGTATGTCCTCTGTATATGACCAGTGGGTTGCCCTTCCAGACCAGTGGATTATACCCGCTACCCAGTGCCAGTCGGTGGTTATAAATGCTACTCCAAGGATCACGGGACCGATCCTGTCGTCAAACAGCGAATGAATCCGAATGAAGGCTAACTGTGGCTAAACTCCTCGTGAGCTTGCAACATCGTGCTTTTATGTTGTTTCATCTGTAGGATTCTGCGCCGGCGCACATGTGGAAATTCCCTATACGCCTGGACGACAAGTGTACGCTAAGCCATTATAGAGATGGACGTTCGTTTTATCTTTCCTCTCATATACTTGGATACCCAGGTTTAATTTTTCTCTTTTCTTCTCGCCCCTTTGCATCTAGTGTCAACCTTAACAGTGCCGAAGGAGGTATCCTAAGCAAGGGTTCAATCGGCTCGGGCAACGTAAGAACTGCCGTCGAACTGGGAGGAACCGGCAGTGGAGAAGGCGGTCGTCAAAGCAGTTGTGGTTGCTAGAATCTGACAACCGACCGATTTTCAGTCCCATACGCGGCGCGTGATCACTCATTGTCGACCTTGTCCTCAAATTCCACTTCTTTCTGCCTCACTTTCTCACTGATTTATGAAAAAAAAACAGGGAGTAAAGCCTCCTCCGACTTGTATGAAGCTAATCTACTGCGGATCTGCCATCCCTATCTGGTTTTCTAGCCCGCCATTCTATCACACTCTTTCGTTTGTAGCCGTCAGCTGTACATGGCCTCCATACAAAGATACTCAACTCCCCTACCCTCTCATGAGTGAATGTCTTGTCTTTGCATTCCATGTCCCTCATATCTTGAGCAGTCGTTTCTTTCTTAGGCAACTGTGCCATTTCCACTGCCAAATATCACGTTACTCTCTCGTTGTTATGTCATACTCGCTTTTAGTCTACCGGGCTTCTTCACGTCCGTTTTGACACACCGATGCAAACGACTCGTGGTTTTCTCCATCATCCATCACGTGATTTTCTGATCACTTCTAATGTAGTCGGCTGTCTCTCTTTCTAGTGACTCCCGGTTTGTGTGGCTATGTGTCCGACCACTTTCCTACTCGGTACTCTTTTGAGTGTGCGAGTACAGCTCTGTTCAATCAATTTGAGTCACTAACTTGCTTCTAGCGGCTGTGATACGCGTACCATAGTGTTCCGGAATGGTGGACACATCAATAGCACATCAAGATGTGTTCAACATGTTTGTATGTTCATCGCTCTCTCACTCGCTGTGTCTGTCTGTATCTTCTATGCTGAAAATATACAGAAATGTGAATCGATTTGCCACTTGAACTTGTTCTTTGACGTGTACACAGAGGGGTCCTTTCTTGACCACCGTCACCCAGTGAATTTTCATCAACGTGTGCTGTTGGTATTGTGATAATCGCACTGTGCTGGACGAACGTGCTTTGGCATGACGAATCAGTTGCCGCGGTATTTTGCCACCCGATCGATGTGTGCCTAAGAGACCGCTTGTATTATTAGAGGATGACTACTCATTCAGTCTGAACTTCTCGGTTGTTGTTGTCCCTGTTTCGAAGATAGACTTCAGCTTGTAAGTGAAGTCAACTTTCGCGGGATATCTGAGGAGCATGGTCAGCTGGCGTAGATCAGCATGATTTGCTATGCCCCCCCCCCCGCGCCGAGCGATTTGGTTATGCGGATCTTTTCCTACAGCAACACCGAGAAAGTGACGATGATCAGGTAGGACTGCCTACAAGACCCAGTGAATGGTGTCAGGCAAGATAACCACATTGCTCAAGCACGAGCACGTCCTCCTGTGATAACACGGGTGCGTCCAACGTGCGCTGGTGGAGTAGCGGTAGTAAGCTTCCTTTGCACGTTAACTATCCGGAGATCAGATCACAACACGACCTGCTCCAATGAGTATGGTATGAATTTGAATACACCCAGAGGCATGATCGTAATCTGACATCCTGGCTGTGGGCTAACTCCATAAAATAATCGTTTTGAAGTGTTTGAAAACCACTAGTCAAAGCGTTCAGCCGTAATATCCTTTCAATGCCTAGCGGCCATTCAACCCGAAGGAAGCACGAGGGCTAGGATACTGCCAGGTTACCCAAGCCTAAACAGGGGAAGTCGAGGTGCAGAGGTCGGATTCGAACCACGGACCTTCCGGTCAATAAATTCGCGCTCTAACCACTGAGCCACCTCGCCCCCAAACCGTAACATGGCTGACCTCAAACTTTATGAAGCCGCCGAATAACTTATAAATAGGAATGAGTAGTCCTGATACTTTTCAGATGAACTAATAATTGAATTGATTTGTCTGACCGCGTCAGTTTTCTCGAAGGGTGATTATTCCTTCGGTAAAAACGATTTTTCACATTCCTCGTTGGGATTTCGTTCAGGCAGTGTCCCTGGCACCGCGCGGTGCTTGTTCACTTGATTAACAGATAACATTGGTCTGCAAGCGACAGGAAGCATCAAAACTATTGTTTTTAAGCCACAAAATCAATCCTGTCCACTCGGTTCAACTTAGCTGATTCCGGTCTCTATCGTCTTGTGTATGGAATCAGAATTGAGCTGGCTTCAGTCTCTGAATTGTCAGTCCAGCTATGATGCTCAGTATTCGCTTTCACTCTTGCTTTATTGGGAACATGTCTGTCACAATGATGCACTGGCTTTCCACCTAGGTCATCTGGACTTCAGTCCAATCTTGCCAAGTCTTGCTTACAGATAAGCTGGATTTGATGACAGCCTGCCTCTTTCACTGATACTACCGGACTGCCTCATTGTTCAGTTCCAGAAACAATGTTTATTGCACCAGTCTCCACCCGGTGACTGGGACGAGTGTGTACTGTCGCCTACTTGATGTTTACTGCGCTGGAATGTTGACAACTGCTATCGGTTCTGTGCCACATTAAAAGATGGTATGAATTCCCAAGTTGGAGTCCGATCTAGCATCCCCCAAACCACACCAGGCAATCACATGGCGGTATGACCCGACTGCGACCCTTACCTGGGACTATTCTGTTGCTCCACTGTGAAGTCATGTGAATTAACACTATTTCATTAAATAGATTCCAGGCCCAGCGATATTCCAACAAGAAGTTCAATGTAACTTGAGCATTGGTACGGTTATGGTTGGTACGGTTAGGGAATACTTTTGACCAATTACTTGGCTCATTCAGTGGAAAGGGCCGGTCCTAACTTATACCATGCTGCTGATGAAAAACTGTCTTCACGCCGCACAACGTCCCTTATAGGTTTGGACTGTGCAATTGTTGACTGCAAGTGAACAAATCTTACTAGCTACCCGTCAGCAAATAGTGTGTCTTCAAAGATAGTATTTGGCTACAAATGAATTGTGCCCGGGTAGTGTCCATATTTGTTGTCATGTATGGAAGAAGCGTATCACGTGACTAATGTATATATATATATATACATTAGTCACGTGATACGCTTCTTCCATACATGACAACAAATATGGACACTACCCGGGCACAATTCATTTGTAGCCAAATACTATCTTTGAAGACACACTATTTGCTGACGGGTAGCTAGTAAGATTTGTTCACTTGCAGTCAACAATTGCACAGTCCAAACCTATAAGGGACGTTGTGCGGCGTGAAGACAGTTTTTCATCAGCAGCCGCCGTTGTCCCATCGTGATACGGTTAATTTTTTATTAAACACTGGATTGTGAGACCATGATTACCGGTCTTTATTCACTGAACTGGGTAGCTTGCTTGCAAATGTCCCATCAAAGATCGAGATGAAATCATCAATGCGTTGTCAGGGGGCGCTCTGATGACGTGATAAAGCGTTTGCAAGCAATTTGTCCAGCTCAGCAAACAAACCAACGACCATTTACGCTACCTGAGCTACCAAAAATATCATCAACAGCAAACCATGATTGCGCTTGTCGAAGTTATTTGACCACGCGCGAAAGCCGATAAACATTCAGACTACCATATGAACCAACTGTGTTGCATCAGGTCGTGCGACTGTACACACATTCCACCAGTACGAAGAGTGTGTCGGCAAGAGTCTAAGGACACTTCCAATTTATATACGGTCGTCCATTTTTGCGAATTCAAAGACTGTGGACTGAGATTTTGACATCCAAATGATGGACAGTCTCAGCGTTTTCTGAACAAAATGAACAAATATCCTGTTGATCTTAATAAAAATCACACCTTTCTAGTTGTATCGCAAGTGTCACTGATAAGTGTCATACCCTTTGGACAATCAAAGGGTACTAGCATACCGTTGCGGTTGTGTTATTGCGACGAACTGAGTAGTTTTACAGATGCAGTAGCCCCTCCGTTGGAAGACCCTGAACTAGACAATTTGCCTCAAGAAGTTTGTCTTCACGTGACCTGCTATCCATAAGATTGCTGCAAACTTCTACAGGCGACGATTGGTTTCACTCCTTTTTTGGGTTTGTCAGGTAAACTCACTCCCCACCGACCGGTCGTGGGCTGTCGATAAGTTTCCAGCACCTTCACGAGTAGTATATTCCGTGAAGAAAATATTCTGCCACATCTCAAATATGAGGTGGCTTTTGTGCACTACCTTTAATAGAAGAATAGCATAGGGGAGAGATTCAGCTGAGAGCCTTTTTGAGCAGTCATCCGCCTTAGGGTAAGGTGGGTATTGACAAAAACTGGTCTGTTCTCTTTAGGAGTCACCACTCAAGTGCTCGTCGAGGAAACAGCTGAAAGTAGCCCTTCCTAAGGATAGTCTCCCAAACAGGGGAGACTCTCCATGTAATGGGCAATCGTGAGTAAGCAGTAGAAGCAAATCACCCGTGTTTGATTTGCCCCGTTGATCCCCTTTCTCCTATCATTATGTGCAGATTCATCAGTACTCTCCCAATAATAGCATATTTCTGTCTTGCTCTGATGATTTCCCATTGTTACGCTTGAACTCTTCAAATAAGAGGCAGTCATCTTTGACTAATTTGCGGTCAGAAGTTGGAACTACTTTGGATAAAATGAGGCGTGTTTCAGTTCGTGCTCGGTTGAATTCTGTGAGGTTTTTTGCCTGATAAGGGGGGGGGAGGATTATCCAATGGTCGAAACACAACCAACGCCATTTACGTCGTTGAGTATACGCCTATGGATTTCCCTGACTACGGCAGTTTAACTGAGTCCACGTTTGAGCTTTTAACAGGGCTTATTGACTTGGTTGTGCCTCCGCTGACTCGAGGCATGTTGACATCACACCAGTGCCCGAAAACATGGAGAATTTAAGACCACAAGTTCTGGTTACAACATACTTTGGGTGGGTCTGCATCCTGCAGCTCCATCTTCTACTTTTTCGCCCAATGCTCTACGCGTGACGGTGCTGCAAAAGCCTACACATGTTTCCCAAATTCTTCCCTATTGGGTGGACACGGATGAATGACCTGTAACATTCTTGTTGCACAATTCAGCTCTTATCTAGTTTCAAACATAACTTCCAACATGGTTTTGAGGTGGGGAGATCTATACTGTGTTGTTCTGTGAGGGAGTGGATTGCTTTAGTGAACAATATATAGCGGACGATGAGAATTACATAATAATCATTCAGCTGTAACAACCTCTCGCTGTCTAGCTGCCATTCCACCCAAAGAAAGCATGGGGGCTGAGATACTGCCAGGCTGCCCAAGCCTAGACATGACCAGTCGAGGGGTTGAGGTTGGGTTCGAACCACCGACCTTCCGGACAGTAAGTTCACTTTTTAACTAGGTAAATAACTAGGTAAATACTACAATCGATTCTGATGAAATTTCAGGTGAATTGCAGGCAACTCACTAAATAATATTATGCATTATCTTTGACCTCAGTCATATGGTTTGGACATTGTTGAAATGGAATGTATTCCGCGGCCTAAATTGACCGCATAGTCGCTGTTATTTTGATAAACCAAGCGAGATTCAGTGGGATTTACACCACGGATGTCACAAAGACAGTTTTGACTCGCAGATTTGACTGTATCGGACAAACGTTTCAAAAATTGCCAAAAGAGCGATGAGTGACAAATTTTTCTTCTTTAGTGGTCGTTCTTGAAGATTGTAGTTTTTTTATTTAGGAATCAGATATTTTGCGCAAATACAGTTACGGTTGACGAGGTGCGCTTAGAACAAACATGGCTTAGGAACACTGAACAAACCAACAGAAATGTACTCAGCGAGAACACAATATAGGGTCACAAACATCGCAGTTCCGTCCTCAGTTGGTTTTCATTTTTCGGCTTCGTTTGCCAGTCAATGCGCCAAAGTTTAATGTAGGCAGAACTCAACACGGTACGGACGAATGGTTCATCGGTCAATACGCGGCGGAACGTAAAGACAAAGCGAACTCGACAACCAGGAGCTTCCGTTCGGACAACCACCCAAGGGCCAAAACAACGCGTTCCCGTCTGATTAGGCTTTGGTCACACACACACACACACACAACTACACCCACATTTTCTAAGCCCAGACAGAAACGATCGGAAAACCAGCATAGGGTTCGAAGCAGATAACAACTTCACGAACACAAATACGCATATTAATTCACGGAAGACACCAAAAACCCAGCTGAACCTACCGTTTATGATGTTCTTCAACTGAATGTGCTCCACAAAGGCCGCCTCATGTTTCATTGAGTACGACATATTCGAGATATCGCAATACATTGCATAGAAGTAACACATTACTCGACAGCCCAAGATAAGTTTCCCCTTCTTGGGGCTCATCAAGTAGGCACAGCCCCCGAGTTCCCGTCAACCTTACGTTCTACTTGAAACCAAATTGCAAAAAGCCCTACAAATACACTCATTTGCACACCGGTATGGTTTTTACGGGAGACCCATCTGAACCGCAGCTGAATCGTTTATGATGTTCTTCTTCAACTGAATGTGCTGCACAAAGGCCGTCTCATGTTTCAGTTGGTATGATGTTCGAGATATCGCAATACATTGCGAAGACACTACTCAACCCTACTCAACTACTCACATCCACTACTCAGCAACCTTACGAGTAGTGTGTTGCGTCTATACAAGATCACGCCTTATTTATCTGAAAGTGGAGACTAGTAAAATCGAAATTGAAATATTGCAGTTTGCATTCCAATTTTCCTCACATGACACTATATACATATAGTCATGTACAGGTTTCTCTACACTATCCCTCTAATCCGAAGTCACGCAATGAACGTTGGCTGACTGGTAAAGCCCTACTGTGTTGCGCAAAAATGCTTTATTTTTATTAGTTCATAAACCTAGATCAGTGGATGAATGCCAGTCCCCAGGGGGTAATCATTTACTGACAATCGATGCTTCAAATACATTGGGATTTGCCCGATGCTGAGGCTGACCTGCCAGGGAAGAAGAAGCCACGATAGTTCAAGTACATTCCGCTTTGAAGCTTTTTAAACGTGCTTGGCGTCTTTCACCTTTCCGGTTGCGCCTTCTGTACCCCGGTGGCAATTACCATCTTTGAACTTCTTTTAAAACGGCTGTTTAAACACAGCCAATGGGAACTGAAACATAAGGCGGTACATTCAGATGAGTCTTCAGAGAAAATCAAATTGATATGTAAATGCGTGTATTTGCTTGAGTTGAGGTTTAGTCAAGCATTTTCTCATGGGTGAAGCCCGCTCTAGGGAACCAGTGAAGTTCATTCTCTTGCGTGGAGACTTATTTTCTCAGCATACATAACAAACAACAGTATGCGAAAATTTTTAAATACGCACTAGCGGATATGACAGGGTGGCTTTAATCCTATTCGCTTCCCTTCCACCGGTTAGTCACCCTTTCGGTTTATTCCATCTTCTCTACACGGCTCTGAACCATATACTGTCAAGACGCAATGCACTACTCATAAGGTTGCTGAAAATCCTTCGACAGCCCACGACCGGTTTCGCCCTACTTGGGGCTCATCAGGTAGGTGCAGTCCCTGAGTTTCCGTCAACCTTATGTTCTACTTGAACCCAAATTGGACTGTTTTCGAGAAATAAACTCATTTGCAAATCAATTTGGTTTTTGCGAGAGACTCACCTGGAACCCAGCTGAATCTCTCGTTTGTAATGATTCCGGGCCACTGAATGTGCTGCACCAGGCCGCCTCATGTTTCAGTTGCTACGATATTCGAGATATCGCGGTATATGTATATTCGTAATGCACTAATCATAAGGTTGCTCAAAATTCTTCGACAGCCCACGACCGGTTTCGCCCTACTTGGGGCTCATCAGGTAGGTGCAGTCCCTGAGTTTCCGTCAACCTTATGTTCTACTTGAAACCAAATTGGACTGATTTCGATAAGTGTATTTCACATGCTGTCAAATCTAGTGAAACCGGTTAATTGGTCACTTCGATCAACTCGCAATCTGCCTCTGGTTGTGTCGATCACCATTTTACTGTGTAACACAGCAATTAGGGTATCGAGCGTTACATGCAGTCATTCAGAGACCGAACTACAATGGGACCAAATGGGTTGATGATGGTTGTGCCTTCTGGTCTTCTTGTGCCTTCTGTCTTCTGGTAACCTGGCATAGACTACGGAAAGATTTTGTTGACTGTGGGTTGCGGGTGCCTTGTGGCACTCTCTATGCGGACTTTTACCTGTGCAGAATGTAGAATCTGTCAACCTACTACAATATACTTTGAGCATTTTGATCTGCCTTTTTATCTCCAAGTTTCCGCTGCTGGGTTATGGCAGTTTTCGTGCCTACTTTACTTTTTTGCGGATGATACATTTGAAAGTACAAAACAACGGTAGTTTATAATGGATCTCTTGTGTTGAGAGCCTTGTTGGACATGTAAGTAGTAGAGTGATTTCGCTTTACCCACCATTTGGCTGGTCATACCAAACGACAAATAAACATGCTTTAATATTTTATGATATAATACACTGTTTGTCAGAATACTATCCAGACAGCCGAATATCCAAGGAGAGGGAACAAGAACTCAATGACCATCAGCCCATAGTATAGAGGGTGAACCACGACTTTTGTCTATCCGAGTTC
The DNA here is from genome assembly GCA_003604175.2 of Clonorchis sinensis. NCBI lineage: Eukaryota > Metazoa > Platyhelminthes > Trematoda > Opisthorchiida > Opisthorchiidae > Clonorchis > Clonorchis sinensis. The sequence continues at coordinate 20,358,151 of CM030373.1, read as the reverse complement.
AGTTCATAATGCTGCTCAGAGTGAAGAGGGCAACAACTAGCAGGCTGGACAGTAGTCGTGGTTTGGTTTTGCCTCACACTACGAGGGTTTGGTTTCTGACTACCATTTGAAAAAATGCGGTTAGATTGCGCGACAAGGAAGCTCAGAGTAACTTGGGTTTGAACAACCGACTGGAGCATACGTTGAATCTGCCTCGGTCTGTATAACAGATGTGATGAAGAGGTGGATACGAGGGCTGGATAGGATAGAAATTCGACCTCGATGAAGGTGTCACACAGCAAGAAGGCAGTTTATCAATTTACACAGACGTTCCGCCCACATGCGTGTGCATAGCCTAACACTGTAGGCGTTCCCCAGCGAACAGTGTAGAATTCCAGGGATGAGCTTTTGCTTATCCAGTTTATTGGCTCGAGCTTTTGTGTAGACACCACCACATTCATTAATTAAATTAAAAATTAAAGTTACTCAGCCTAACTATACTTTTCTGGAGAGAATTCTTTATTCGAGCGGATCAAACGAACCCACTGTGTCCTGTGATAACCAAGTGGCTCTTTAGGAAGTACGTGACATTTACAGAAGTACGTCGCGTCTCAAATGAACCCACTGGTAAGGTAGAACGCATACCAAGCGGACAAATGGTTATATAAAAGAATAACGCGCAGTACTGGACAAAGCACTGTCCAGTGAAACAGTTGTATGAGTACGCGAGTGTACTTGGGTTAGCCTAATTTGTGGCCAGGGTAGTCAGTAACTTTTGTGAACAGAGAGACTGGTTAAACCGGCGGGTCGTAGTACTAGCTGTCCAGAACCGTACGATGAGACCATGGATGGCCTTCCACTTCACATACGATACACAAGAAGTACATTCCTTCCGCTAGATTATGATCAACGGTAACTATACTAATGGCCATCATCCAAATTACGTTCACCAGCGTCCACTCAGTCACCGCATTCACATCAAACCAGGAAGAAGAGAAGGCCTTCCACTTCTGTGATCAGGATCTTCCCGAGCCAGGGCACACTGCAGTTTGGAATCCGTCAAAAACTCAGGTTGTTCCCGTTCTGTGAGAATGGGAACCCTCTTTCATCCAACTGATGGAATTTGTAATCCAGACGCGCTGGACAGTGGACTCATGAAAAAATCCAACACCTTACAGGAGTATTGCTACCTGATAATTTCATCAATAAACACGTCTTTTAAGCTGCGAGTTGTTTTTGTGTTTACCGTTCAGGAAAGCTATTTCTAATGAATTCGTAACAGAATTAGTCTTGCAAATAGTTTTTGTGTTGCAAACTCGATTCGTCTAGAACTTAAGGATAAAGGATTAGTCCATAGCTCGTCTATGCTGTTTTTTTACGTACATTTGTGGGTGGTCTGCAGACTGTGTGGGTCGTATGAGGACCGGATCGGTGGACATTCGCCTACACATACTACAACGGGAACTGTACGTGGCATCGCCGACAAGTTGGCCGGAAGTGGTCATACAGTGAACAAGGACATGGCTAATAAAATCGTGTATCTCATCCTACCAAACAGATGGAAGACTATTGGACAGCTAATCGGCCAACGATCCGCTTTTTTTCTAACTCGTCAGTGTGTTCACAAAGGGTGCTAATGCCCGCATTGTGTTTCCACGAGGTACAGTTAAACCTAAGTTCTCGATGCGCTCAATATGGCATATCCCATTGGTCAGAGGTATTCAACCCTAAGTAAAGGGGCCTTCACCTGGTTGACGTATGTGTCGGAGAAATGCCGTTAGGGTTCCAACTTAGGCGAAACTAGCCTAAGGTGTGGACATCTGGATAGTTTCCGATGGTTTACTCGCCACAATAATCGAGTTCGACTTGCCATACTGTACACCAACTTCATAAGCGCCACAGAAACGAAGCTATCAACTGCTGGCGCATTTTGTTCAACCAAGAGTTGATGAACGGCTATTGGATTACTTTTTTTACATTCGTGTGACCTCATAGCATATGGAGCGGCATTGGGAGACAGGATACTTTAGTCTGTTTGTCAAGCGTGTATATGCACTTACGGGAGAATGCAAAATAGCATGACTGTATCGGACCGCTGTCAACATCCCCACTGGTCAATCATGTCTTGCTTGGCGTAAAAGTGGCATTGGGATAATTTCGTGAGGCAGTACGTTTAAATAGCTCCAAACGAATAGTGGAGGAAGTCTGTTATCACACTGAAAAAAATCTTACCTTTCTGAATGTTCACCTTTAAGGCACGTTTAGCTTTAAGTGCACACTTGAATTCATCAAACAGTATGCCTCTTGAAAAGTAATTCAATGACACGGCAGCTCTACGCGCCATCCAGTCACTGATCACTTAGCAGAAAAATGTGACTTGTGTTTTTTGATACACTACAGAAGCCTCTCTCAGGTGACTTGACATGAGGCGCACATGATCTAGACATTCACGTTCAGGTAACAATAAGTGCAAAACTCTCTTAATTTAATGCCGTTCTAACACTTTCATTCGATTTCTATAACGACTTTAAACGGAGCAATATTCATTTTACCATTGAGAGACAATAAAATCTTTTTCTCATGAATGAACCCCTACAGTTTGATAGTTTAACCATCAATACAGTCGGTAAGTTCGTGAGAACAAAACAAATTGGCTCATTTAGACATCCCTTATTGTGTGGGACCCCTCGAATAAACATTAACGCTCCGATCGATGGGTCAAATATTTCGAATTACAACTGTCATGGCCACCAGCTGGCACCCATCTGGAGCCCACAGGTGACGTAGAACCCTGGACGGTGAAAGTGGAACCGCCTAGGGCCTCGGTGGTTTATGACTGCATATGTTCTCTTAAGCGCCACCGAACCTCTAGTCCAGATGACCTCCCACCCGCATTGTTCAAAGATGGGGGTGAAATTCTCAGCCGACGTTTGTCTGATCATTTTGCTTGCATCTGGGAAAAGGAGTCTGTCCCAGACAACTGGGGAGAGTCGTTAATAGTGCCCATTTTCAAAAAAGGGGCTCGTAGTGAGTGTGTGGGATCAGTTTGACCCCGGTCGTAACGAGGTTGTTGGCGTCACTGGTGCTTCGTCGCCTTATGGTGGCTCGTGAAACACGGACTCGAGAGCAGCAAACAGGATTCCGGCCTGGTAGGGTTTGTGTTGACCAAATTTTCACACTTCATCAGGTGCTAGAACAACGCCATACGTATAAGCGACCCACAATTCTAGTATTCCTGGATTTCCAAGGCGCATTTGACTTGGTTAACCGGTCTGTTGTGCTTGACACGCTTGCCCACCAAGGAATACCCCAGAAGTTCGTGAACATAATAAACTGTTTATATTCTTAGACTTCCGGAAGTGTGAGAGCATACAGCGAGCTCTCCAAAACCTTCCGTACACAAAGTGGTGTCCGTCAGGGATGCCCACTCTTTCCATCCCTCCCTAACCTCGTGATCGACGAACTAATAAGACGAACGCTGGAAGGTCTCCAAAACCCCGGTGTTTGAATATCCTGTGACGAAAACCTTGTCGATCTGGAATATGCAGATGACATCGTTCTCATCTTCGAAGAAGAGGAGAAGGCGCAGGTGTTTTTGGATGAACTGACCAAAGTCATCCCGTCCTTTGGTATGCACTTTGCACCCAAAAAGTGTAAGGTCATGCTCCTGGACATGCAGTCACTGAACACGCCACTTACAATCCAGGGAGAGGCACTGGAAGTTGTGGAGCGTTTTACATATCTTGGAAGTTGTATTAGTTCTGATTGTAGTGTGACAGATGAGGTAAATGCACGAATCTGCAAGGCTCGGGTCGCGTTTGCTAATTTGAGACACCTATGGCGTCAAAGTGGTGTGTCCCTGAATCTCAAGGGACGTGTGTATCAAGCTACAGTGCGGGCTGTTTTGTTGTATGGCTGTGAGACTTGGCCTGTTCGAGCAGCGGAACTGAGACGTCTTCAGGTGTTCGACAATCGTTGTCTCAGAACCATAGCTCGTGTGGGATGGTGTCGGCGAATCCGTAACGAGGCAGTTAGAAAGCGAGTTTTGGGTTGTGCAACGGGTACTTCCATTGAAGAATGTGTCCAGCACCAGAAGCTGCGTTGGTTGGGACATGTGTTGCGCATGCCTAATCATCGTTTGCCGAAGAGAGTGCTATTTTCCGTGCCCAATTCAGAGTGGCGTAAGCAGAGAGGTGGCCAACCCTTGACCTGGCAGAAGGGTATGAAAGAAATCACGAAACGCTTGGGTGCTGTCGGTGCTACTCGCCTTCCAGGATGGGGACCGCGTGATCCCCAGTGCGCCTGGTTGGAGACGCTGCAAGATATGGCTGCCAACCGATGTCAGTGGCGATCTTGTTGTCAGTTTCTATCCAGATTGCCTGAATGAGTGTTTGGAGGTGTAGGCACCTCGGAATGATTGTAGTAAGGCAGCAATAAGTCCCCTCCCCGTCCATCTTTATTCTTTTTCTTCACAATAAGGCTTTCAAATAAATCATGGTTGTACGGCAGCGAAGCATCGGTGTTCAACACTGATGTCATGCTGATGATGATGATGATGATGATGATGATGATGATGATGATGATGATGATGATGATGATGATGATGATGATGATGATGATGATGATGATGATGATGATGATGGGATCAGTGCTGCGATTGAGGAGTTATGTTATTCTATGCCCATGCATAGGCTCACGTATAATCCGTTCCACATCGACCACTTCGACCCGGAAACCAATCTATTCGTTTCATGAGTAGGAAAACACTCGAGATATATCTTTTTTTATTAGCCCAGGGTGTTTCCACTACTTAGTTTTGGGGAATTCAAAAATCCCAAGATAACTACATGGAGCACAACTATCCACTGTTCTGTTTTAGGTGGGTTAATCAGCCTTTCCATTATTTATATCATCCTGACCGTGATGACGACCACTCATGATATTTCGAGTTAGGCTGCAGCTCAGCCCATTACTTTCAATATGTAAAGGAATGTTATCACACTCGGTGGTACCTGGAAGTTATTAGCTCATTTATGCGTTAACGATCGGTAGGGCAACACCTGAGTAATTCGCCCGAGTTCGAAACCAACACCTGAGTAATTCGCCCGAGTTCGAAACACAATCGTGAATCTGAAGATGGGTTATATGGTATATTCAACCATAGACACCAAGTAATCCCTCCACTGAAAATCTGTGTTGACCTTATCGCTCTGGATGACATGTTTTTTTAAAATATAGACACAGACTGGGCCATTCTACTCGTACGCTGTGTTCCGCACAGATTGTCATGTTGATTTTTACCGTGTAGCGGTTTCCAGATTCATGTTTCTCTTGTGAACCTTCGCGGATGAGTAGGGGCTAATTGTCAAGTTGTAAGTGGTTACGGGATTTGTAGAATTCACGCTCACATTACTCTCCTCCTGTCCTGGCTTAATCATCCTGGTAAGTCCGCACTAAAGGGGGGAAGCACTGGACTGGCTCCCATTAGAGCTCATCAGCAGTGCATATCCAATGACCGTGCCGGGTTTTGAACCCCGGACCTCTGACATGCGAGGCGAGCGTGTTACCACCACTCCACCAACGCACGTTGGACGCAGCTGAATTTTCACATCTGAACAGGCGAGCATGTTCACATTTGAGTTAGGTAAAGCCTGAGTTCGAACATTCACTCCAGCGTCCAACTCATCCAGCTGAACAGTTTTCACATTGTGTGAAACAGCTTCATCCCCGTAAGAATGCAGAAGCCCGAATCGGATTCGGAAGGATAGGCTCTAGCATTTTTCAAAGTACAATGTCCATTATTGTTTCATCGCTTCAAAGTTTACAGTCCTTGTTGACAATTTCAACTCTGTCACCTACAAGCTCCGAGGTTCCTGTGTGAATGTTCCAATGTAATCTGTATGGCACCGACTGGTCAGCCAGGCCGATAATGAATTTAACAGACTAGCAGTTTGGACAATGTGTGCGCGAGTAGGAGGGCTTAACACTCTCAAAGTTCACTTGACCCTCACAAACAAGTAGATTTACCTATGCAAAGAATAATTTTGTGCAATCAACTGGCATAACAGACAGTTGGTCTGTGCATTTTACGCGAACAGTGGACAAGTATTTTCATCACTGTGCGCATTGAACCAGATGCTTCTTCGTCAGGGGTGGAGTACTGCAGATTCTCTGAGCCATTGCATACTTTATACAGGCGCCTAATGCTGTCACAGGTCCAAATGGGTCGAGTTTGGATAAACCGTTGTAGATATGTCTGTCACAAACAACAGAATAGCCAGCCTTACCAAACTCAATTGTGCCGCTTGATCTGCAGGATTTCATAAACCTTCTAAAACAAAGGGGATCTTCTCCATCTAAGCCCCGCCAAAAAATTAACCCCCACCACCCAAAAAGATTAGAAAAGTAGGATATGAAATTTGTACTTTTAGTTTTTATTGAAGAGGGTGAAATTGGGACATCTCCTTAATAATTTGCATGAAAAGGTACGTTTTTCGGTTCCTTTACCTCCAAACGAACTCACACAAGTAGCTGTCCACTAAAGATCGGTGTGTGGCGCATTGGCGTTTATTCTGCATCTTGTAGACGTGGCAAAGAGATCTGATGGTTCGTGTGTGAGCTCCAGCCGTTGGATCCACAAAGTTTTCGGTATGGTTAACCGTTTCATGAGTATAATTCATGCCAACCATCGTCTCAATTCCTTGGTATGATGCTCACATATCGGAGATGATGACTGAGCCGGGAGCGATGCAGGCCTGGATTGTGTCCATTAAAGTGGCCGCAGTTCGATCTGGCACTGCATACATAAACACCTCTTTAGTTTCCCGGCAGATCCCTCCGAAAATCCACTGCTGGGGAAGGACTTGCCCTGCGTGGCTTTTACGACAAGATATTAGCGTTTCGTCGGTCCCGACGTGTAGGCCTGGGCCGCCGATAACTGTTGGAGTCTGCAAAAGCCGCCAGGTGCAAACTTCGCGAATAAAGTTCTTCCAATCAACAGCGGTCGTGTGGCTAATAGATAATTCCTCTGAGCAGATTTTGATTTTTGCCAAATTTCTGGACTAGCAATAAATGAATGGAATTACTGTCCTAAACTCCATCCTAGATCGCACCAGCCAAGTTCCCTTTCGAAGACCGATTTCTTGCCGACACTGTCGGGCATTACACCTCCACCTGTCAGAAACAGTTGAAAGTGTCATTTGGTGGCCATGTTGCATAAACGTTGCTGATGGATCACTCTATGGCTTTTCAAAAACGCATTGCCGTCTCGTTGTCGTGAACGAGAGTCGAAATCGTCAGAAATCCATTTGAGGTTTTACGTCCGAACGGAGAAAATTTTTGCACAAAATGAGCCTAGATGCGGATAAGGAATTGTTTTCATCAAAACTGGGTTAAGGTTGTGTGCGTACATTAAATTGGAGCTGGCAAAATGTGGCGGGGCTTAGCTTTTCGCATATGCACTTTTTGCATTTGTGGCGGTGCTTATCTGGAAAAGATCCAACAAAGTGTCTAAAATTTTATATGCAGTCTACTTGCAATGATTTCTTTGGCAAGGTTTACATAGTACATCCTCAATTTATACGTTGATGCATTCGGACTACTTCAAACTAGTTTTCTTCCTACGCAGCATCTGGTGTCTGGAAATCTGTCTACAGTCAATATTTGCATGCATGCACGGGCAAAAATGATGCAACTGCAGCACAGTTCACCATCCCGAAAGTGCTTTGAGTTAAAACACAGTAAACAGAGAAGATCAGCGAATGTTCGGCTTCTTCGGCGATTTGAGTCCAGATTACTGTGGGCAACCGTAGCATTGGATATCCTGTTGCAAAAACATACCTCATAAACGAGAGATTCAGCTGTATGCCAGGGAGTCTCGCAAAACCAAATTTGTTTGCAAATGAGTGTATTTCGCTGGTTGGAATTCTGTTTTGAGATTTATCACAGCGGACTGGAACCTCCTTCAGGTGAAATCAGGACGCAACAGTCTGGGACGTTCTGCATTGTAAAGAAGCGCGACCCAAATCAATACGAAACTGTCCTATTACGCCAACGAACTAAGCAATCTGCTCGCGTGACTTGTCCAATCAAGGCCGACTTTATCATCTTTGTTGACTGAATAATCAGCCGATGGACCAACTCAAGAAGCACGTGGTGTGAGCTGTTTAGGTAAAGGGTCACAAGCTGCGGAGATAATACTGGCCAATGACTACACATGGTCATGAGAGTACGACATGTATTCTCTCCCACAAGTAAGTACGCTGTCGTGACCTAGCCGGACGTCGCTGAGCGCTGCGCTGAGTAAATTTTCAAGCAATGTCGGGTTGACGCCACCAGTTGCACCCTATGCCGATATGACGGTCGTATTTAAATGCTGTTCAAAAGTATGACAAAGTGTTATTGACCCTTTCTCCCAAATATGTAAGGTTGTTTTCAGAAAGTCCCCATCCTTGTTCCTAAACTCGGCTAGGGTGTTCTTTGCTCGTTTTAGTTTGGCCTTTGAGTACCGCTTGGAATTCCTGCTGACGATAACTTTCCTTTCATTAGCATAAAAATGGAATTCTGGCGAGCACTGTTCCCGCGGACTTTTCCGGAAAGTGTTTTTCCTCACTGGTCTCTGTTTTGGGATCTGGCTTTTCAAACTGAACAGCAAAGAAGATTGGTCAACGAGCCAACTTGGTAACTGAAAAAAGCATCTTGTTGCAGCATATCTGGTGTTTTTAGATGTATCAACGAATTGTTAGATGAAAAAAAACAAGGAGGACCGTTTCCTTTGACAGATGATTAGCGTCCGAGATTGCTGGGTTTGATTCCTACAGAATTACAACTGTTGACAACTTAGATTCTCTTTTTATTGTATTCATCATCAACATAATTAGGGGCGGATTCATTGCTAAAGAAAATATTCTTAATCTAGATAATACTCAGCACAGATTTATGGATAAATGTTAATTTCAAACCTAATTGTATCCTAATTCTTTCAGGGGACAGGCAGTATTTTTCACATACAGAAGCAATTGAACAACAGAGAACCTACCTGTTAGATTGATCAGCGGTTACAAAGTTTTCAACTTGAATTCATTGATCTATTGATTTAGAACGCGCGACACTCAAGAGGTATAAAAGCAGCAACGTTCTTTAACAAAAAGTGATTTTTGTTGTTAGAGTCATAGCGGGAAGCAAACTGTTCTCTGAACTTTAGGTTATTTCATTCTGAAGGGGGTGATGTGGAAGGACCGAAATCACTCCAGGGAAATGAGGAGCGTTACCATAACGAGAATTTAATTTTTGAATGTATAAATACCCCGGATAAACCGCAGTTGCTTAACAGATTCACTCAAAAAGATCAAAAGTGCATCATTTCAACCATGTAACTGTTCAAAAGGGTTTCAATGATTTACGTGCCCATCAAGGTGGTGCCTGAAGGTGACTGTAACTCGCTTCGTTCTGGCTCTGAAACAACCTCATTCTAAAAAAATGCGACGTCCATGAGGATGAGCCTCGGAAACCCCCTTGGTAACTGAAAAAAGCATCTTGTTGCAACATATCTGGTGTTTTTGGATGTATCAACGGATAGGTAGATGAAAAAGCAAGGAGGACTGTTTCCTTTGACAGATGATTAGCGCCCGAGATTGTCGGGTTTGATTCTTACGGAATTACAACTGTTGACAACTTACATTCTATTTTCATTGTTTTCATCATCAACATATTTGGGGGTCACTAATTAGGGGCTGATTCATTACTGAAGAAAATATTCTTAATCTAGATAGTATTCAGCGCAGATTTATGGATAAATGTTATTTTTAAACCTAATTGTACCGTAAATCTTTCAGGGGACAGGCAGTGTTTTTCACATACAGAAGAAATTGAACAACAGAGAACCTATCTGTTAGATTGATTAGCGGTTACAAATTTTTCACCTTGAATTCATTGATCATTGATTCCTTGACCTTGATTCATTGATTTAGAACGCACAACACTCAAGAGGTCTAAAAGCAGCAACTTTCTTTAACAAAAACTGGTTTTTGTTGTTAGAGTCATACCGAGAAGCAAACTGTTCTCCTGGTCTGAACTTTAGGTTATTTCATTCTGAAGGGGGTCATGTGGAAGTACCGAAATCACCCGAGGGAAATGAGGAGCGTTACCATAACGAGAATTTAATTTTTGAATGTATAAATACCCCGGATAAACCGCAGTTGTTTAAGAGATTCACTCAAGAAGCACAAAAGTGTACCATGTCGACCATGTTCAAAAAGGTTTCAATGATTTACGTGCCGATCACGGTGGTGCCCGAAGACGACTGTAACTGGCTTTATTCTGGCAAAGATTTTCGTTGCTCTGAAACAACCTCTCATTCTAAAAAATGCGGCGTCCATGAGGATGGGCCTCGGAAACCCGGAAATCTTTGCAATTTTGACGATATTTTAGGAGACCCCAGACCAAGAATTTCTCGAAATCGATCACTTAAGGGTCAGTAGAGAAACACCTCTCCATTATAAGAATGGATTAATAGGAGGCAGAATTGGAAAAATTTGGTCTAATGAAACCAGCACAAGAGAGTCGGTTTGAAAAAAATGCGCCTTTTAACAGGACCCTGAAGAATTTGCCCCAAGCATCTATCTACAGATGAATTCGAGTCGGAGGAACCCATCTTACCAGGGCTTGGCCCCAGGTTTGTTACTGTTGTTTGACTACATAAATCGGTCAAGAAAAAGCTTCGTTTTGCTCCCGGAAACTCACTTTGTTAGACAAAATCAGGCAATTTTTAATGGTGTACAAAGAATTTCTCTCGACGCCCTTCTGGTCCGTGGGCTGGCTGTTCGAGTTCGCCTGATTACGACTGGTTCAACTTTTGATTGGTCCTTTGGTAATTTATCTCAGGCAGATGTCGTTTGTCTGCATTGCCCTGACTACTCATCCGCCAGTCTGAAACAGATGAAGCATGCTGACTGAATGACCTTGGCTTGCGTTGACCACCGTGTGAAATACTCAGATGACTGGTCCGCAGGATTTGAACCGGATTCAGACAGCTTCTGGCTGATTATGCTGTCATGTCTCAGGCTTTGCATGGTTAAGAGTGGAATGAACGAAGTTTTCGAAAGTTCCCTAGAAAGGTGAACAAAAATGTGCGCACCAAAAGTCATTTAATTCCTGAATTCCGGACCAACCAAAGGCTCATCAACTCTCTGGGTGCACTGGTTGTGTGTTTGACTTGATCCCCCACCACGCTCAATCTGTCTTCGTGAATTGAACAGATTCAGTTAAATCCAGTGTCACAACATACGAAGAAAAGTCACCTGAATGATCCACTCAGGTTTAAAGAAACAGATTGTAATTCTTCAATTGCGAAACAGGAAGATCCATCTAACCGACTTCGGGAACCGAGGATGTGATACGAGACCAAAATTTTGCCCTGATTAAGAAGAATAGACGAGAACAGACGAGAAACGGACGATTACTTTGGCTAGCATGCTAGTAAGCCGTTTAGCGACAAATATTTCAAACGAAACTGTGATAAAATGGTCGTGTATCACTTTATTGGCTCAGCTGCAAGCAAGTACTATAAGATTCACTGCTTGACTAGACAAAAGTCTTTGCTTCGTTTGACGCAGAAGACTTATGCATTGGGAGCTGTCCGAACAAATGTTTCAAACTCTCAGTCTTTCACTTCTGTGATACAAGCTAGGACTTGATCATTGGGAGCCATATACGTGGGTTTTGACATTGGCGCGAGACTCGAGCAAGACCGCATTATTTTATCCGGCCGGTAATTAAATCCAGCATGTATGGGGGCGCTTTGAAAAGAAGAAGAGTGGTCATCCATTAATTAGCATTCGGCTGGTCGCCCGCCCGATTCAAATCGTTTACAAGCCAAACAAAAGACGCCCGGTTTGAAGGCTGCTGCCCTTTCCTGGCAAATTCATTCCATCTGCAGTACTGTGGCACCGAACGATTGATTTCACTTTGTAGCATCCCGTTTTAAATTTATTCGTCTTACTTCTGAACCCATCACTTTCGTAAGTCCACGAGATATACTTCATGGCCGATTTCATCCGGAGTACCTACGGAGGGTTACGCAGATTTATTATACGTTGGATTGACCGGATATTTCACACAAAAGTTTTTTGGAAGGCCAAAAAGGATTAATCAAGGGAAAATTGATCCATAACTAGCTTTGATAGCTAGATCATTGGAAGCACATAGCGTCGGATTAAATTTCCAAATGGGCAGTTTAAGAATGGCCTGTGGGGTGAAAAAAGGCAGAACTGCGGCATAAATTCAGAGTTGAGGGATTCAAAAATAGGTAACCAAGAAGTGAGAGTTACATGACGATTGGAGCTTCCATCTGAGAAGTCGTCACTCAAAGAACCAGTCAGTATGTGACCACGTGGGTTTTGTGACTGAAGGATGAGTGGGGCTGATCAACCGCTGTTAACCTAAGCCGAACTGTCAAGTATTCAACTGCTAGCGGGGAGGTCGCGGCTTTGAAACTCCCTAGAGTTTCGTGAGATGTGAGAGAGATTCTCTATAGAGATGAAACAGCTGTACAACACTTTTCGGCTTTAACGTCTTCATCCGCACGATGAGAATCTCGACTGGGAGACTCACAGGCCTCTTCCTACAAACAACGGGTTTAAAGAAATTTTAGCTTGAGTACACATTACAAAAAACTCTATGCTAGACAGAGTGGCCTAGCGGGATACCATAAACATAAAGTTATCGAATTTTGGGATTCATCTTGTCTGGCTAGTAGACCGTAGTCGACTGACGTTTTAGGAACAAAGTACGGTACAAAACTGAAATGTTAAGTAATTAACGAGTGGTGCAAATCGCCTTTTGTAGGTAGTCTAGGGGTTTGTGGAAATGACGTTCAAATTACTCACGTCTGAACAAACCTACTTTCTCGGCCTAATCAGTCCAGGGAGTCCTAACCAAACAGGGGTAGAAATGAACTCGGGGTTTCACCCTTCTTCGAACAATCAGAATTGCCCTTTCAAATGTAAACTGCTACAGATAAGGTGAATAGAGGGCGTTGATCAAAGTTAGCTTAGCTTCAAGCAAACATCAACAAATCGTGGTTGATAGCTTGTGTTGCCGTAATCTGTCCAGATTATCGACCTATTTCAAGCAAAGCAAGCTCATCCGATTTACCTTAATTGGAAACGCAGTTCTGTCATTTCAATAATACTTTTTGGCTGGTCTCGCCTCTTCAAGCTGCAGCAACTCTTGTGCATGCGACAAACAGAGTTTAGGATAGATTTATTCCTTATTTTCTGTGTTGGAGAAGTGACTTGATCACCTCTTGATTTTCAAGTGGGTTTGACAGAGGATTGAGTCCAAGCGAACGTAACTGACGCGGTGAAGTTCATAGTACAGTCGTCTAGTATAGTTTTGGCCTTTTCCTTAAGATAATCCCGTGGAACCTAAATATTAATCTTCTCGTGACTAGGACATCATGAATTAGTTTGCTGCTCGCAGACTGGGGTATTGCGTTTTGGACTCAAGTTCAGTTTATTAAGCATTATGCAAAGTATCCCATAATGTGCTGGTGAACAGCCGGTGGATCTATAGCTGGAAGAAGTTTCGCTTTTGATGCAAAATACTTATGGCGATAAACAAATTCGGGACTATGGTAAGAAAAACAGGTGATACTCTATGCTACTGTCCATTTCCGAGTAGTCTAATTAGAATGTTGCTGGGATAGATGTTCCCACGTCCATTAATGTGCAAATTTTAAATTCTATAGGCGCAACATAGTTGAAATAAGACTAACAATATGACCATGACTTCAAATTGTTGTCTAATCGTGCTAACCTGAAGGTATCCTTGTAGATTGTGTGCCAGTGTATGTGCCTACGGCTGACACTCGTGTTATGACATCAGATGTGTATTTCTGTACGATGCGTCTAATTTGAATTCAAGTAGAACATGGCCTGGCGGAAACTTGAAGACTGTGCCTCCGTGATGAGCTCCAAGAAGAGTGAAACTGATCATGGAGTGTTGAAGCACCCTTGGCAACATTATAAATAGGGTATTCGTCTACACAAATATTTTCGATATTTCCGCATGGTATCCTCCACTGACTTACACAGACAAGTTCGAAAAACAGACACCGTGATTTACTTTGAGAAAAAGCATTTAAGCAGAAGGCGACACATGAGATAATGGTTTCCTGTGTCACAGTATGCGGACACTGTACCAAGAATAAATTGACTGTTTTTCTCCTTCCATCTGTCTAAACGTCACTAAACGCTTTGTGTAGGCCTTCCTCGACTTCGTGATCAGTTTATTAGGTAGGTGTAACAGCAAGGATTCTGCAAGGATGGATTCCGCTCAGCAGCGCACGCTGAATGAAGCTGAAAAATTCAACTGGCGTGATTGTATTAAACCTCTTGGAACCAGCGCACCGTTGACATCCTGACAACATGGGGATATCACTAGGACGTATCAGTCTTCGACGTATAAGTGCGTTTATGGCCAGGAAGAGGTTAGTGCTTTTGTCGGACATTTTAGGTGGAGCAAGGTAAATACCACCGATAACAAATTTCAAACGTCTCCCTCATTTCATTGAATAATACGGTTTAAATTTTCGGGTAACAATGAATGAATTGGCATTGGAGAAGACGGTCTTACCTGTACCAAACTTTATTGGTAAAACAAGCGATTTTGTAACTCCAAGTAAGTTTCATTTTGTAAAATATTAACCACAATTAAATCAAATCGTCTTTATTACCTTGTCAAGGTGGATCGAGCACATTTTAAGATATCGAAACAGTGCCGACGGGTCTAGAAACTCGTGCTTGTAACACGATTACTGTCCACAGTTGTTTCCCCACTGGTCGCAGTGAGTAGCAAGGAAACTATTTTTAGCAACTGTTGTATCCACTAGGTTGGCTTCATCTCAAACACGCTTCATTCATTAGTCCAGTTGAGTACATCGCCAAACATTCTCGGTTTTATTTGCATACACACGCAAGTGAACATTGGGGGTGGGAGGGGACAAAAGTTCTAACGACGTATAATAATAAATGACTTGTGGGTATACGCATTATCTAGACAACAAAACAAAGGCTGTACGACGATTCCTAGACGTACAAATGGTTCCGAAGCTTGTGCGAGTAAGCTGAGAATATCAACAAACAAGCTGAAAATCGACAAACACTTTAATCCAAAAGGTTAGAACTGGCGAGAAGAATGCACACAACATGGTGAGATCTCGTCTAACCAGTTGTCTGATGTGCCTTGAGTAAACTGGAAGAAAGACGAATTCAGGGAAAAAAGAAACCTATCCAACAACTCCAAAACACATCCTGTCAAACGAATGAAAAGCACCTGAAACCGATCAATAGGTCAGCATTTCCGAAAGCTTTGGAAAGCCATACACAGATAATAATAGTGAGCAAAGTTTCGGAGTGGAAAAAAAGCCTAGTCGGGCCAAGTGAGTAGGTCTCGAGGTTCATCGACTTTCAAGGCATATGGAGGGGCAATCAGCGAGTTATCCATCTTACTCGCAGCCACCTAACTCAGTGCAAGGTCGATTGCTTATGTCTATCTGGTTAGAGCGAGTTAGTGGAGGTCTCACCGAGGGGCTCGAGTTAATAGTTTACACGAATTCGGCCTGGGTATGAGGACCTGGCTGTTTTGGTTCCTAGTAATTGAGTTGAAGTTCACACTTGGGTGATGTCCACACTTTTGAGGATCTGTGTGGATCAGTTAGCCCTAGGGCAATTGGGTTGACGCAGAGGGGTACGTCTGACGTTCTACCTCAGAGCTCCTCCTTACCGATCGTTACTCGCCCTCACATATCAAAGTAGCCCAGCAACAAACTGTTGAGTGTTATTCAAACCTTTTCCAAAACGATAACTTTTTGTTTAGTTTCAAGTGTTTTCCAATTCAGCGAATCAAACTACGGGCTTTGTATTGGGAAGACGTCTAGTGAATACATTCGATTGGTAGGAGTGGAGACAAGCTACAAGCGCAGTTCTTAAAACCCTGATTTTTAAGCCACGCTTAAAAATCACACACGCTTAAAAAATCCACACGCTTATCGCTTCTGTGGAACTAGTGGCCAAGTCATTCCTCAAACAGCGCATCTAATCAACTACTCCGCACCTAGCTGGAACACGTCATCGCGCATGTCGACTCACCCATGATTTCCAAACTGCCATCTCCCCTGTAGATTTCCAGATGGTCGGCTCCGAACCGTCGGAGGTGCAATCCAAGGTCAGCGATCCACCGATAAACAAAGAGGTAAGTTAGTTTGAACACTTGGTCAGTGTGTTTCCGTATTTCAGTGCGGCGACCTACTGCAGTGTGGTTATTTTGTCCGATAGATCACTAGGTAAAGGCGCCGGTTTTTTGGTCAGAAAAGGGGTTGAACTATCCAGCGGGAAAAAATGTCACAAAAACGTGAATTCGTTTTTTGAAAGCTTCGTTCAATGAGAGGTGCGAGACTGAGAGTGCAGTTGACCACGTTTCTAACGTCCCAACAACCAGGAGCTCCAAACATGGCACTGCCAGAGTGGAAATCACTAAATAAGGAGAAACAGACGAACAATACGGTGACCACAAAGGCGCGCAAGCGTAATTTCACGTCTTTTTTATCGAAAGAAGTCTTTTCTTCGGAAGACAAGTCTTCATTTATTCAGTTTCCTGACAATCTCACAAGATTGAGGTATAAACGTCCTATATAAACGTCCTGTATAAACGTCCTATTACTTAGGGGCGAGCTTTCCAGCGTAGTCTTTTTCTGACCAATAAGAGAACTGTATTTTGGTGTACTCAAACAAAACCGCGGTTCAAAAAGCATTGTTTATTAGAGTTTGAGGGAATTCATCAACACATCACACCTTTTCTTGTTTGATGAGATCTCCAGTTCGTGGTCTGTTCAAGTACCTAAGTCTCCCTTGCTTCCACATTTGCGGAGCGTTTTCACAAGTGGAATCGGTTCCGTTTTAATGGTCAAGTCCACTTCTTAGTCACACCCACAAACGTGTCTTGCACATGTCACACCCTCAATCCACTTGCTAGTTTATTGAGTAGGTGGCTATTGATCTGTCCACTAAGCTTGGCTACTAAGTTGCAAGCGTTTTGTCACTATATGCGGCGACGTCGTCAGTGTACAATTGGTTGGATACCTTCTCTTTGCCTGCGAGTGGTTATATAGTATGAGAAAATTACCTGTTATCCCTTAACGTGATTGGATAGTTCGGAAAATTGGTCCATTTGCGACATTTGTTGCGTTGTGGTCTGCTTTCCTTTGAGTCGATCGATTATCCCAGCGCGTTCTATTTTTAGTAACTTCTTTCCTTGATTTGATTGGCCTTTTGTCGATTTGCATTGCATTGTGGTCTAATCTTCTTTCGATTGATTGGTTGATTGCACCGCCTTATTTTTTCCATTGTGGGGGCTGGTCTGTCTGCTATCGCCGGTTAAGCTGATACCTTGTTTTACTTGCTGGGCGCCTGCTCAAATCAAACTGACGATGGCAGTGCCCACCCAGTTGGCGAGTGTCTCCTCGCATAGCAACGAGACGTTTGCAAGTCACTTGGGAAGCTCGGCGAGCTGATCAGCAGCCACCTTACAAACAACCAGTAAACCCACCTGAGCTACCAAAATTGTGACACACTATGGACTTTCTTGCGGTAGTCATTCCACCGCAACCGCTCCTACATGGTGTAGTTCTGGCAAAGCTTTTTTTATCACAATCATTAAATTATTCCTGACACATTTCCCTTTATGTAACCGCTTCAGTAACTTCTCTGGTTGGAACCTAGGGAGTCAACGAAATGGTACTAATGGGCGGTATTGTGGGAGTTCTATGACAGCGCAGTCACTGTGCTGAACTCTATTCACTTGACGGTGTTGGTATGTCCATCTGTTCCGGCAACATGAGATATAGATCCTGTCTGGGGTTTTGGGTACCCCGGATTCGGCACCAAATAGACCAGGAAATAGGAATTTATCATAGGTCTGCTTCCAGAATTCCCAGCTTCCTATGAATTGGTTCTGGTGGGCAACATTCATTGGTTCTTGAGGCGAACGCGTCATTGGATGCCTTCCACCGTTTGCCTTTGTCACCGTGTTAAAGAAAGTCATTTCTTCAGCAGATAACTGTTTCTCATACGACACCAGGGCAACCACAAATTATGGAGGCAAGACGTGCTACAGTATTTGGTCGAGCCTTCCAAAATAAAGTCGTATTCTGATCAGTAGGGGAACTGCATTTGGTGTAATCAAGCAATCCACATTTTATAACGCAGTAGTTAGTAGAGTCTGCAGAATTTCATTGACGTATCGCAGTTATGAACACCGGCGACTATGCACAAAAGTCTGAACGACACCTTACCACCGGAGTAACAGTAACGAATAAGAATATGATTGAAGGTGGCAGATTTTTGAGACCAATAAAAGACAGTTTGGAGACCAGTACCAGTGACTATGTTTAGTGCGGGACTTTTAGGCGCACCATATACGCTGAGAATTCCTACGACTTTACCAACAAAGTCGCAGGATTTTTTGTAGGTGACGAGCTTTGACGGTAACTCGACGCCTATCAACCTTCCAAGTGCGGACGCCCTAACAGTATCTGAACGGTTGTTGTGAGTGGATATGGCACCATAGGAGGGAACTCGGCTCTCAGTGGATGAAAAATCTGAGGGTATGAAAGTTCGCTTGAATCTTGAATTTTATGGTTTTTGTCCAATTTATATACTCCCAACAACAAGATCTTCCATATGCCTCGTTTTGGCTTTCAAAAGGTCTTGACAGAATACGATTGCCTGATGACATTTATCTGGCGTTATGCAGATGATAACCTTTGTGGTGATCAGTCGAGACAAGGTCAACAGGCTCTACGAATATTCCGGTATTTTGGATCCCTACATGAAGAGAGAGTCCGTTTCCGGCACAATAGCTTCCTAGGTGTTTTGACACATCAGAAAAAGAACATAGAATACCATTTTCGAAACTTCAGAACAACGTTGCAGAAAGACAGAATCTCCAGGCTCAGTATGCGTTTATCCGAAGTGTTGCCTCCCGGTTGAAGTGACTAGGGAGTGAAGGCGTAAGAGTAAACGCAACCACTGCACAAATGTCTACATGAAACAGACAGTCGGGGAACAACACACTGAAATTGGCAGGCATATAAGAATAAACAAATCAGTAAAATGTAGATGAATATTAGGTGGTGATCGAACAGTCGGTGACAGCAGGACATGCATTAGATACAGGACAAAAAGTAGATTCAGAAAACGTGAACGTTTTTATTCGGAGACTAAAATTCACAGCATAGCGACGGAGGTCAGAGGTAGTGGAGATCGCCTAGCATAGAAGAGACAGCATGGAGCTGGTGAACGCGTGGAGAGATGCCATCCGGCGGTATACAATGATCAACCAATGGGAGTAACTAACAAAAGTGATTTAGGTTTGAGGAAGAAAGTCTCACCAGAAAAGCTAACCTGATTTCCGTAGAGTTAACTCACCCACACAGATCCCAAAAAAGTGTGGACGTCATCCAAGTGTGAACTTCAACTCATTTACTAGATCCTCAAACCCAGCCCATTAACTCGAGCCCCTCGGTGAGACCCCCATTAAGTCGCACTAACTAGATAGACACAAACAATCCACCTTGTACTGAGTTAGCTTGCTGCCAGTAAGGTAGATAGCTTACTGACTGGTACCCCGTATTCCTTGAAACTCGACCAACCTCGAGACGTAGTCACTTGGCCTGACGGAGCTTTTTTGTCCAGTCCGAAAAAATTTCCCTAGGAATCTACCAAGTTCTTCTGAAGTCAAAATTTCGAACCTCAAATATGCCGTTTTCATCCGATTGACAAACCAATTTCTGGCGTATCAAAGTTATTCAATCTTCGTGGTCCCTTTGTTAATTTTTTTATAGTCATTTGTTAAAAAGCACAAATAAATAGTCATTGTACTGATATAAGGAAATCAGTCATTGGAATTACGATTTTCTTAAACGATCTGAAAGAAGGTAATTTTTAACCCGGTGTGCGACACTGGTCAATCGGAAGGGAGCCGCGTGAGTTTCTTTCAAAGAAGCCACAGTATTTCTTCAAACATCCCTTTATGCTGACGGCAAGTGAGAAGTTCCAGAAACACAGGCGGAGAGTTTCGCACCGTCCCTGACCGTCTTGAATGTGTTACACTGGTCCTTTGCGCGTCAGTTTTATTACTGTGTATGCTAAGTCATCCATATTCGATCCTCTTCCATTGGGAGCGCTAAACCACTGTGCCCTCAGGGAGGCAGAACAAAACATGGACCAATAGGGTGAAGACATTTCGATTTTTCCACCTAGAACTGACACGGTATCTCCGAGAAGGGGAAGGACACTCCAACATTTGGCGCTGAAGCAAGAAGCGCTTTGATTAAGAACTGAACCCTCCACCATTTGAACCATACAATGCGACTAATTGGTTGTTAGTGATCTGGTCGTAAGGTAATTACTTTGATTATCAGAAAGTGACAAGCACTAACAAATGTCTGTTTTGCCAAAATGATGATGATTACAAAAGCTATTTGCATTTGATAAAAATTAATACAATGTGAGAAGGGAATAAGCCATTGACGACAACCGTTGAGAGTTTCTGAGTGAAGTTCCGGACGCGGGACGTGTCTTCCCTGCACTAGAGCTCTTACACGTGTTCCGTAATTGCTCGCGGAGACTTGTGGAGCTTGGCTGACTTCCTGTCCTGTGCGCGCTAGTGTGCGTTTTTGGTCCGAGTTGCATGCCTATTTATTGTGTGCAGTGTGAAGAGAGAGGTGTCCATTCGTGTTTGACAAATACACGAACATGAATACAACTTGACCTGATGTGGTTGAAGTTCGTAAGCCTAGCGCGTGAGGCAGGTGGTAGCCGCGTAAACAAAAACGGATGGGAAATTTGAGGGTACATGTTGTCGGCTGAGGTTGCAAGTGGGACAGGGATTGTTACATGATCTGAGTGTTTATGACCGCTACAAGGTACGCTGGATCCAGTCAACCTAAATCGACCGGATAACAACTCGTACAATGAGTTCAGGTGTGATAACAAACACTGGAAACCGGAACCCGTAACAAGTTTTGCATTCTGATACAATATTTCGGACAGATAATACAGCTAGCTCAGAGATTGACTGAATCAAAGTGAATGGTGATGTTTCGGGGCATGATTTTTGGGAAGTCCAAAATGTCGTTAGTTCGCCGATCGCTATTTGAAAGCAATTTACAGTCCGTTAAAATCACATAAGATGAATTCGTTGGAGATGGAGACCCGATGGAGTCACTCGTAGTCAAACGAACGAAGTCACCAGTGGGCTGTCCACGCAATTTTTGGGCAATTATCTCATACTACTTATTTCAAGCTAGAGTCTGCTGGGTTTTTTTGCCAAATAAATAGTTTTACAAAAGCAACTTGACCAAAAAGTGATTGATTTGTTATCTGGTGGTGGTACAAAGGGGGATTTATCTGTCTACCCACTTTCCGAGAGAATATACTCACTGGTCCTTAGTCGTGTGAAAATGCGTCTCCTGGTGCATTCCATTACGTTTCACCGTGGCTTGTTTGATGGGAACTGAACGAGACTGCGCTGGGCTTTTGTCTCTGCCTAATCACTTAGATCCTGATACCCGTGGGCTTCATTAGCAAGTCTCACGTGTGTCTGCAGTAGTTAAACAGACTTTGATATCAACAGTATACAAAACAGACAACCCTTTCATGTGATATGGTAAGCAGTAAATTCGGGGTTTTTTAAAAGTATATCTTACTGACTGCTGATCAGGTGGCAACTGGTCTATCTGTTCAGAGAGCCTGACAATCCTGCGAACGTTTCGCTGCCAAAAAAAACGTGGTCACTGCGCAGATGCGTGCGTGTTTCCTCCAGTTGCTTTATATCGTTTCTAAAGCGTATTTTGTACATCCAACCTAACTGGTTAATAAAAATTTCGCCTGCGTGCAATTTGGTCGGTCCGTCTACAGTCCATACTGAGTTGTGGTCTTGTTTATTTTATCTAACTGGCTGGCTAGATGCTTTCATTTCAACATCTGTTTTTCTTCATTGCAATTGTTCCGTCAAGTTAACTATGTCTTACTTTTCGTTCCACACTTCTGCCATTATATTGGTCAATTTGACGACTCTGTTTGCAGCAGTATTATATCTTGGAATTGATTGGTCTCATCCCTAATTCTCTCGCAACTTGGTTGTTCTTCTGGTCTCTGACTATTTAACGCTACCTCATTCCGGGTCCGTTAAACTTCACCCCCCCAGGTGCATGTAATCTCTCGAACAAAATCACCATGAGCGCCCTTCGGGGCAAACTATGATTCCAGAATAATATCAGTTTGCGAAGTTCATGCACTACGATGTTGTGTTTTACCAAAAATTAGACGTCTGGACATGAATAAAACACTGTTCTTTTGAAGTGGCTAAGGACTCCATACCATGATTTTCGTCTGTACAGCACACAGCTGCAAAAATGTTTTCTCCGTGAAAGACACGTATACTTTCTCTCTTGTGGATTCTTTAAATAGGAGTAACGGTGGTATCAAATGGAAACACCTCTGGTGAGCCTTATAGAAGCGGTTAGGGGTAGAACAAATTTCCTGCAGCATTCTGCTCTGGGGACGCCACCAAAAAGTTTTGAGAAAACGTTAGTTCCTTTAAGGATTTGTCGGTTTAGAACGGAAACATGTAAATTTGTTCCCACTAGGGAGGACACATTAGAGCACTCACCGAAAGCGAGTTGAACTGTTTTTTTTTGACGAAAAGGGGTAAGTCTGCAGTTGAAGTTATCCTCAGGGACCGAGCGAATTGATGTTTTTTGTTGGCTGCTGTCACTCGAGATCAGGTCGCCCAGAGGTGGGCAAGTGATATTACAAGTATTACAAATATCACTCAGCAGCAATGAGGCTTCCGTTCAGTATACTATCAATGAAGCTTTGCGCTATGTCATGGGACCAAACTCCTTATGAAGGACATCCATTGCCTTTACGAGGCCGCCGCTTTCTTGTAGCAACGCGCAGTCTTCTGTTAATGCCTTGGCTTCGCCGGTACAATAGTGGATAGGATACATCAGTCGCTGTGTGTCGTCAACAAGTCTGGTGACGACGTTCACTTTTCATAAACTTCCAAAATTTACGCTGAGTTCTGTCGAATTTATTTGTTTCTATCTTCTTTAGTGTCATAGTTAATATAAGAGATTGCAGGGAAACTTTAACGAGAATAAATGCATCCTTCAGAGTGTCAGACTTCTGTTTTGTGGCGTTGCCATCCGTTTGTAGCTCATCCTCCGATGAGTAGCTCTGGTGAGTTTCCAGGAGTAGACTTGCTTTAAGTTTCGATTCAACTTTCTTCATACTAATTTCCAGTTGTCGCAATCTCTCTGCTAATTCTCCCCCTAAAGCGTCTCGCTGAAGCTTAGCTCTAACTGCCGTGCAGAAAACCTGCTAGACTCAACGCTACTAACCTTACTGGACTTTGGTGGGCAATGACATGGGGAGACAAAACACGGGCTGATAATACGGTCCACCTGGGACGCTCGCCTGGACGGCGTGTGATGAGCGTCAAAAACTTCCCCAAGAAAAGATCATGTTTTGGCTCTTTCACACCATTTGCTTCCAAGATTATACATGTCCATTGAAGACAGTCTTCCCGGGGTCCAAGAGGAAATGGTCCAGTTTGAGTACTGTACAATACTTTGACGTATTCGGGAAAACCCAGTTGAGTGGCGCGCAAGATCACAAGCCAGAAATTGTGGATTCGAAATGCGTTACTATATGTATGAAATATGTAACAAAAAGGAGTAAAAACCCAAAATGATGGGGGTTTCCGTCTAAGTTGTTGAACGAAGTGGTGTGAGTCCAAAGAAAGCCCGGAGAAGACGGCAAATCGATCTTAATCAGCGACACGCCTGCGCACAACATGCCGTAACGCAAATGGTCAAAAAGCGCGCGTAAAAGATGATCGACCAAATTGGCTCAACATGTCAAGGGTTAGCGAGTCTATGAGGTAGACGCAGTAAACAGCAGGCTCAGACAAGGGAAGGGTTTTACCGGGGGAAAAGAAGTACAACTAGTAATGTTACCGATATTACTACAACACATAGCTCCAAATCCGTATATCATCGGCTGTCGCCACTGTGTGCACCTCGATGCCGTCACCTGTTAAAGACTTGACGTAAGTTCCCCAGTGTTATTCTGATGGTTTGTAGTTACAATATCCACTTCCAACTTACACTGTTTTTCAGGTGGTGCTTAAAATCTCTACCAAGAAACCGGATGAGTACTTAGTTTCAGCATGCCTGTCTGAACTGTTTTCAATCCAAAAGCGAGCATCAAAACCAACCTGGTTGTTATCAGGACCACATGTGTAAAACTCAATCTCTATCGGATTCACAATATGTATGGCTGTGCAGAGCTAATCAGAATGAAGCGCACACGATAATGCGCTGCCTACGATAGATCGGAGGTGATACTTATTGAACTGAGTCAGTCGACCACTGGCATTCTCTTCATTCAGTGGTGGTAGTTCCGTAAACCTTATGACATCAGCTGTTACTTTGTCTAAACACCCGGCTGAACGTGATGTTTATGAAAATCATACCATTTCCCGGCACATTTCACCACTGCCCTGATTATTTTCACCGATATCTCATTTAATCTCGCCACGATGGAGTAAGTCAACTGATTTCAACCTGTTCGCGACCTCGAATATGCACCGGGGAGGATGTGTGCCAGATCCACTCCCATAGTCACTTCTGTCACCTTGGGATTTTGGAGGGCGATTTAGGTCAGCTCATTCATGGATGAAGTTGGTGGCGAAGCCAGGATGAAATTCTAGGGGGGCGCCTTGATTGCGCCATACCAGTAGCAGGCTATTCCTCAAGCAAGGACTTGATTCTCGGGTCAAGGCAGAGACAGACACAACAGCCCGTCTGCTGTGAAAAGTTTGACTCGCTAACTCACCTACCATTCACACCTCATGCTATCTGTTAGCAAGCACCACATAAGCAACGGTCGAAAAATGTAAAAAAAACCTTTAGTAGAAATTCATAATATGATTGAAAGGCATACAATCCAAAAAGAGGGTTAGCGGTTTCGGGCAGGCATAGCGTCTGGTCTAGGTGTTTGTATGAACGAAGGCCTGGCTGGAAACCTCAAATATGACTACTTACTGCTGTTGATAAGTATGTTTCAAATAACACCATTCCTGATGGCCATCCACAACCAAAAACCTGGAGACAACTCGAGCAAATTTTTCTACAAAGCGTCTGGTGCTTACTCCAGCAGCTCTGTAGGCAGAAATGACTTCAGCTGAAGGCATGACTGTTCAATCACTGACCGGAAGGACACGGGTTCGAAACTCTCTGAGCTCAATCGAATTTCCAGGCTGCTTCGTGCGGAACCTCACACAACAAATTCATCGTTCTTGCACTCTTGAGAATTTGGGTAGGAAACCGCATGTCACTGCGCGCACCGGATAACCTGGTGGTGTTCGGGTCCCTCAAATGTGCACACAGCGCGACCTTTAGAATGTGCATACTGCCGAATTTTTATTTCAAATGATGTTGGGGAAAGTTGAGCGTGAGAAGTACATGGTAGGTGTGTTGGCGAACTGCATTTTGTGCATTTAACCACCAATGACGATTGTGCGTGAGGACTTGCTTCCTGTTGATATGGTGTAGTAGATAAGTCGCTTGAAGGCCACGCTCTGGCGCCCAACAGCCTTATCTGTGCCCAGGCTGATCTCATTCGCCCCGAAAACCCACGGTGTAGACGTGAACAGAGTAGTACCATCACGCGAGTGGAATGTGCTGGATGCGACTTAATCTGATCTACCGCAGTCCCGGTGCACATCCGAGATCACGGTTGCATTGATTGATCACTCTCTGATTTACAGCGCCGTGGCGATGTTAAGTGGGAAAGCGGTGAAACCGATCGGGACAGTGGTTAATCGTGCCAGATGATAATTAACTCCAGTTTAGTCCGGAAAGTCTCGGCTATTTTTAACAAAGCCCAACGGTGCACACAATCCATACGTGTGCGCCTCTGAAGAACGCGAACACCAACAAACCACATGGTGAAATACGTGTGTTGCGCCCAGATTCACACGAGTCCAGGATCGAGGTCAGCTAACCGCAACAAGCCCAGGGAGACTCCTGAAGCTTGCTGAAACTCGGTCGACCGATAACGAGTGCTATTTGAATTGCACGACAGATGCGCGCAGGCTTTGGAAACCTGAAACTTGATCGACCGTCTCGTTCACGGTGCTGTTTGGACGTAGAACTAGGCAGAGAATGGGTTCTAAGCCATGCGATACTGAGAGTGAAAGTCGCTCTCACTCCAGTGTCGACCGTCCACAGTAAACTGACTCGTCTGGCGTTGGACTGATGGGTGCTGGTAGATACATGGGAAGTATAGTTACGATGCAAATAAAAATCGCCGTCGGTTCAACACGATTACCGCTGGTGTACGGTCCGTAATGCGTAAATGCAGTCGGGCATTTGTTACGAAATACCGACGCAGTAACAGCGTAAACAACGTGAAGAAGACGACAATTCCACTGACGAATCTTCCGCCTATGAATTATCCGAGAACCGAAGGGGAAACACAACCTATGGTGCCTTGCCCAGAGGTATGCTGTGACAAGGGTGAGAATTTGAGTATTTTGTAGACTACAGGTCCGAAACTTGCAAAGGAATGATTTATGGGTGTGTCCGACCTTTTGCAGTTGGTTTTTAAGTCATAGAGATGTGGTTACAAGACATTGTTTTCCATTTGATTGGTGAATTTCGCAAAGCTTGGTAATGGACCAGATACAACCCGCGTAGCTACGGGTCCTGCCGCACCCAAAAAGTGCTAAGCAGATGCCTTGGACTAGCGGCATTGGCAAAAAAAAACACTGGGTCATTATTCTTTTCAGATAAGCGATTGGTAAGTGTTGCCGTTGGCGGCGGGTTTCTTTTCATTGCAACCTTGCAAGAAAAAACGAGTAGTTCCACAGTAAGATGAGTTTAACATAACCATTGGTGCTTGATTCCAACAGGATGGCGCTTCGCCACACCACATTCAGAGTGTACGCAAATATTTGAGTGAAACATTCTGAGATAAATGGATCAGTTGAGGATGGTCGTTTGACCAGCCATCTGGATGATCGGTACAAGACTAGACCGAGAAGTTACAGTTACAGCAGCCGTTGAATGAAGGAAGTGGCATCCAGTTGTTATGGGAGGATTCTTTCGTTTAAACCAAACGCTGGTGAGCAAGTGCCCCAAATCTGTTTGCAAATGAGTGTACTTCGCTAATTTCGTGCAACTTGGTTTAAAGTAGAACATAAGGTTGACGGAAACTCGGGGACTGCGCCACTCTGATGAGCCCCAAATAGGGCGAAACCGGTCGTGGGCTGTCGAAGAATTTTCAGCAACCTTATGAGTAGTGCATTACGTATATGCATGTATCGCGATATCTCGAATATCGTAGCAACTGGAACAAGAGGTGGCCTGGTGCAGCACATTCAGTTGCCTGGAAACATCACAAACGAGAGATTCAGCTGGGTTCCAGGTGAGTCTCTCACAAAAGCAAATTTGTTTGCAAATGAGTGTAGTTGGCTAAAACCACAGGTTTCTTCTCTCTGTGGTCCGTCAGTGGAACAATGAGAGGATTTTTTAGTTGATGATAAGTTCTTATTTCTCAATAGTTGCTGGCAGCTTGCGTCCTTATTACTGGCTTGGAAAAGTGGTTAACACTGACTCGGTGAAATGGGAAGGTCATCTGAAGTTAACGAACAAGTCCTTCCCTACCTGAATTATGTAAGGTCATTATAAAATCGTAAGGGATTTACCGGACTGCGTTTATACATCGAAATCTACTGTAAGTTAAAAGTCTAAATTAGCGTCATTTCGAAATTAATATCACTGTGGCGTCTTTATTAAGCTAGGACGTTTATTTTTGTCCTATACAGTCAACAGAAAATGCAATATTGATTTTCAGAAAACAGTTGCATCAGTATTTGGACGTATCTGCATAAGCGGAATTGGATTGGCAGGACACAGGGCTTCTTATGTTGCAAGCCATCAAGGAGCAAGTTGAGATAAATTTGCTCAGATTTCTGGCAGTGCAAGTGGTTCATCGCCTCACCTGTACCGCATAGCTCTCCGGCTCAGTCTGATTGGTTCTTCCGGATTAGTACACATGGTTTTATGGGTTTGTTGTGCGAAAAAAGTGTGGTATTCTTGTGGAATGTAGAGGAACTGATGGTTGACACTGGTACCTAATTTGTAATGTGATAGCAGTGTCCACTGTACTACCTTCCTGTTTGGTCCTGTTGATGGACCTAAACGGGTGTCTGCGAGTTTGCCCACCGACCTTATTTCTTCAGGTTCCCACCAGATTCGGAGGACCACAGACCGTAGCGCTCCGGCTCTGCTCAAACTGCTTGTGTTATCACAATCATTGGCCTGTGCCAAGACTATTACAGTGTAGGCTGGTTGTATGACACTGGTCCGTCTCTAAGGTTGTTAGGCGCCACAACCGCCTTACAATTCGCATTTAGGCGCTTCAGCGGCCAATAAGCGTAGCCTTCACGTGATTGGTTAGACGACTAGGTAGCTGTCCAGCATCAAGGCAAAATATGGACCCAGCAGCCAAATATGCTCCAGTATTCCCTGAATGCCAGTTGCCAATGCAGGGTCTCGAAGGTGTCCGGATTGTGAGAATATTCTCATTGATTACACTCTAAATACGATATGCTCTACATAGTATTTTAATCTCTTTTGGGCACCCATTATACTTCATGTACCCTTAGTGACTGTTCTACTGAAAACGCTAGCTTGAGAGGACCAGACCAGCTGAATCATTCCTCTTAGTACAAAGATATTCGGTACACTCAGTCGATTAGGTTCACGGATTTAGAGAGGCAATTTCAAGTGTGAGACCATCCGAGCTAAACTGTGTCCAGAACAAGCATGCCCACATAAAAAAATACCCAGTGCAGAGGCTTCAAAAATATTCACATGTAACTGTGAATAGAGTAGTCAACTTCACCATATATGCGTCCATTGTGCATCCCCATTGCTGCTCTCGTACTTTTCAAATGTACTGGCCGTTTAGGTCGCACTTTTGTCATCACTAGGCATCATTATTCCCCATTCAGTGTAGGTTTTCGTCAGCTGAGTGGTCCTCCGCATTTTTGTGTGATTCATATGTGAGACCTGGAAGCACTTGCTGGATATGCCTAAGACACAAATGATAGATGAGAAACCCCCTATACTGGGTTCATTTTATTTGAAGGTCGTTTTACTGTCTTCAACAATTCGCGTTTAGTAGTGCCGCACAGAGTAGACGGTAATGCCTTTTTTCCAACACTCACTGAGAGATTTTAGCAAGGAAGATTTCGCTGACGCCTATTCCAGCATTGCTATAGGTATGAGGGGTTTCTGTATGCCATAAGGATAACGAGAACAGGAATACTGACCCTCAGTCGACTCAAATGCACCTGTGTTCTACCCATATCTGGGGTGCAGCTCGTCAATGTTCAATAATCAAGCAGGGAATTATTGCAACCATGATAATGGCGCATTGCACATTTCGAATGAAGCTCAAAAACGTGGTTGTCACTCGGACCAATGAATTGGTCCAATGAGCGTCGCGCACCTCTCACGCGCGCCGTTTGCGTGTACCTGACCGATATTGATCATAGATTGGATAGACAGAGCAACTTTTCTTGAAAATTTCCATCTCCTACTTTGGATACAGGCAAAAGGATGAAAAAATAAACGCCTCATTGGTGTTCCTCATATTCTACTCGACAGAGAGTCGAAGACATGCGTATGCTTGGAGTATCCGTAGATTAATATGATTCAGCATCTTTCGCCTGGCCCAGGGGTTTAATCAGAGGAAAATAGTGTAAGCTATAGTTACTCAAGATAGCAATACATCGGCTGAACATAAACAACTCGCTGCCGAATCCTCTGTTGATAAGTCAACGTCCGACTAGCAGGAATCTCGCTGTCAAAAATCAGATAAATAATCTTGCAACTGGAGCATTGACCAACGGCACAGCACAGCCATCATCATCATCATTTGGAGCAAAACATCTGTGTCCAGCGCTGATAATTTGCTGCCGTGAGGCCATAATTTATCTGAAAACTCTGCTGTGGAGACACTAATAAAGGTGCTAGCCTACCACACTCATTCCGAGGTACGTCCACCTTCAGACATTCATTCAGACAAGTGGGATAGAAACTGACACTAAGAACGCCGTTCACACTGCTTAGAAGCCACATCTTGTGGCGCCTTCAACCCCATCCTGTGAGACAGTTTTCAGAATTTCCGTATTCACTTTCTCAGCCTTCTTCCAGGTCAAAAATTGGCCAATTCTCAGCTTCGGCCAATATGAATTTGGGAACGGAAAACAGCACTTTCTTCGACGAACTATGGTCTGGTACACCCAATACATGTTCATACCGTCACAATTCTTAGTAACCACTGCACAACAGAACACTCGTTTTCTAATTGCATCGCTACGGATTCACCGACATCAGCCACGGTTCTGAGACAACTCTCATCGAAGACCTGAAGACGTCTCAGTTCGGCTGCTCGCAGAGGCCACAAGCGTACAATAAAGCCCGTACCGCAGCTGGTTACACATGTCTACTGAGATTCAGGGATATACCGGTTTGTCGTCGTGGGTATCTCAGATTAGGAAACACGTGTTACCCTATAGTCATTGGATCTTGAGTACAGTGACAGAGGCATCAAGATATTTTACTAAGCAAGTTTATCGGCCCGATGTGTGTCGTTTACTCATAGAGCTGGTTTTCCATTGGTTGCTGAGGGTTTTTCGTTTTTCTTTCCGGGTCCTCTTGCGCAAATTTAATAAAAACCCAGAGAAAATTCGAAAAGCGTTCAGAACTCAGACCACGAGCAAGGTGTGTCGAATGTCAAACGAACGATAAACTGAACAGCGATTGGGCTCCTGATTATTGTGGTCTATCTGCCCAAGTTAGCTAAACAAATAATTCGGAAGGTCAACTTGTCGGCTCAGCTGCAAACGAGCAAATTTATGCGGTTGGAGTTGCAAAGTCATTCTCTAGGTTTTTTGGGCAACTGTGGGTGACTGTTCTTTAGTTAGAGAGCCATTCATAATTATATAATCCCGAAGATTCTCCTGAACACTGAAGTAATGATCTTTCACGCGAGTGTAATGAGGATGCCAGTATTGTAAATCAGATTGTGAGAGCCACAGTTTTCCGCTGTGAATTGATTTGAGATGAGCTGATGAGGGCGCACAGGATGCAGTCGCTGATTAGCATCTGTTATTTTCCCCTAGCCTATACAATGCAAAATTCGTTGTACGGATATTTCTTGGCCTTATTTGGCACGATTTCCTCGTACGTGCTTGTATTGTTATTGCATGGGTTGTCGTTAGACATGAAGTAAATTTATTCACGAGCCACCCAGACTGTGAACACGATGATCTATTGGCCCCATCACAACGATATCTTCTCTGGGCTTATTGTACAGATGCGTACAACATTTGAAGAAATCGTCTACTGATCCACTCGACTCATGACCACATCCAGTAGACGACCGATAGTCTACTTTCGTCAGATGTCGTTGAGGAGGGGAAACGTACATTCAGACTCAATTGGCAAATCGATCGCGAAGACAGTTCAACAGAAAAGCATAGAGCAACGACGAATACATTGAGGCTGTGCATGCAACCGACCCATTGTAACAGTCCATAGACTATCGTTTCAGTTCGTATGAAGCACTCTGGTTCGGTGACTAGGTATACTTAGAGTTGTTGATCACAGTATAAACCCGTGGAAATTTGAAAAAAAAACAACGACGACTGAGTAATATGGTGTGTAAAGTTGTCCCATCCAGAAAAGCAGATCACTTAGAAGGATAAAAAAACAAGTCAACTCTGAGCGATATGCCCATGACATAACCAAATAAAAACGAAGAACACTGTTTTGGAACGATATGTAGTTCTAACGAGTGGCATACCGTGTTACCTGAATAGCTTGCAATCATTATTATGTATATTATATATCTTATATTTACAGAGCTGAATTATCTGTTTCTTGCAAACGGCTACAGTATTTCCTCGTAATGTTGGGCTTCTGCAAGCGTCATCACAGTCGCTGTTCTCGGACTTATCTGAATCATGTTCAGTGACCGGTGGTGATTTTCTGCGCGCTCCAAGTGATCCTCAAATGTCATGAAAACAAACAAACCCTGAATGCTGTCCACCAAGTGGCGGCGACTCTTCATTCGCTCACGTCTTTCCGCCGTTGGGTACATTTGAAAATGTTAAGAGTAGATGCTGATGTAGCAGTTGCTAGGTTTTAGAATTTGCGTTCATTACTCTCGTTTGAAAAGTCCCCGTAATGATTATTCTGGTCAGACTGTACCAAAGATGTGGAAGTATTAGATTCCAGTTTCATTGTAACTAGAGCGATTCAGGAGTGCATACACTTGGACATGCCGCGATTCCTACACCGGACATCTGGCCGACAAGGACGGCGCGTGTTCCCACAACTCCACGACCATACGATGGAGGCACCTGAATCGATAACTTTGCACAGGTCAGCGTGATCATGTGACTGAATCGTTATTCATTCACCACCAAAGAGGCGTTATCACTGAAATGACGTTCAGTATTGCTCTGTTGTTAACAGGCATGCGCAACACGTCCCGTTGCTGACCGATAAGTCCGTTTCTGGGCATCCGGGTCCAACTGTCAAATGCCCAATTAACTCGGACTAATTGTACGAATCTAGTGGCTGGGTAGACGTAATTTCAGTCAGTGTAAACAGTATCAATACAATCAACCAACAGAATCGATAGACTGAACAACCAGTCGTGATCGAAAGTCGCCCCCCCGGCTAGCAGCACCTATATTGGGGCGAGACGGCCCAAGTGATTAGAGCGCGAGCTTACTGACCGGAAGGTCCGTGGTTCGAACCCGACCTCTGCCTCTCGACTTCCCCTGTCTAGGCTTGGGCAACCTGGCGGTATCCCAGCCCTCGTGCAACCTTTGGGTGGCATGGCAGTTAGGCACCGAAAGGGTGCTACAGCTGAACGATTTTTTTTATATTGAAACACACGCACTATTAGTCAAGGCGATACGCTGCACTCCGCTCACCAACGCACTGAAGACTTCACCTCGATTGGTCAGTGAAAATGTTCGAAAATGTCCCAGCTCAGCGAACGAACCGACGGCAACTAGCAATCCCGTATAGGACCGAAAGCCGTAATCGACCTGTGGGTTTGTTTCTGTTTTATACCCTTAACTCACGCGGGATTGTATAACCGACACGTTAGCGCTCAATCATCACCTTCGCATAACTCAGTGAGACTTTTGCTGGACAACTGTTGTGAGCACACAAAGGGATTGGACACAGGGTCCAAAAGTGTCACAGAGGCATCAAGAAGCCAACCAAGACTGGCTGCCACTGCGAGTGGTACTTCAGAGTGGGAAAACGACATCTCGGGTGTGTTCACTGACTGTAGACAAGGTGGCTGTTGAACTGTTCGCTGAGCTTCACAATCCGCTTGCAAGCGTGGGATCATCATTAGGACGCGCTTGGGTGAGTGCTTCTCATTTCCTGCATGCTTGTGCTTCCGTCTTTTTTCAACACAGCAACTGATCTCCAGGTTTGCTCGGTTAATCGGGCTCAGCGCTCATTTCAGTATTTTGTTTTATTGATAGGAGGAATATTCCGGTCATGATAATCAAGCCAAATATTTGTGTTCCGTAGGCGTATCCCAGACCGGCAGGTATCATACGCAGAGTAAGGCAGTTTGTCAAGTCATATAACTCATGGCTCGTCCAGTAGGCTACTGTAGGTCTCAACATTTGGGCCTCTGCGAATGGGATTTTCGAATTCATAGTAAGTCGCCCTACGACAATTTTAAAGGTGTTCCGGGAGTAATTTGTACGTCTACAGAAGCCAATTTTAGGATGCATCCGTAGAACATTCATCGTCTCCCGATGTAAAATGAAAGTGACTTAGGGGAGGAAAACTCCTCACGTACGCGCAGCACCGTGCAATCTTTTTCGGAATCTAAACTGTCCGGTCAATTAGCCGGACATCCAACGGATGCGTCGCATAGGCTTACGCACCCACGCACATTCTGCTTAGAATTCGATGGACGACTGACTCCACTCGTCATTGCTGTGAGTCTAAAGTTGATCGACAGTAGGTGCGCATTTCCGGCCCATTAGTAGGACTGGAATATCACAGCTGTTGCACTTGGTCTATATAAACATACGGATAACCGACAAATTGTGAACTGCGTTCACAACCGAGTTTGTGGATCACGGTGATCGAAATTCAGAGTGCCTAGCAGAAGCCCCGAGTCATCTGCACCCAAAATGATCACTACTGTGGCAAGCATTTATCAGGGCACAAGGCGTAACAATCGTGCTGCTGAAAGGAAAAAAAGTCAGCAAGGAAGATTGGAACAGGAATCGGTAGGAAGTATGTGGACATGCAACAAAATGGCGGCGCATGCAGAACAGCAACGGAAAGATATTAGCCGTCAGAAGAACGGAAAACCGTACTTTCGCCAGGAAATGGGCGGAAGCATTAATTCGATGAGGCGAACGAAGTAACCAGGCGTGGCGTACAGTCCAGTCACTGATACTTAGGCACAAGTCAATTGAAGATGAGAATGAAAGGAAACTGAACAAACGAAACCTAAAAACAACCTAAGTGCACCTAAGTGGGGTGCAATATGACTGTGCGCACGGATATACGATGCACTGGTGTTTATCACAGAAGATGAATCGGAAATCATAAAAGGATGAGAGGAGAGTCGGATGAGAGGTATCCAATCACACGAACAGGAGAGTGGGGGGGGAGCAAGCTAAATTCAGAAGCAATGAACGAATTCGCACCGGATATGGTCCCCTTGCTGCTCGATTGCGCGTGGAGAGAAAAACCAGATATTGGTACACATCTGAGGTCAGCATTGGGTTCCAGATTGAACGAAGCAAGCTGTCTTGAGAAAGCCATTGACAGAATGCAATCATTGGCGACAAATGTGCGCTGTTTGAACTTCTTGGAGCAAAACAAAGCAATCTGATTGCTTACATTTCGCAGGATTACCGGTGTGCTTTTGTCACTTTTGGACCGCGGGAAAAAAGGATGCGTTACAGTCCCGGTAAGGCCCAGCACACCGCACTCTTATCCGCACTGGTTGTAATGAACGAAAGTTGCGACGGGTGCCATCGAGCCTGGATAACTTTGTCTGCATGTTCAGCTAGACGTACACAGGGTAGCGGCTGAGAAAGATCACCTAAAACGTGAGTGCGAAACAATGGTAAAGCCACTGGAATTCACTGGTTAACAACTTTACTTCAGGGGCTTTATACCTCACACAGTAACTGACTTTCTCCTGGAGAGCACAAACCAACGAAAACCCCAGAAAACAGATGAGTATTTAATCCCAATGATCAATCCAATCAATCAACAACTGAAATCGAGTCAATATGCATGGCAAACGAATAAAGGTAAAACAATTCACTCGGAATAATCATCAAGTAACCAAACCAAAGGCCCAAGAGACAAGCGAAGTGTACAGTGCAACATCGGGAAGGTCAACTATAAGATCACCTGAATACCGATCAATCAGATCCCAACCACCAGCCATAAGCCGAGGTAATCATGAGCGAGCACAGCATACCTAAACTCAAGCACATCCACCAACTGCATACTGATGATAGCATTCCCGTTTGTGGTGAAACTCTTGCAACCAATTGGCTCAGCTTAGCCAACAGACACACGGTTCCCGTTCTCTCCATAGTCTACGCATTACATAGCTAAAACCGACGTGCCCGGTAGGAATGTCCATTGATCGGCGAAACCGTAAATTTTCGTGCACCTACCTAACGAAAAACTATACGTTAAGGGATGTGCGCAATGTGCACGATGACGGTGCATTTTCCCTGATCAGCAGGAAGAAATTCACACGTGTGACTTCGAAACCAGCCTACTATTTAACGAATATGAGCAACTGACTCAAAACAGTCCCGATGTCTGCATATGGAGCAGTTCCAAACTCACCGTGAAAGTCCGTTAGAATTACACGGCGATCATAACTTGCGGACAGCAGATAGTATGCTGTGGGAGAGAATCGGACACTTCGAACTTCGCTTGTGTGCGGTCGGTAGGCGTTGATGTATCTGGCCCCACGTAGGTCGAACAGAGAGACTGTGGAGTCCTCGTGGCCGCTCGCCAACAAATTGCAACCGGGTTCCACGGACACCGAAGCAAAAGCACTTCCTGCAAAAATACGGATGGGCAAAGAAGCTAACCTCACTGGTAACTGGCCAGGCAGTGTTGTCTTCAAAGCCAGAAGGCGTTGTAATTTTGGAAGAACACATTTGTCAAACCAGGTTAATAAATATATGGAAAACCAACTCAACAGCGAAGCTCGAGTAACTCGTACGCTGGTCCCAATGTTTTGGTTTATTGTCAGAAAGTAGCAGGGGATTCAGCGGGACAAAAAGACACATCTGAGTGCGGGCTCGAACCGTTGACCTCCCGCTTACCGGAGGGGTGGTCTAGCGAGTGAACTATTGGAGACGCCGAGTTGCGGTTACGCTTATGAAAGTGTACTGTCTTTTTAAGGTATGTTTTCCGTCAAAGCAGTAGGATCATTGGAAAAGTGCAAAAGATAAATGAAATGTTGACTTCTCGGGGAGTTGCATACGCCTTGGAGCCCATGGAAGAAGAAGGAACGTGGAATTTTATCTATTATCAGGGATTACCGTCAGGACATTGATGACACGAGGAAACCAGTAACCAATCAGAAGACATACACATTAGCCTGGTAACTCCTTGGTTTTGTTCTGACTTCTCAGTAAGTAGACATTTTGAACTTGCATTGACTGGATTTCATTCTAAGCACAATACCTAAATTGCACTCTCCCTGGTTTGTTCTTGTAATGTGTACCATCTCGAATCACACGCCTATGAACTATCCGCTCATCTTTTATGTTTTGACGTCACTGTATACATCAGTAGGCTATCTTTTCGTGTCAGGAACTAGTTGACCTCTGCCACTAAGGATTTATTATTCAATATCCATGCTTAACGGGAAAGGAATAGCCGCTGCTGAATAGGTTATCCGTATACGAAATCTAGAAGGAGAGGGGGCGAGAACAACGAAACGCCAAAGATTGTGGTTACCTTGACTCCCGGAATACGACTGAATGATGAGAACAGGCGCAGGAGCCCGAAGGTCCCAGAGTCTGGCGGTGGCATCCGCACTACCCGAGACAAACAGTGAGCCGGGACTCCAAACGTTCAGAGCGTAGACGGGTGCAGTGTGACCTGATAACGATCGAACGACATAATTGGATTTGATTTGCTGTTGTCCGCCGAGGTTGGGGTCAGCCTGCACGATGCGGGAACAATCGACTAGACATATCCGAGCATCGCCAGCACCGGCAGTAAGTAGATGAACACCTGCTGTAGCGGCATTCGACATGCGGACGGAGTTATTGCTTGCCGAAACATCTAACGAGTGCGACGGTAACTGAAAGCCATTAGAAGCACATGAACAAACACAGTCTGGGTCAAACACGGAACCAGCAAATTTGTCAGTAAGGATAGGATGTGAAGAAAACAGTCCGAATTGTATCCACACAAAAAATAAGAATCATGCACATTTAAAATGTTTACCTCAAAAGTTTACCAACAGAATTAGGTGCGTATGAATAGAAAGATCTTCGGAGAGGTTCTTCGCAAGTGCCTCGATCGGTTTAAAGATCACTAACTCAGGTCCGGATAGATTTTCAATGGGATTTTGAGTACCACAGATAGAAATGAAACACTTGGAATACTAGTAACCAGCATTTTCGCTGAAATACCCCTCTTGAACAGCGCCATTCTTTGATCCACTTAACTCTGTCATTCGTTAGAAAGTTTGACGACGCCTGGCGATCAGAAGTATCTCTTCCAAATTTACATCCCTTATGAGGGCATTGTATGCCGACTCCTGCGGGCGAGTAAGCCTATATAACAAGCTTTCGCCTGAGTTCATCACGCCTGATAGTGTCAGAAAAGACTGCGCCCTCAACATTCGTCTTCAACTTTTTGTTGATGTGCTGCTTAAAATTTTCCGCTGTCTCTGAAACCTCGGCAATCGATAAGCTCCCGGGGCATTTTCTCACAGAAATTAAGTATGAGGACGACGCTGTTCCCTTTCGTTCAGATCCTTTACAAATGCAAGCCACTTCTAACAGCCTAAATAGCTCTGTCGCGAAATCTGGTATCGCTCCACACCCGCGAATCGTAAAACGCTGCCACAAAAGAGTGGAATCAAACCCCAAACTTACGCTTTCTGTACGCGAACTCCTGTGGGCGGGTAAGCGTATATAACAAGCTTCCGCCTGAGTTCATCGCGCCTAGTAGTGTCAGAAAAGACTGCTCCCTCTCAACATTCGTCTTCAACTTTTTGTTGATGTGCCGCTTGAAATTTTCCGCTGTCTCTGAAACCTCGGGCATCGATAAGCTCCCAGGGCATTTTCTCACAGGAATTGAGTATGAGGACGACGCTGCTTCCTTTCGTTCAGATTCTTTACAGATGCAAACCACTTCTAAAAGCCTAAATATCTCTGTCGCAAAATCTCGTATCGCTTCAATCCGCGAAGTATAAAGCGCTGCTACAAAAAAGAGTGGAATCAAACCCCAAACTCACGTTTGCAGACCAGCCAATCGACGTAGTCGTTCAGCTGTGGAGCCCATTCGGTACCTAGCTGTAATATCAACCGAAGGAAGCACGAAAGTTTAAATCCTAGACGGGAATAGTCGAGATGCCGGGGTTGAGTCCGAATCACGGACCTTCCAGTCAGTAAGTTTGCTATCTCGACGTGGTAGATAAATCTGTCTACTTGGGTAAATGTATATGTTCCGATGAACCGGCTAGATACGAAATTACTGCTCGAATCGAGAAGGCCAGGGCAGCTTTTGCCAACCTCCAAAAACCTATGGTACCGGCCTGACGTTAGTTTATCTCTCAGCGCTTGAGTAGTGTAGAAGTGCGGTCCATACTGCTTTATGGATCAGAAACGTGGCCCCCACACTCACAGAACATAAGAGAGTTGCCAGTGTTTGACCATCGGTGTCTCCGAAGGATTGGCCAGGCCTGGTGGAACTATTGGATTGGCAATGCTGAGGTACGCCAGAAAGTTTTAAGAAAAAGGAACTCTCCAACGATGGATGAGTTATGCACGCTTCACGGGTTGCGCTGGTTACACCAAATTAGTGTGTAAATGTAGTTCGCAAATTGTGCCCAATTTGGGTTCAAGTAGAGCTTGACGGAAACTGGAGGACTGCACCAACTGAATGAGTCCGGAAGGACGAAACCCATCGTGAGCTTTCTAAGAGTTTTCAACAACCTAATGGGTTGTGTCCCGTGTTGGTCGTCACGTTTGCAACATAATCTTTAGCGAAGAACGGTTGCTAGTAAGTCAACATACTTCATTATAAATGTAAAAACAGACAACCTTTCTGAATTTCTGAGTCAACTTCGGACTGACATTCGTCAGCTGCCAAAGTGTAACAAGACCTGACGAGCACTTTTGTGTGGCAATCTTCTCAAGATGAAATTCGACAGGAAGATGGGTAGTCTCTGTTCAGAGGCATCTCAAACTAAATGTCTAACCAGGAAGGCTGCCACATACTCTTCAGGTGAGCGACCCTTCTTCAGAGCTATTCTCGGGAGGTGGGTAGTGAATGGCGTTTTTCAACATTATACTCCAGCTGGTCAAATCTTACTGTGCAAAAAGATGTGATGTGTAGTGACTTGGATAGAACCGAAGAGTGACGAGCCAAAAGTCTGGAAATCACCGGCTAAAAAGTGAGGCTTTTACATATCGGCATGTGAAATGTTTCAAATGATAAAGATTTGAGGAGGTTCAACTCTAGAGGGGTTCCATCCTGTTCGGCGGAAGCCTAACGGCCTTAGCCGAAGGTTGTTCTCCAAAATAATTAAAAAGGAATGATCACAGGGTGCTGCGTAGAGCGCTAACAAGATCACAGTTGTGAAACAAGGTTCGGCAGGTAGACTTACCAAAAGCCAAATCACGTACGGTGCCATCGTGGTGCCGTAATTCCACACACTGACCCGCCGTATTCGCCACACTGGGGTCTCCGTTCGCTGCTTCGGGCAGTCCCGTGGTGGGATCAACGCTCAACATTCGCACTGTGGTATCATTGCTTCCCGAGGCAATCAAGCGTCCATCTGGACTCCAGGCAACACAGTAAATGCTACCACGATGGTACTTCGGGCGACGCATCACAATGAAGGAG
Source organism: Clonorchis sinensis (assembly GCA_003604175.2). Taxonomy (NCBI): domain Eukaryota; kingdom Metazoa; phylum Platyhelminthes; class Trematoda; order Opisthorchiida; family Opisthorchiidae; genus Clonorchis; species Clonorchis sinensis. The sequence goes on along the minus strand of CM030373.1, from coordinate 20,317,842 downwards.
CGGTGGCGACATGATCAGCACTGTTGTAAGGAGGTAAAATGAAGCAGTTAACACGGATGGCAAGATGAGGTGAGTTTTGAGATCGAGTGAGTCAAGAAAGTTTCCCAAGGGCCCAGTGCCACAACAATGTGAACAAATGTACGAGTCCGCGTTATCAGCAGCAGTCTTGCGAAAAATCGCTTAACCGGTAAACAGAATATCAACGGGGATGTCCCTTTACTCTTCGTCCTGCGCGTTCTCGAGTCACTGAAGCGTTAAAGCTTCCACCCCTTCCAATGTTTGAGAATTTGGGAACCGATCTGTTCAGCTGGTGCCGTTGACATTGTCTTGACATAGGAGAACGCGTCAAAAACAAGTACATGTTTGCGACGTTGGATGTTTTGAAGGAGAAAGTTGGGAGTTCAGTGGTTGAACTGGTCTCTAAGTTTGGGGATCGCATTGTAAACATGCTGTCATCACTACGCACTGAAGACACCAACTCGCTTGGTGACAGAACGCTTGCAACTATATAGCCAAACAGTTCAACCATCCAACTTGGATGCAACTAGGAATGAACCAAATACGATGCAGACAACAGCTGCACGAGCCATCTGATGTTATCGATTCTTATGAGCAAGAATGGGATTCTTCTTCTTTCTTCTCAAAGCATCCGCATCATCATCATCATCATCATCAAAGACAGCAACATCAGTGTTGACACTGATGCTTCACTGCCGTACAACCATAAAGTTCGTCTAATTTCATATGCATATATATATATATATAATTATATATTAAAAGCCCTAGAGTGAAAAGAAGAGAAAAAGAGTGGATGAGGGAGGGGACCTAGTGCTGGCCTATGTCAAGCATTCTGAGGTGCCTACACCTCCAACCGCTCAATCAGAAAATCTGAAAAAAACTGACAGCATGAACGCCACTGACATCGATTAGCCGCCATTTCTTGCAACGTCCCCAGCCAAGCACAGGCGGGGTCACGGGGACCCCATCCTGGAAGGCGTACAGCACCAACAACACCCAAACTCTTCGTGACCTCTTTCACGCCTTTCTTCCAAGTCATGCGCTGTCCATCTCGCGGTTTGCGCCATGCTGAGGCACGGAGAACAACACTCGTCTCGGTAGACGGTGTTTCGGCATGCGTAGCACATGACCGAGCCATCGTAGTCGGTGGTGCTGGATGATTTCCCCAATTGATGTACCTGCAGCACAACCAAATACCCGTTTTCTAATCACCTCGTTACTAACACGCTGACGCCATCCAAAACCAGCCACGCTTCTGAGGCATCGGTGGTCGAAAACCTGGAGACGCCTCACATTCTGTCCGTAGAGGCCATGTCTCGCACCCATACAACAATACAGCCCTTACTGTAGCCTGGTACACACGACCCTTAAGATCTAGTGAGATGCCTTTTTGACGCCACAAGTGACGCAAATTAGCAAACGTGATTCGGGCCTTTGAGATTCTTGCACTGACTTCACCGACACACTTCCGTCAGAGCTAATACAACTACCGAGGTATGTAAAGTTTTCCACAATCTCCAGTGATTCTCCTTGAATTTTAAGGGATATGTCTGGAGACTACGTTCTGAATCATGACTTTGCACTTTGAAGGTGCAAGGCGCATGCCAAAAGATGGTATGATGGTGGTCAGTTTGTTCAACAGGGCTTGTGCTTCACTTTCGTCTTCAGAGATGAGGGCGATATCATCTGCGTACTTCAGATCGACAAGGCTCTCACCGGCAACGATTTGAACACTGGGGTTTTGAAGACCTTCTAGCGTTCGCCTCATTATTTCATCAATGACGAAGTTGAACAAGAATGGAGAGAGTGGACATCCTTGTCTGACACCACTTTTTGTAGGGAAGCTTTTGGAGAGCTCGCCATACACTCTCACCCGCCCAGAAGTATGTGAATATAGGGATCGGATTATGTTTACAAACTTCTGGGGCATACCCTGTTGAGCAAGTATATTTAACAACAGGGTATGCATTCGCGGAACCTTCGAAATACTCAGCTGAATCCCAGTTTTCTGAAAACAATCGTAATGTACGCGAATTCCCACAATGATCTACAATGTCATCTAAAGATGAAATCAGCTCAGGAATGAACTGAACCCTGCTCAATACGTGCCAAACCAGAGGTGAAGCCTATTTTCGACTAGCTGATGCCCTGTTCAGACAAACTGGCAACCAGTGAACATTCAGCTACTGACCGTTGGCACGACCACATCTTTACCACACATTGATATGATTACAAAAGTCCCTAGATCCAGTTGAAACGACAACAAAACTGTGACGTAGTACAAGGCCCACACAACGGCATAAAAACAAGTTAACACGGCAATTGAAATTGACTAGTGCTGTCCAGTTTTGAAACTTCATCTCAGGAATTCGTAGTTGGTTCCCTCACTACGTCACTTGAACTGACTTGTGTTAAATGCGGATGGTCACGTTTACTATACACAGCAACGGCTACGCGACCTCTTTTCGTTTCCGCGCTCCGCGGTTGGAGGATCTAGGGAACGCAGCTTTCCTAATTATTACGTAAGGCTGGATAATTAGCTCCTGGGATAACTGGTAAAGCACGCTCGCTGTTCAGTTTAGTCTTTCAGCCACAACTCGTGCACCGATTCGCAATGGTTTCAGGAGCCACAGTTCAGCAAGTTCACAGACACTTACGGAATGATGGGATAATTATAGTTCGAGAAATTTGGCTTCATAGTGATCTCGATAATTCGATCGATGTAATTGATGATTTCGATTTGTTTCATCTTAGCCGTCCGGTTAAACTCCGAGGCAGAGGTGGTGCCGTGATGATGCACGTTAAAAGAAAGTGTCTAGGCACAAGAGTGTGCTTCATTGCATCTTGAAGATGTGTGAGCTATCTAGTTGTAGAATGTAAACCCCTCTTCCTAAGTAAAAAATATCGCTCGACCCCTATTACAAACGGATATTTTGCTCACTGTGCCTGAGATCACTAAGTTGGATGAATCCTTTTCCGTCAACGCCACTGACTATTGGCTAGCACGGATTGGAGTACACTGAGCATTTCCCTACACGGTTAGGAGACCGAGTCAATTTTGTGTTTGTGAGTGGCATCGATAACTCCGGTCGAAGTAACTTCAACTGGTCACCTCTTGTTTACGCCTTTTGGCTGAGGGCGTCACCTGTCCATCTTCATGAACTCTTCTCAGGGTCATTGAAAAACATCTCCAAGTACATTGGAATCTCGGAGAGTGATCCTATTGAGCAAGCACCTTGACTCCCGTAAGGATTTGATGAAAAATTTAGATTTTCATCAAGTTAATATCCTTTTATGATGTCCTCCTACAAACCTTTACCAACGAGAATAACCATTTACCGGAATTCTGTGATTCCTTACGTCGACCGGATTACTCCAAACCACGACTGATGGTGGGTTGCGGTCCTGAGGATTGAATCATATCACATTCATTCGATACCGTCCTTCTCAGATGACTATCTACTCCGAGAAACAACTAACAAGCGATCAGAGACAACAATGCAAAAACATACGTGCTAAAAACGATTATGTCTAAAAATACTATCCGAAAATGACAGTTCAGGCAGCCGAGGAGACTAGGGTTACTGAAGGTATGAAGGAACAAACCGGTGGCTGTGGTTGAAGGCTCATACTGATGGCAGTGGAGACCGTCTTGGGTGGAGGGCACTAGACCGGCACTAGGAGATTTACAGTGTTCCAGCGGTTGGTGTAAATATCTCCTTAAGTTTTGAATAAGCACAATGGTGACTGACACGAAAATGTTGTACATTCCGTCTACGGAGAAATCAGTGTGCAAACCTCACTCTTGACATCTTTCAGACAAACTGATGTAGTCAAAATCCAAAACGAGTAGACGCAGAAGCAACTTTCAGGATTAGTTCTCAGGTGGTATAAAATACTTAACTAACAAGGTCCTAAAGCTGTCCAGAAACGAGAAAAGTAGAACAAGGCAAGTCCAACGGGCAGCGAAAGATCGATCAGGGAAATCCGATTATCTAAACAATCATGGGGAACATTAAAAGCATACCGCGACAAAACGCGTTGGTGTCCACGACAAGTTGAAACCTTGTGATAAAGAAAACAAGTGCTGACCTAAGATTTTCCACTTCAGGAAACTGACAAACACGAAGAAATTTGCTGTTCGATCCGACCACGTAATACTGACCAGTGGGGTGAAACGCCACACAGCGTATAGCTTGACTGTCTTCTAGAACGGTTACTTGTAGATAACGGGGGCTGTTGGGTCCAGAGCCATCATCTGTCGAGGCTTGTGTGCGTCTGCTAGTCCGAGAGCTGGGAATAGTAGGACTACTGGTTCGGATTGGGCGATAGTCTGTACTGTTACTGTTGTTGATGACTTTGGGAGCGATGGACTCAAGTGTGTCGTCAAAAGGCCTGGCATCTACTGCATGAGCCGGTGAAGGCTAGGGGCATGGGACACAGGAAAGTTGCAAGTTTATCCAGTATTCAGCAGGACTGAAAACTAACGAGAACCACTGGAATCAGATACGAAAAGGTTATTGAAGCATCGTTAGGTTAGGACGTCAGTCTATCATCTAGTGGGGACAGTTTACCCGATCGGTTAATCATTGTCAAACTTTCAAAACAGGATAGCTCACTTTGGATGAATAAACAGAACCGCATTGTGAAAAGGGGGATCATAGAATCGGACTAAATCCTCCGTACAGTTTCTATTTTTATCGAAATTTGCGCAAATACACGATCCATATATTGCTATACCGTGCCGGACGTGACTAGTACGTCAAACTCCACAATGGAGCGCATTATCTAACTTGTATAGAGCCCCGACAAACTTGTCAGCTACTTTAGCTATGGAAAGTCGTCAGTGGTGACCATACGTATTGCGACGGGAGAAAAAGCGTGATGGCCTATTTCGGAGATTTGATGGGCAATCGATTGCGCGTAGACGTGTGATGGTCGGATACTGGGAAGGAAAATGCGCAATAATCAAGAATCGCAAAGAACACCCATTGATTTTATGATAAGTTAGTGGTTTCACGGCAAATTTGCGTGGAAATCTAAAAGGGGGTCATGAGGGGGTATGGTCACCAGGTGACGTTTCAGAGGTACGCTACTCGGGATAATCGAACACAGCACACACTACTAATAAGGTTGCTGAAAACCTGTCGACTTTATGAGTGGTGCATTACATCTATACAATGTATCGCAATATCTCGAATATCGTACCAATTGAAACGTGAGACGGCCTGGTGCAACACATTCAGGTGCTTAAGAACATCATAAAAAAAGAGAGATTCAGCTGCGTTCCAGGTGAGTCTCCCGTCAAATCCAAGTTGGTACGCAAATGAGTCTATTTCACGAAAACAATATACCGTGAACAACTGTGTTGTAAACTAGCGGCCACAAACTACGAGAAGAGGCATTCTGTTTGGCCCAAATATCAACCGACTCGAATTAGGCCTTCAAGCCTGGTACTTCCCGCCCCATTACGAATACCATATCGTTACTTTACAGGGAATCATGGTGGTCTCACCGCGTGTCTTGATACACAGTGGTGGACAGAAACAATAATAATCGTTCAGCTGTGACACATTTTCGGTGCCTAGCTGCTATGACACCCGATGGAAGCACAAAGGTTGACATGCTGCCAGGTTACAGAAGCCTAGACAGGAACAGTCGAGATACTGAGGGTGGATTTGACCTTCTGGTCAGTAGGTTGAAGCCTTTATTCGAAATCACCTTGTGGGTAGCTCGTATACGTGAATCCAGTTATTTGGCACAGTCGAGAAACACGTTATGCAACGATGCAGCTATTCATTCTGGGGGGGGGGAATAAAGTTGACACAAAAACCAAGTAAACTACTGAGAATAGCACAGGTGGCTCGTTCGCCAAGTGACCTGTCATGGTTCAATTCAAGAGTATTGGGATGAATCCCTAATGTTAAACAATCCTTTGGAATGGGAATACTGATGTGAAACTCTGAAGAAAAGTAGACTTTATGCTTGTCGAGATACACTCGCGTGTATCTCACCAATCCCAAATGAGGTTGTCACATTTAGCAGAAAGTTTCCGCTGAAATGCAAGAGCACAATATAGGAAGACAATCTAACAAACTACTTAATTCCCGGTATCGATCGATCGATGGAAGCTAACGGCTGGTCTGTTTGGTTTAGCCACAACGCAGAAAGTTCGCACGCCTCGGAAGAAACACCTGGACACGGTATTCTTTTGGCAGAATACAACCAGTAAGAGAAAGAGGCGGGTTGAGGGATTGACAGTCTGTTAAAGGTAGACAAAGATGATACATTAAAATCTCACCAATCTTTTGGAGCGCAGTAATTCGTGCGGAAACTATATTCAGATGTTTCATACTGCCAGATTGGTGTCAGAAAATTCCAACGGAAGGCTTCAAGTGATGTTGTTTTTCCCGCCCGGTTGTGCTATAGATAACAGGGTGTGAATAAAAATAGCACCCGGGCAGGAACTTACGTCAACGGAGTTGTGTCCAAGTTGCAACAAAAAACAAAGCGTGGGAAAAGTCCAGAAAGGGAGGTATAAAAAGTTGTAAGCTGGCCAGAACGCACATCTAAGATAGTAGCTGCTCATGTAGAAAATTCGATCTATCTGTAATACCGTGTTCTTTAACACTCAGTGGTTAGAACGCGAAGTTTCTGACCGGAAGGTCCGTGGTTCGAACCCGACCCCTGCCTCTCAAATTCCCCTGTCTAGGCTTGGGCAACCTGGCAGTATCCCAGCCCTCGTGCTTCCTTCTGGTGGCATGGCAGTTAAGCATCGAAAGGGTGCTACAGTTGAACGGTTATTATCTATCATGATCATAGGTTCGTTGATATGGAGAGTTTGAGTGCAAACGTTTGACCACCGATCGGGGCGACATCATCAGTGCGGTGTTAGCGAGCGGAGTTGAGCGCAGCAGTGGTTGTGCGCTGCACACATTCACTGCGTTCGACAACCACTGACACACAGCTATGCTTCATTTCGCTCGCTAACAACGCATGATGGTGTCAACTAGGGTGGCGACGAAATGTTTGCAATCAAATTGCCCAGCTGAAGATCCTCAGCTTTCAGAAGATTGTAACATCCGTCCTGTGATGCCTCGGTCAGAAACAACAAATACTCTTCTGAATAGTACGAAATCTGTACGAACAGAACAACCACACATATTTGAGACGTAGTTATGAAGTTGTCAGTGTTGGGGAATTCCAGCCAAGCACTATGCGGTGCAGTGAGCTGGAGTCACATGTGCGAAGTGGAGCTTTTGGACAAAGGCTTCTTGAAGAACGGTGGGACGACCAGAGCACCGCATCCGATCTCAATCAAAAGCATCGTTATTTCGGGGGGAATGGAACTCAGTTGTTGACAAGCTGAAGGAGTACAGAATCGACGCCACCTCCCCCTCAAAAGTACCATCAGATAAATTTCAAGTCGAAACCGTCCAATGAAACGGGCAAAAACACGCTTGAAACTCACTACTGGTGTGGAGTCGTGCGAGACCTCTACAATATGGGAATTCTCTCGATCCAAACGCCGTTTTTGAAATTCATGCAAAAGGTCACCAGCACGGGAACCGAGTTCGTGTGATTCTGTGAAGATAGAAGGGACCAATAAAAAGCCAAAACTTCCTTGAGAGGTCAGACGTAGTAGTATGTATAAGATGTATGTATAGTATGTATAAGATTCCTTCTTTTCTGAGATGGCCAAAGTGGTTAGAGCGCGCATTTGTTGACCGGAAGGTCCGTGGTTCGAACCCGACCTCTGCCTCTCGACTTCCCCTGTCTAGGCTTGGTCAACCTGGCAGTATCCCAGCCCTCGTGCCTCCTTCGGGTTGCATGGCAGTTAGGCACCGAAAGGGTGCTACAGCTGAACGATTATTATTATTTTTTCTGACCTAGATGAAGCAAGGGATCTCACTGCGTTAGGGGGACTGATGAATGGGTTTTATCAGAGAGCAACCAGACTGTGAATTCGGATGGCGAAAAAACTAGGGAACAGCAATTGTGTTTGTAATCAGTGCATCCTACGTAGCTCTCAACAGTACAAAGAAGACAGAGGTGGGAACGTAAGTAACTCAACAAATGAGCCGTACATCGATCGGAATTTCGCACAAAATCGGAAACGATTGCATCAAATCACGAAGGATATGCTGATGAATTTTTTTTCAATTCGGTTGGCACAAAGCCAAGAGGAAAAAAGTGTTGTGTCACTGGTCCGGGGGATGTATTCACACAAAAGAGAGACGGTTCACACCAGACTGACGAGAACGAGTTTAGTCAAACTAGGTTGTAAACAGGCCACTGCCAAACGATTGGAATCATTCTGAAAGTTTGCAGCTCAAGAGTTCATATCAGTGTCCAGAAGAAGCATACCCCTTCGGTGTGCAGCGAAGGGAAACTACATGTAAAAAGTACGGCTTTACGGACCAAAGTGACCGGAGATTTCCTGTCAACGTTTCGAAAATGTCAAAGCACTTGAAACAGTTAATCAAAGCTGGCAACAGAAAAGGCGATAGGACATGACAGGCGTTCGAAAACAACAACAAATCCTTCACGCAAAATGTACTGTCCTAGGGATTTCCATTTGGATGGCGTGACCAGGACTGAAGGGCGCACCGTCTAACAGTTACCCACGGGAGGTAGGGCAACACATATGCCTTCGTCACGTGAGTGGCATGTCCCACATTTCGGTTCAGGCCCGCTTTCTCGGGGGACCATAAAATCCAAAGCGAGTTGACAAAGATGTAGGGGAGGAATTAGCGCCCAAGAAGAGACTGCCTTGACCAAAATGCATCATTTCAGAGAGGTTTGGTAAACAATCGGTGGATTTATTGCTGGGCAACGTTTCGCTTTTGACACAAAAGCTTCGTCAAGCCAAGTGAGTAAGTGAGCAGGTTGATTGGGTTTTAAGGCAGTCAGGGAACCAATCCGTGTGATTTCCAATGCCTAGCCGACTTGATCAGTGCTGGGTGTCAGTCTGATGTTCCTGTTTGTTGGTTAGTGGGGATGACTGACATCTACGTTAGAATGGTTAGAAAGGAGTTGCCCTCATGTTGAACCCGGATTTTTCTGTCTAGGACACCTTAATGGAATATTCCTCTTGGGTCATTCACACATTTTTGTTCGCATCTATTCGTCGAGGGGTGCCTGGACAATTGGTTTGGAGGTGGGGGTGGTTAATTGGATCTTACGCTCCAATTGATTGAAAATGCATCCTGCTTTCTGTTTGTGCTCAAAATGAGTGCGTTCAAAGTGAGAGGAGATGAACCGTGTCCCCAGACCTAATCGTACGTTGATTAGTGGGTCGATACACTCAAGGTCATTCGTGAACGCATCCAACCCGCGACGAAAATTACTTTTTAATCATTAGTCCACTGTTATTGGTACGCATGAAATGATATTCGTTCAGCAATGAGCAACAAAGTGGGAACTTACAGAAACATTCGCCGAAGAAACTGACGAAAAAACGGCAAAAGGTAAGAAAATAAAATAATTTTATTTGGGCGATGATTGTCGCCCCTTCGTTCCACCCCGTACGAAGCAGATGCGAGCTCAGTTTTGGGGTCATATACCCTTGTGGACTGGGCGCACTAGTATGCCCAAAAAGTTCTCAGTAGGGTTAGCACAAGCACTACCAGTTGGTCAGTTCGATAACCTAACACAAGGGCACAGAGACAAGTCGGGGCGATTCGAGATAAGAACTAGTTTCAAGTAGAACATAAGGTTGACGGAAACTCGGGGACTGCGCCTAACTGACGAGCCCCAAGGAGGGCGAAGCCGGTCGTGAGCTGTCGAAGAATTTTCAACAACCTTATGAGTAGTGCATTACGAATGTACTAGCAAATTCTACTTGGAACCTTAATATATACTCCAATGTCTGGACCAAAACGTAAGCATTGGATACGGTCTACTATTGTTTGGCTACTGATTCTGCAGGTTAAAAAGGCTTCAAGCTCACGCATCAGACTTGCGAAAGCAATGCTGGGAGCTAAAAAGACCACTGATGAGAGTGTTCAGAGAAAACGCGAAGCCGAAGCACCCCTGAATTAAGCACAGAAGTAATGTGTCGGGCAGCCTACCTTGTAATGACACTACTGTCAACTGCTGTCAGTGACAGAGATGAGGCAGCATTGGTGCAAGTGGCCTCGAAATACTCAAGGTTTTTGTACACAAAAAACCTGAGCCAGACCCTGCACGTGGTCCGGTTCAAAAACTTATTCACAATATTGGTCAGTAGGTTCGCTCACTCCTCACTTATATGAAGAGTATTGAAAGGTTGAAAGGGGCGTCCGAAATAGCACCATGCAGTACAAACTGTCTTTTCATTCTATCAAGGGCCGATATCATTGGTCAGGAAACCCATTCAGCTAATTCAACTGCAAGACATTTGCTGCTTATTCCGATAGCTCGGTTGGCGTAAGCGAACTCGGCAACCCTAACAAGAATGGGAACATTATGCATAAACCGACTCAAATTAACCAGTATTTTGTTCACATCTGGCCAGGCCTTCGTTTAAGAAAGTCACTAGCTTCGTTCACTCAGATCCACGTGACCCGGTTGTGTACTGTGTGACTTTCGGTTAGATGAACTATTTCCGATATCCGATACTGATGTTTGTGTCCGTTTATTCGCCACTTGCTTGACGCGTACTGCAGCGGACAAGAGGGTTCGAAATGACACCATCTCGCACAGTCTTCTTCTACGGAACCTCAGAGTAACAAATAGGACCAAGTGGTTAACGCTTTTGAAATCAGTTTCGGTCCGAAACAACGCAGTGGACCATTCCAAAAAAATACAACAAGATCTGAGTTGTGTGCCGTCACATGAAGAGAATTTATGGAAAATGTATTATATGTCCTATAACATCCAGTGAACGAAGGCACAAAAAGTACAACACCAAAATCGAACTGACGGTTGCTTTAATAAAGGAAAAAAATGACTAAAATACCACCCAGGAGCCCATTGAAGATGTAGTGGTTTACAGATATTTCAATTTGAAATAATCGGAGGACATTAAAAGCCGGTTTGATGAAATGACTTGTTTTTTTCTAGTACCTGTCACTCGATGTGTAAACAAGGATGGGCCCGGGAATTTGTCACGAATTGAATGTTTACACCCTCTATCGACTTTTGGCGTTAACATTTCAAACAAACTGGTCACACGGGTAGGACAAGTTTTATGTGTTCGTCCATCGTTATGAATGGACGAAGAGGCAACAAACAACCCAACCAAGTGTCAACACAAAGCCTTCAGTGATGACGACTCTCAACAGGACCCACCGGCTTTGAATGAAGGAAGTACATCGATCCTCTGAAGAGGAACATCACAAATAAACGGGTTTCTTTGACGGTGGCCTTTCTCAGGAGGTGATCCAATACAGAGGTACCAGATCCTGACGAACTGCACGAAAATCTGTGAACGCTAGCAACGATGACTGATGGAACACGCTACTCATAAGGCTACTGAAAACTGTCAGACAGCAGAAACTTAGATTTATACAATGACTTAAATTATCAGGGATCATCCTCCGTCCTGACAGTCAAACTGACACATTTCTAGTATAGTATTTTGCAGGGCAGCCCCTAAAACATCGATGTGCAGCATTCAGCCGATGGCATAAAAGTGGTGCGTGACTATTCTATGGTAATCAACTACCGCAAAGCGATGACAAGAACTGAATCGAGTGGTCGTCGCATTTCATCCTTTCGGTGCCTAGCAGCCGTGCTAGTCGAAGAAAGCACGAGGGCTGAGATACAGTCAGGATTTCGGGGTTAGCTTCTAACTATGGAAATTCCGGTTAGAGCCTTAAGCACTGAGTTATCTCGGGTATCGAAAGGAAAGAGATAGCTTTGTACAGAGAGCAACCTAACTTGATGCTATCCTTTGCAATGTGACTGTAAGCTCACCACCTAACTAGGAGTAGAAACATGTTTCTGTTGTCTCTAAATGTAAAACTATTGTTCACTTAAAACAACCAGCTTTTGGATTGCTTAAGGATCATCGATGCGCCCTAAAGTAGGCAAAAATTCCTACACAGACCTTGGGACATGTATTTCACCTGGATGACTACGTTTATGGCCTTTCTTGGGGAGTAAAAGCATGCCATAGAGAATAACATCACGAACTCCCAGGGAACGATGGAGGATGACCTTTTCAGGGATAGAAGACGCTACAAAAATCTAGCGGACATTGCTCGCTATGGAGTGACCTCTCTTCAGATGGATCTCCCTTCGAGAGATTGTTGAATAAAGTTAAGCGAGGCAGTAAGTGAGAAGATGAGCTCGGAAACTAACTGCCC
>CM030373.1:20097677-20305031 GCA_003604175.2 Clonorchis sinensis | reverse complement strand
GTGTACCCGGATATGCACTGCATGGTTGCAAGACCTCGTCTCTGCGAGCAGAAGGTTTGAGGCGTTTTCAGATGGTTCGATCCACCTTCCAGGTTAGGGTCTCCCTTGCGCCTGGTTAGACTTTGATGGCTGACCAACTGTTCGTGAATTCGTGCTAGGTGTTAAGTACAGGCACTCAAAAATGATTATGGTATCGTTCAGCTGCAACACCCTTCCGGTGCCTAGCTGCCATGCTACCCGAAGGAAGCACGAGGGCTGGGATACTGCCAGTTTGCCCAAGCCTAGACAGGGGAAGTCGAGAGGCAGAGGTCGGGTTCGAACCACGGACCTTCCGGTCAGTAAATTCGCGCTCTAACCACTTGAGCCATCTCGCCCCCAATGATTATGGTAGGCTAGTACCGGGTCCCTCCTCTTTTGTACTCTTTTCTCGTTAAAGATAGTTTGGACCAAATCTGTGGTTGTACGGTAGTGAAGCATCAGTGTCAACACTGACGTTTCTACTGCAGTTGCTGAAGATGATGCTCTTTTTGCGGCAAATTCAATTGAAGACCGTCATAAACGAGAGGTTAAATTCAGCTGGGTCTCCCGTCAACATCAAGTTAAGTTGCAAACGAGTGTTTATCACGACAAGTTGGTGTTCAGGTAGGAAAACAGATTGATGGAGTTCCGGCCTACCCGATGAGTCCCAAAAAGGGTAAAAACGGTAGTGGCTTTCCAAATTTTTCATCGACCTGATGAACACTATTGAAATAACATTTTTCTATTCATGCCTCGAGATAGTTCAGTGGTTATAGTGCGAACATACCGTCGTTCGAACCCAGCCTCTGCTTCTTGACTGTTCCTGTCTAAGCTTGGGGAACCTGGCACTATCTCAGCTCTCGTGCTTCCTCCGGCTGACATGGCAGCTAGGCGTCGAAAAGGTGTTACAGCTGAACGATTATTATTTTACCATTGTTCATGCTCTTATAAGATCCTTTGTCCATTTGTGCTGCATGTGCATTCTAATCAGAGGAAGGGCCATCCCCATCTTCTCGAGTTGCAAACTTGGAGAATTTCGGAGCACTTGATTGGCCCGTCCGGAGAACCTGCGAGATACCCGTTATCTGGATGTACGCGGTCCCCAGTCCGCTTTGCCATACATGTCTCGGGGGTGATTCCTGGATTTCGTGGAACTCCACTCAGAGAGGCTAGTCAGGAAGTCGTTCACAAACATTTCCGAGCAATAAAATTTTCTTGTAATGCCGCCGTCGTTTATCCAGGTGTTTATGTAAGCGCAACCAATCCATTCATCCGTCGCTGACAACAAGTGCCCATGCATTTTCCTTTAGTCCATCCAACTAAGCTGTTTACTCGCTCACAGCACGGGTCACAGTCTTAATCACGAATGCGCACGCAGCATTGATGAACCTAGTGCACAACCAGCTGATTCCATGAACATCCAACATGCCAAATACAACCCAAGGACAGTTTGTGATGCGGTCAATATAATACTCCAGTAGTGTGTTCCTCACCCTCTGTGCAAGCAGCATGAATTGATCATAAATTACATGAAAAACTGCCTTGAGTAATATGTGCTGGAAATGTGAGCGTTTGAGTCTGCAGGAGAGCGAAAACAAAATCTGCACACTATATTTCCAGCAGTGATTTCCTTCACCAGAAACTGTCTCCGGACGGAAAGTTGCTCTACAGGTGAAACTCGAAAAAACAACGTTGACTGCACAAGCGATGTCCAAAATTCGTATGTGGCACTAAAGTTCGGGGGTGAACTCTCAAGTTTGTACATAATCTTGGTAAAAATTGTTCCGCGTAGAACAAGGCCGGAAGGATCTAAAGAAAAGAAACGAAACCCACCTTGGTAAAACAATGAAGACGACCCAGACTTGGATTCCAATCCCGATAGGCCGGATGCTGATCCAACCGAGGCAAGGTGAGGAGTAGAGCCAAATCGCGATACTCTGCTTGACTGGAACACTCCGGTTCCAGCTGCTTCAGACAGTCCACAACCTGGAGACAGAGAGAGCAAGAGAAGCCCTCTGGTTAGGCCAATCAGGTTGGAATGAGAACTTAATAGAGACAATGCAAATTGGTACAACTTCATCAGAACGAAATACAAATATAAAAATTGTTGTTGAACAGGAGATTTCCGGTTTTACTATCTTGGATTGGAGCGACCCCAACAGCATTGAGTGGAGAAAAGAAGTTCATACGATCTACCCAGGCGGTTTACTGACTGTCCCGAGATGTTTGGACCAGATACAATTCAGCTGGCGGAGCTGGTTAGAAATAGCGCCTAAGGAGTGAAGTAGGAAAGCTACGGTCGACAGGCGTGCTGAATGAGGAAGCCAGAGGGGAGATAAAAGGCTCAGGTATAGTATCATGCATCCAAACTGGCGTTCTCAATCCACGACTACTCCTACTGAGTCACCGTAATAGCGGGGTACTGACTAATTGACGACACCAGCTATCTCTTTTGTTGTGTTCCCGGAAGTCGATCAGCAAGGACACACTTCACTCCGGGGAAATCTGGGAATTACTAATGGGAAAACATGGGTTTTCACATGCTTCATCGGATGTTTAGATATGTTCGTCCACTAGCTGATTGGGCGGCACTTGGTGTCGCTCAATCTTTGTTGATAGTAACAACCAAATGCCGAGTTCACCTTCGGCAACTGGCTGGAGGACTGCTCCTCAAATCCGTATCACTATTGACCCACAATGTTGTCAGCTTGCGCAGCGCGGGTCTCATCTTAAGTTCTATGTAACCTAGTAATCCCGCACTTGCCAACACAGACTACTGGAGCCAGAGTGCCCGTTAAACTCTCTTGGAAAGAGGGATCATTCACTGGGAAGCTGCTGAATGAGAATGCTATTGTGGACCATCCAAGAGAATGACCTCTTTTGGCAAAGTTATAACCTGAGAGAGACAACTGTGGTTAGCCATCCAGCCCCTCCACCAACTTCTGTCTTTGATGACCGAAATGGCAGCAGCCAGCACAAGGTTTGGTGTGGATTATGCTGAAAACGACGGTTATGCACATGTACGGCAGGCTGGGATGTCAGGCCATATAGTCCAGCATTCTCTTCGAAATTATGTGAACATACAATTCTTAACAATGTTGGTGCAAGAGCTAACAATGGAATCGGGACAGGCAATGTTCAGTCATGCGCTTAGGTTCTTGATTGCGACAATGACGGTGATGATGACGATGATGACAAGGGTTCTGAGGTAGAGAGAGATTGGACCTCACCCCTAAGTACATGCTACACTGATTACGAGGAAGTGACTCAACCCGACCGGTGAGCACGTCATAAAATAATTACCTCGTCCTTCCACCGAGTTGCGCATCAGTAGGCCTGGGATGATTATCAGAACGGGTAGCTACTTAACCTTGATGATGGGGCAGCAATCTTGTGAACTGAAAGTGTAGCTTTTCAATTCATTGTTGCACACTCGCAACCTAAGTCCTCCTCGGAAAACGAATCCTGCAATCCAGCTGCTGTGGCGAAAAGCCATGTTTATTTCACATGTGAATCGCGCGTGACTCTAGTGATTTACACAGCGCTACCAACTGGCCTAGAACCCAGCATGCCTCAGAAGTGACCTATCCCAGACCAACGCGATGCCTCCGACTACTGAGACAAAATCAGGAGACTATGTTCACTACTAGTCGAACTGGAACCCCTTCTATGACACTCCAAAATAGTGGGAATTTTCGTTTTTGAAACTGTATGTATTATCATCTGATATCCCACTCATTTAGGTAGACAAAATAAGCTACACCGCATCGAACAGAATCACCATGAGACACCTTGGTGGATCACAAAAGCACATCAAGGGAAGTTGACATAGAGTAGTACGGAAAACCAGTAGAAAGGTGCATTTGGTCGTTGTCCCGATTCTGATTAGGGCCGACAGCACATTGAAAAACTGGATTGAGGCTGAGCCGTATAAACCCCGTGCTCTCGCTCCGTGGAAGAAACTAATGGATGACTAAAAGTCACTAAGCTACTGCACATTTTCATTTGTTCTACAGCTATAAACACCTAAAATGGCCACTCACAAAAACCCACTTCTCGTCAGTCAAGAAGAGAATCGATGTACATGAAAACTGAAAAGTCAATACGATGCTGGAGCTCACTGGCCGTGTAAACAGTATATGACTAGGCGTCAAGCAAACTCACATTCTCAACAGCGTAGTCCGATGAGTCACCAGCCTCTGCTGCCGGTATCCCGCCGTTGACGGCAGTAGAAGTGCTGACAGTACCACATCGAAGGCACAACAATTCCAAATATTTGTGCTTCAGTAGTAGAAACCTCGGCTCCCGCAAATCCATCTCAACGGGGGGTCCACGTAGGGGTTCCAAATAATCCAACGCATCGTCCCACTGAAACAATGAACATTTTAGTTTAGAATAATGTAGAAATAGACAAATTGGTGGGTTTTTTGTATTCTGTTGCACTCTGCCGACTCACGAACCCTCTTAGCAAAGTCACGAGTAAAACCTGACAATGTAAATATTGCACGCATGAGGGGGAGAGAGTACAACCATTACGTACACTATTAGGCAAAAATGTACATAGACCATTCACCCTCGGCATACCCATTAAAACGGGCTGCACTGTTACCCGGAGATACGAAAACACATTCGGTCGGTCAACCGAATTTAATGCATCACTGAAGGTAGTTCGTGCCTTTTATGGACACATCTTATGCCCATCATAAGATTCGACCGACCGTTCCAACACACACACAACTGAGATCTCTCCGCAGGGATACACCTAACAGATGCGTCGTAGAGAAAAACATTCTCATGTGCGATACCGAGCGTGAAAACAGTACTCATTGATATATTGAGTAATTGTACGAACTAAGCTCAAATACCCACATATCTAGACTAGCTCTGTGGCTGAATTGAGTCTGTCGTTATCAAACACATCGCTTTGAACGCTGTCTTTCCGAAATTTCATGCTGTAATTTTGTCTGTTTTGAGCGACGGTGTGTGGGTGGGAAACGCCAAAAACACATTTGCCTCACGACGTACTTTATGGGGAGGAATGAATCTGGCCACGCTATTTCACGGGGACAATGTTGTTTGATCATTGATCTGGTTACTGGACTGGGCAATCTGATTGCAAACATTTCATCACCAATCGAGATACTAGCTCTGTGGCTGAATTGAGTCTGTCGTAATCAAACGCATCGCTTTGAACGCTGTCTTTCCGAAATTTCATGCTGTAATTTTGTCTGTTTTGAGCGACGGTGTGTGGGTGGGAAACGCCAAAAACACATTTGCCTCACGACGTACTTTATGGGGAGGAATGAATCTGGCCACGCTATTTCACGGGGACAATGTTGTTTGATCATTGATCTGGTTACTGGACTGGGCAATCTGATTGCAAACATTTCATCACCAATCGAGATAACATCATCAGTGCGTTTTTAGGGAACGTACTGGAGCGTAGCGATGGGTTGGTGGTTGTGCTTTCGGTAGTGCTGCTAGTTGGGGTCGACCTTCGATCACGATTAGTTGTTCGGCCAGGCGGTTCCATTGGTTTCTCTGTTATCCTGTGTCCTGATTGATCATTGACCCTTCTGGGTTCCTGTGCGACCTTTGTTGATATGAGTCCAAGAAGTTCCTAGCTTCTCGGTTTGTGAATCCGATATTCGGCTCTTTTAGAGTATTCCGGTCGGGATGCTGGTCCTTTGCACGTAGCGGTGCGTAAATTGGATCCAGTTCAATGCATCGGTTGATCTTCTTGGACTCGTGTCAACAAAGGCCACAAGCCGGAACCCAGAGGGGTCAAAGGTAGAGGTCACTCAAGCACCGATCAGAGTACGAGAGTAAGAGAGGCCAAGCTCGAAGGTCGCCGCGGTCATCGATCAATCAGGACACAGGATAACAGAGCAAACAGTGGAACCGCCCGACTGAACAACTAATCGTGACCGAAGTTCGGCCTCGGTTAGCAGCACGTACATTAACATACACGCAGCACTACTGAAAGCACAACCACCAACCCATCGCTACGCTCGACTACGCTCCTTAAAAACGCACTGATGTCACCTCGACTGATGATGGAATCTCCGTAGCAACATTGTCGTTTGGTTCTTCCAAGAGCCGTTAGCAACCATTCGAAAATGCCATAGTGTCATCAGATACCTTCCTCCATCATGTGAATACTCAACTCTATCAACCCAGGCGTCCCTCAGCTACACTGCTGTCCGTAACCCATTGGTTACATCAAGATTGCGTTATAGGCCGGTCATATGGGCACAACCAAAAGCAAGCGAAATGTACTGAAACCACACCGCTATTTGGAGGGATGGTCGCCCGTCTGCCTCCCTCCCCAGAGTGTGACAAAAAAAATCGTTCAGATGTAACACCCTTTCGGTGCCTAACTGCCGTGCCACCAGAAGGTGGCACGAGGACTGGGATACTGCCAAGTTGCCCAATCCTAGACAGGGGAAGTAGAGAGGCAGAAGTCGGGTTCGAACCACGGACCTTCTGGTCACTAAATTCGCGCTCTAACCATTGAGCAACCTAGCCCAACAAAAGGCTCTGTGACAGCTCGTTAACAACTCAACTATCGTTGAGGAATCACCTCACAACTCTAAACAGAAATTTCGTGCACACACTGACAAGAGCATAAGATGGTTCCTAAGACAACAAAGGCGGGATGTTCAAGTTCTTACCTAGCTGCCCCGTTACAACACAGCAGGTCCACTTAGGCAGAGTTGCCACAGAATAAACAGTTGATGGGTCTGCGATGAAGATCAATCGGACAAAAAATTCACACACGAAAACGGAAGAAAATCACTCTGTCATTCATCTCTTAGGACCCATTCAATTAGCGCCTTGTCTAACCGTAAAAATGAAGGTAAACTTGTCGCGATCAAGCTACTTTGTAAGAGTTGATTTGCATGTAACATTTCTAGCAATTGAAGGAGTGAATGAGGACAACGCCACATGTTACGGGCCAAAAACGGGGATTTAGTCATGTCAGCATTGAGCGTTCTCTTCGTTTAATATCACACACTATTGAGTATCTATGACGACCAAAAACACGAAAACAAGCAGCCTAGGCCTGATACTGTGTAAAATCCAAAATACTGAAAACTCACATGACCTTCCAGAATCAACTGTCTAAAAAATAAAATGTCTTCGTTGAAGGGACCATTGACTTGACCTGTCTCACGTTCCAAGGACAGCATTGAGATGGCTAATTCGCGTTTTTCCAAAAATTCCAAAATCAGCTTGACGATATCTGCTTCGAAAAGGTCCAGTTGGACCGATTCCCGTAGAGTGGTGGACATACTCCAATTTGTGTCAGAGCTGCGAAGTACGGGATGACAAGGGTCTGATTAGAAGACGCCGTGGGATTATTCGGTGTTTCATGCATGTTCACTTAAAAACAACTCAAACGTTCTGTGAACTGGGTCGCCCTTACGTGAAAGCGGAGTACAGGAGAAGGGAAAGTCCATATTAGGCTACAGAATGTAATTCGGGTACTTGAACCTAATAGGTTGCAGTGGTCAGCTCTCAAGGTAAGTGCCGATATTTGCGCAGATCAAAGTGCCGAGTACTTGAACTTCATAGGTTGCAGTGGTCAGCTCTCAAGGATAAGTGCCGATATTTGCGCAGATCAAAGTGGAACATCTTGGAGATGTATCGCACAGCTTTTTTGCTAGGGGTTAAACGAACAGCGAGACTCAACTTGCGATTCAGTATGGGAATTCATGGAAGAAGTCATCAAGACTACTGGACACAGGGGATGTTATCCATGGGATCCGTCGCAGCTGTTTTCACATTCGCGCCTTTGGGCTTGACGAGATTACTCGGCCATCTGTACCTGGTTCGGCCTGCTTATTAGTGGAGTCAGTCTGTATGGAACCGCCGCAGCAAGCGAGCAGCTGTTTGAAACTACTATTGTGCCGTAACAGGTGGTCACAAGTTTGCGTGCTGCTTCTTGGGACGCAGCAAGGAGCCACGTGGAGGCTGTGATCCCGCATATACAACTCTCACTATAATTCTACCATCCGTTCTCAAAGTGTACAGTTGTTCCAGCTACACGGGTTCGTACACAGTAAACCGACGGTTACTCAGCGGGATCGACAGATGGTACAACTGAGACGTGTTCAATGGTGCGTGTACAGTGATGCATAGCTGGGCAATTGGGATGCTGTGGTAATAGGATGATCTCCATCGAACAGTCCTTTCTGCGGACTTCAGCAGTAAAATTCCTGCTCGCAAGTTTGTGGGACACTCTATCCTGAACTTGAGGACGGTTCCTGGACCCGGGTATCCGTCTGCTTTGAATTAATTTGTCCCATGGAAACATGAGCAGTGCCACCATACGCGTGACGGAGTCTTCAGGATAGTGGCCCGCAGAAATCCATCGGGACCAGGACTTTCTGGGGTCCAGGGCTGTCAAAACATTGAACACGTTCTTTCTCTTCCAGTGATAAACGTCCCGTTTCCCTTGATTCCCGTTGAAGACGGTCGGAAGGATGTTGCCCGAAGGCAGTGAAGTAATCCAGCTCAATTCCGTAATTTTTTCCTTTAGCTGTGACACACTTTCGGTGCCTAGCTGCCATGCTACCCGAAGGAAGCACGAGGGCTGGGATACTGCCAGATTGCCCAAGCCTAAACAGGGGAAGTCGAGAGATAGAGGTCGGGTTCGAACTACGGACCTTCCGGTCAGTAAATTCGCGCTCTAACCACTTAAGCCATCGCGCCCCCTGGCCTTCATGATTCGCAAAGTAATATCATCTCCAGGTAGTCCATTGAAACTTATACAACTGCTAAAATAAATTTATTTACCACCTCTATTGGCTCGTCTGCAAGCATGAGGTTTGGGCTTAATCTCACACAATCTTATCGCAGCGTTTTACACTTTGCAGGTGTGAGGCGCATGCCAAGCAGTTCTGCAGTTATTTAGGTTATTTAAAATGATTTGAATTTTTTAAGGATCTGAACGGAGGAAAATAGTATCTTCCACATACTAAATGTCTGTGAGCGAACGTCCCGGGAACATTTCGACCCCCCCCAGGTTTCAGAGACAGATAGAGAAATTTCAAGCAGCGCATCAATAACAAAGTTGAAGAGAAAAGGCGAGGGCAGCCTTGTCTTACACCACTGGATGTGGCGAACTCAGGCAAAAGCTTCCCATATACTCGTACACGCCCACAGAAGTTTGTATACAAAGCCCTCACAAGGGATATAAATATGGAGGGGACTCCTTTGACCGACAGACACCGCCAAAGTTTCTGACGGTCGATAGAGTCAAAAGCTGCTTTCAGACCAAGAAAAGCGACAACAAGGGACGTTTGAAGGAGTGGCGCTGTTTAAGAACTTGTCCCAAGGTGAAAATATGCTCCATGCACCCTTGGACAGCACCCAGCTTGATTCTCACGAATCTGTCCCTCCCGATAATCGATCACCTGCTCAAAATCTCAGAGAGCACCGTAGATGCGACGAATACCAGACCAATGCCACCATGGTTTCCGCATGCCGTTCTTATGCCTTTTTTGCAAACTGGGGTAACCATCGAGGGGCTCCACTCGACTGGTATTCTGTTTTCGTCCCAAATCTTCTGTAGTATATTCACCAGGAATTCACCACCTTCTTTGAACAGTGCGAGGTTCAGACCATCCGAGGTGCTTTGTCGCTCTTCGTTCACTGGCCTTCCCCACATTGTCCATTTGTATCAATCTTGACGCGGTTACGTAAGAAAGGGTGTTCTGGTTATGTCGTTGTGTTGTCAACAAAAGTAACCAAATAATTGGAGCCGATGTTATTTGAATAGCAGTTCAGGCCAAGTGATGCCGGAGCAACGACAGCAGACCTCTCCGTTCGAGATACGGTCTTCATGCACTGATGTCCCTTTATAAAGCTTTGTCCAAAATGCGCATCGAAAAGGTTCCGCAATAAGATAAGAAATACAGGATGGTAGGGTAAGGTGTCCAGAGATTAGTCTTCAAATTCATAATTTTTCTGTGCCAATTCCGAATGTTGGTGTGTAGGGTTGATGAGTTGTTGGAAATATTGGGTCCATCAGTAACGTATCCGGCCAGTATGGAGAATTTTTTCCGGATGCAGTGCACAGAGTAGGCTAAGCATTTAGCTGTTTTCCGGAGGCTTGCAGAAAACAGCTTTGTGGCTTTCATTCTAGTCCCCAGTTGCAATTTCAAGTGTTCCGCGCGACGTGGTTGCCAGGCCTTGGAGCGTGCAATAATTTGGTACGTCTGACAATCTCACCTTAACCGAGTTTGACAAATACGCGGCACTATGAGATCTAGTCCTCCTGACGCGTATAGATAGGAGGACTATCGCAGATGGCAACGGCTACGCGCCCACTGTGCATTGATGTCGTGGAGCACAAGAAAACTTGGGCCTTTCACAGAGGGTGTCAGACTGAGACTGACGCTTATCCGAGCGCTCGAGAAGAGCGGTAATATATTTCACGACACGTATAATGGTGGTTTGACGAAGGGGTTTCAGTTTCTCTCGTATGACAGTCTGATACGAGTCTATTTTATTGCTTGCTTTTGTTCTTCTGGAAGAACCGTTGGCCCATCCGGACCGTGATAGATTGCAATCCTGGTGAACGCTGTGTAATGTATCTAGGTTTGATAAGGTCATTGTTAAGCGATTAAGGTCGGTGAATCTAACGAACCTGTTTCACAGACCCTAGGGTGGCTAGTGAAGCATTGGCTAGAAAGCGACAAGAAAGATTCGGGTACGGATTGTGTTCGAAAATAAATACGGGTTGTGTTCACCGAATATTCACACTGCGTTAGGCGCTAGAACGAGGCCATATCTATAAGATACCCATAATTCTAGTACTTTCGGATTTCCAGGGCTTATTTGACGCAGTTCCGTTTGAACGGCCTGTTCTGCTTAACATGATCGCTCAGCAAGGAATATCCCAAAAGTTTGTGAATATAATACGTTCTTTGTATTCTCAGACTTCCGGGCGTGTAGGAGTATACGGCGGTCTCTCTCCATCACCGAGATGGAAGTACCAACGAGAGGTATTAAAAATCTTGCCATTTAAATAGCCTCTGATGAAACCCTGTTGGCCTGGAATATAAAGATATCGTTCTCATCATCACAAGTGTTTTTGGGTGAACTGACCAAGTTGCAACTAAAAGTGCAGGGTAAGGACCCTTGATATGCAGTCACTGAACACACCATTTAGAATCTGAGGAGAAGCACTCGAATTTGGGGAGCGTTTTACGCATCTTTTAAGTTGCAGGGGTTCCGACTGTAGTGTGATAGATGAGGCAAGTTCACCTATCACTAAGGCTCAAGTCTCCTTTACTAAGCTGAGAGATTTAAGGCAGCAAATCACTGAATCTTGAGGAACGTGTGTATAAGGCAATACGAGGGCATTCATGATCCATTGCAAAGTCATGGGCCGACCGTCCCTGGGTCGTAAATATTTAATACATAGCTGAACGAAAGGGACACAGCGAGGCAAACGGCGTCTGGCATACAAAGTACATGGTCTAACCAGCGTAACCCGTGGAGTGTGATCAGCTGATCCACAGATCGTTACCTTTCCCGAAAGCCATTTGGCGTGCCCCACCATTAATGATCCCATGTTACTACCATACCCGCGCAATGCTGCGAAGGCCCAGATGGGCGAACACAGACTTCGAATATCTGCACGTAGCTGCCACGTGGGACAGATAGAAACACAGTACTGCGGTTTACTCTTGGCAGAACAGTTGATATCACCACAAACGTGGGATTTTGTCAACGCTGTTCCGTTCTTCCCATTAGAGAAGTGATTTCGCTTTTCCCTAGTCAGCCGGGACCTACGCAGCAACTGGATAAAACGATAAAAAATAAACGCACAACAGTAACAATCTTCCGGTGTCGATAAAACCTGAAGCACGAGAGCCAAGACACTGCCAGGTTGCTTAGCCACGGACACAAACAATCCAGACGCCCGGGTTGCGTTCAAACCATGGTCCCTACAGTCAGTGAGTTCGCGCCTGTACCGCTGTTGTATTGCACACATGAGCGAAACTCCTGTTTCGGACCTTGTTGTCTTGTTCCACACACTGCGGTACATTTGAAGGCAGCTTGAGACAATTCTTTACGGAGATTAATGAAAATTGGTACAACTGTGTTTGCAGTGTTACCACGACATTCCCGACAAGGTCAAAACATAGACTCCGTGATGGGACAAGCAGCTCCGGGCTAAAAATACTACATCCTCATTGGCTCACATTCTGACTAATCAGAGTTTCGCCTCGTTTTGTCCGCGGCCGGCCGAAGACACATGTCCGGTGGGCGTCAAGTCCGGGATATAGAACGACCGGCCTCTGAACAACCAGTGATGCATCTCATGCTCACTGCCTGACAGAGGAACTCGTGTACCACGGCGGCTCTTCGGCAGGCCTTGTATTTGGTCCCACTCAGGCGTGCAGTGGTGCTTTCGATTTTGTAGGTACGAAGCGCATGTCAATTCTCGAAGCTAAATTATTCAAGTCAGTTAAAGTGGTTAGCACACTTAGAAGATCTGACGCAAGAAGAAAAATATCGTCGGCGTGCCAGTGCCCTTGGTAGGATGACTGCAAGAAGAACAATATCATCGGCGTGCCAGTGCCCTTGGTAGGATGACTGACAGGTGCATTCACTGCCTTTTCTGCGAGCTGCAATATCTAGACTTGGCTCGATCACCGCCGTCTCCACAGATGCTTCAAAAGCGTCCTTCGGATCCTGCCGCCCAGTTCATTTGGTAGACTTTACCACTCGTACTTTGATACAGGCCAGACAAGGGACTCCTCTTGCGTGTACACTGGACTGGTTTCCTATTGATATGTGCTGTCCGTCTGAAAGGAGACTTCAAGACTAAACAAAGGTTGTTGAAATGACCTTTCGGTGGGTTTTCGCCCGCTTCTGGCAGCGTATCTTTGTTGATCCGGAAGCCCCTGCTTCTGTTTTTGCTGCAGTTAGTATTATTATAAGCAACCGAGGGTTCCCGGTTGAATTTTGCGGTTCGTTTGGCAGCGCCCGTGGATGTCGCGTGAATGCTGTAACGATCACTGTTGTTCATGGTATCCGCTTGAGCCCAAAGAGACTAACTCTGAAACACTAAAAGACTTTTTACTGTGCTCACAGCGCCTTCTGAAAGCGAGATAATAGCTAAGATACCGCTATGGTTTCCGAGTATATCAGTGCGCAAGTAGGTGGATTTAGTGCTGCTGAGGATCAGTTGGGTGGCCCTCTGGAGCTGTGATCGAGATCCACGAAAAATGGCGAACTTCTGCCGCAGTTATGTGCTGACTAGATGATTTCTGCGAGGTACTAACCTCCGGAGCATCGGTAACCGCATGACCAGATAGCACCGCCCCCACTCAACCCAACCTGCAACTTATGTAGCACACATGGTCGACAGCAATAGGTGGTGTGGGTCGATTACTGATTCTGAAACACCCATTTCGATTCGGATCACGCTCAGGTTCACTGCTAATCTTTGCCAAACTTTTCAGGGAGCGTTAGGTGCGCACGGCTCGATTGACCAGTGAAAAGCTCCTGGGTTCCCCTGAGAAATAGGTCTACCAGAAACGACCAGCTGTATGAACTGGGCTCCCAGCAACGCCAGGTTGCTCGAAGTTTGGATATACCGTTTTCGGTTGAGAGTAAAGTTATCGCTCGACGAGCTGTCAGACATTAGATATAAAGGCGTCTACACAGGTTGAAAGGCTTGGTGGTTTCAGAGCGCTGAGAAGACAGAAGAGGCGAAAAACTCTGAATATATTCAATCTGTCTCGGCTCGTACACAACGAGGCAACATCCACCGGTGAGCGAATCAATCAGACGCGAAGATGGCGCACTTATTTGCGGGGAAGAAGAGCATCAGGATCGTCGCGATGAACTATTTCGAGGTCCATTCAACTAGCTCACAACATGCTCACAATGATTGCGACTATCACGGATGCACCAGGTTGACCCTCACTTCAACTAAACTATTTACGCCGTCATCTTTTTACGTCGCCATATAGAGGCTCGTGAAGATGGGATCCAATGATAGCGAGTAGGAATGTGTGGTGTGAACAAAATCTTAAAACTTTGCCATGTTTCAAGTCAACGGCCTACTTATGGGCTCTCCAAACATTTGGTGCCCCCCGACTTTAAGAATGCGTTGGATTCCGTCAGCCGGTTAGTTGTTTCCGAGATGCTCGCGAAAAAGGGGACGTCCAGGTAGTTCAAATACATTAAACTTTTACTGGCGCGTGCGCTTATATGGAAAACCCTCCAGAGGCGGTGTACCACAAGGATGCCGGCTCCCTCTATTTCCTTCAATAAGTTGCTGATGAGATAGTAAGGCAGCCACTAGAGGCTCACGGATTCACGGGTTCACGGATTGATATACAGCATCGAGGCTTTCGTCCAAGTTTCCCTGGTTGGTTTTGTTCTTGTCGTTCAGCGGCTGTCGGTCACTTCAAAGGCGCAAGTGAAAAAAGGGTGTGCTCTTTAAGTTCTCAGCGCGGGGCAGTATGGTTGCAAGCGCGAGGACTCACACAAATAAGTGTTTACTGGTGTTTTGAACTTGGTTCTAGAGGGAGCCTGGTCAACCGTCTGAGGAAGGTTATTCCACGCAGCAACTACCCGAAATGAGAAAAATGTTTGCCTAATCAAGGTGTGCGCACTGAGCTTAAAAATCTTCCTACCATGTCCCCGCCGTGTGTTTGCTGGGTCAATGGTGAAAAACTTGTCGGCCAAGCCTTGTTCAAACGGGGCATAAGTAAGAATTAAGTCCCCTCGGAGGCGATGGTACTCCAGGGAAAAGAGGTCAAGCAACACGAGACGCGTTTCGTAGTCCATGGACTTGAGGCCGGCAACCATTTTCGTAGCAGCTCGCTGGACACGCTCAATGAGGATTACGTCTTTCGTGCGTCCTGAGTAGACAACCGGGTTGGCATATTCAAGGAGCGGTCTGACATAGGCCCCATAGAGTATTTGGAAGTCCGTGCGAGTAATACGAGAGAAGGTACGCCGAATCATCCGTAGAACAGCGAATGCCTTCTGAGCCGATTTCTCAAGGTGCAGTGAGAAGGACAGGTTTGGAGAGAGCCAGATACCCAAATCTTTTTTGGCATCTATCCTCGTGATGTCTTCTGGTCCTTTCTCACCATGCATGACAAAGGAGTTCGCTGAGTCTCCTCCAAATGACATATGGACGCACTTTTCGTCATTCAGAGGAAGGTGCCAGTCCAACGACCACTGCTTTGCGGCGTCTACATCAATTTGGAGGGCACTGGCATTGGAACTCCACGATTTCAAGTCGTCCGCAAAAAGTAGACATGGACTTGAAAGAACATCTGGAAGGTCATTGACGTATATCAGAAACAGCAAAGGTCCCAAAACGGAGCCCTGAGGAACTCCAATGGAGACCGGCGCCGCAGAAGAGTAGGTCGAGCCTACTTTCACTCGGAATGATCTGTCTGATAGGAATGCCTTGATCCAGTGTAGGATTTTCCCTTGAATCCCGTAAGACTCGAGTTTGTGGAGCAGAGGGACGTGTGGGACTCGATCAAATGCTTTTGAAAAGTCGAAAAATATGGCATCCGATATGAGTCCCTCGTCCTTGGCTTGGGTTAAGCTGTCCATAAATACGAGCATGTTCGTCACGCAGGAACGGTTTGGGAGAAATCCGTGTTGAGCTTGAGAAATCAAGTTGTTGGAAGTAAGGTGATCTAGAATGGCTCGCTTCAGAATGCGTTCCATCACCTTGCATGGCACGCTAGTGAGGCTTATAGGCCTGTAGCTGCCAGGCGATAGTCGGTCACCAGTTTTGTAGATTGGCGTGACAATCGCTTCCTTCCAAACAGAGGGAAGGTGGCCTTCGTCAAGCGACTGACGAAACAGCAGATGGAAATGAGTTGCCAGTGTGTACGACGTTTCCTTCAGGATCCTTGGGTGGACTTCGTCGGGCCCCAACGCGCAGAATGGGTTGATCTTGTGCAGGAGTTGACGAATGTCCTCCACCGTGAATACCAAGTCGGTTAGAGGCCGTTCGTAGGTACGCCTTGACAACGTTGGATGTGACGAGGACGCTGGGACTGAATACAGACCTGCATAGTGATCTCTGTAGAACTCAGATACCACTATTGGGTCACTCGTGGGTTCCCCGTTCCTGTCCCTCAGGGAGAACGCGGATGGCTTGTTTCTTCGGCGATGCCGCATGTATTTGAACAGCACATTTCTGTTCTTCCGGGCGAGGTCTAGAATGGTGGCTTGTTTTCGTATGTTCCATTGGCGGATTTCCGATTTACAGCGGTTCCGCATTTTACGAAATGCCAGCTCATCTTCTGTGTCTCCTGTAGTCAACTTTTTGAGAAATAGTTGTGACCTCTTTTCCAGAAGACGCCGGATCCTTTTGGGTAGTTTACGGCTCATCCGACTGCGTGCTGGTTTTTTTGGGACGAACATCGCGTCAGCCTCGTGAACTTTCTGGACAATAGTCCTATATAAGTCTTCCACTGAGGCTGGCCCCAGTTTAACTTGGTTAAGAAAGATGCGCATTCCCGAAAAGTCTGCACGGCAGAAGTTTCGAATCCACGTTTGGGGTTCGGGATTTCTGGCCCAATAGCAGATGAAATCAAAGGTCAGCACACAGTGGTCGCTATGTCCCAGTGGAGCGTTGATTATCACCTGATCAACGAAATGTCTTTCGTTGGTGATGGCCAAATCCAGGAGGGACTGTTGTTGGCCCGCGCGGTACCTGGTGGGTGCAATGACGCGTTGAGCCCAAGCGCTCTGTTGCACGACTTCGGTCAGAGCCGCTGCAAAATGTCCACTTGATACGACACGCTGGAGCTCCATCCAGGAAGCCTTTGGAGCAGGAAATAACTGAAGTAGTAGCTGGAGCAGAGTTGCTCGAGGGTTCGTAGGGGGATTTGGTCATCTTCCGGAGGACTCGAGGGTCGACGGTAGACCACATGTGCGGACATGTGCGGCGGGATTTGCATCGAAAAAAGGTGCAGGAGTGGTATCAGAGAAGACAATCTGGATAGGCAGGGCCGCATGTAAGTACAAAGCAACCCCACCAGCCCTCCCTCGTTTTGAGTCAGCTCGAAAAACAGAGTAGCCGTCTATCGACATCCCCTCGTCAGAGACATCTGATGTGAGCCAGGTCCCTGTGAGTGCGATAATGGAGCAGACAGTCGGAGAGTTTCGTCTTGTTTTTGACTAGGTGTTAGCCTCGAAGCCTTGAACTCACTTCTTGAGGTTTACTAGAGATCAGACAGAAGTGCGGATGCCTCACTAAATCCTGTTTGTAACCAGAGGGGTTATCAGACTTAATAGCTGTACGTTGGGTTTGAGTCGAGGTCTCCGAAGGGACCTCTGAGGCATACTTGTCTGCTCCCTCGATTGGTGGTTTCAAGGGCTGCTTTCCATTTGCAGGTTCTTTTCGGCCTGTGAAAGCCCGGTTTGCTCAAACGTTTTGAGTTTGTCGGGCAAAGTTTTCCCCGTGGCCGAAAATTTCGACTACTGCTACTCGTAGCCCTTTCAGTAACGTCTTTTGGACGACCGAATTTGCTGTTGTTCAAGGAGTTGGGCCAACTTGCGTCTGGTTACTTAGGCATTTTAGCGCGGTTTGATCTGAAAGTTGTCTCTGTGAGGCTTTGAGCGCTAGGTGGCAGCACCGAGTAGTTCTTTTGGTGGTGCCCCTCATGAGGCTGGTTTTCGCAGAAGACTGCATCTTGAAGCCAGCCAGCAGTTTTCTGATTTGGCGAATCGTATGTGGCTTGTTAAGCTGCGGCGCTTTACTTTTGTGCTTGTGTGGACATCCGAGTCACCCGCGATCAGCGTGGCCAATTGGGTGTACGAGAGGCATTCCGGTTTGTTGTGGTCCGGTTTGAGACTTTGATTGTCGGGGTCCTGGGGGACAACTGTTTCCACAATCAAAGAGGTCACGTTTGATGGAGTGGAGCTGGAGACTGACGGTTTCACAGTCTCAATGGTTGTACGGGTCTCGCAGCATTCCCCAATGTCGATGTCAGCGCATGTGGTTGTTTTGTTGGTAACCTTCGCCGCTTGACTCCGCTCGTCCGACCCAGTCCTGCTCAGAAGTTGTCGCTTGGGTTTGAAGTTCACTGCTGCACCTTTGTCGAATGTTACGAAAAGAGGCGCTGATAGCTCTACGTACTTTGGGCGCTCCGTCCACGTGAGGCTTACCTCCTCCAGAGCGTCGCTGCCTTTGAAATTCGAGGGTTCTGCGGTGGTTGAGTAGAAACTGCTATCCGGAGTCGCGGTCGGTTGTCTCGGCGTGCTTTCAGGAGCACAAGGGGCTATAACCACAATCGGTTTGGCGTTAAGTTTGGGATCGGCCGAACTGGCGCCATCCGGAAGCCTTCTGCTCACCTCTCCTCTAGAACTGCTCTGGTCTAGCTTTCGTGCCTTTAGAGGGCGATCCTCAGATAGACGCCCGATCGTTAGGTATGCCTTTTGGATGCTGACAACCCGCTCTAAGATTTTCTGTACGGCTGACGGGGAAAGGGTAACGAGAAGCCCGAGTGTTCGCTTGCTTCCCCTCTGGCGTAACCAGTCTGCGTGAAGCGATTCGTGGTCAGGCTTTGAGAGGACACTGCCAAGGGGCGATTGTGCCTGCTTCTTTGATGTGATTTTTCTGGAGAATTATCCCCAGATTATCAGTCTGCTCTCCCTTACGCGCCTGTTTACTAGAGACGCCGTGGCGGTCTTGATTGCCGCATCAGAGAGCTGGATGACTGGCTCACTGAAGATGTGGTGTTCAGATTAATTCAGGTGAATGCCTTGTTTACCTGGAATATGCAGATTGTATTTTTATAAATTCTTATTATTTAGGGAGCGCAAGCTCTATCCAACTAGCTGACCAAAGTCGTCCATTCCTCGCGCCTGCGGACTGTAAAGCCAAACTTTGAAGATGGCCCTGAGAGTTTAAGGAGTAACACGTTGCATTAGCTCTGGCCCTAATGTGACAGACGAAATGAACTCAAAAATATCGAAGATCAGAACTGTCTTTACCAGTTTGCGTCAATTGCGGTGCAGAAATTGAAGTTCATTGGGTCCCAAAGAACGCGTGTACTAAGACACTGTGCGCAATGCGCTGGTGTATGGCAGAGAAACTTGGCAACTTTGGAGAATTTGAGATATTCAGGTGTATGGTTGCTGATGTCCCAGAAGTGAAGCCGAAATCGGCTAGAATCGGCAAACTTGGAATAGAGTTATCAGGAGACGGTTTTGGCAAGAATGAGGGTCAAGTTCGCTAGGCCATGCCAAGCTTCCGCCTGCCCACCCGAGTGCCGTTTTCTATGCCTATTCTGGAGTTGCGGAAACCTAGTTTTAGGAAGATTCTGATATAGCAGAGGGGAATGAAAAGTGTTTGGAAGCGTCTTGGCACTTTTGGTGCCGTCTAGCGTCCAGGGCAAGGTCTATGTGGTCCTACTTGTGCTCGGATACATTTGGTGAACTACCTACTAGCGTAGCGGCGCCAGATTTTTTTTACATCTTCAGTTTCGATCAGATCGCTTGATTTTGTGCTGGATATGTGGGCATCTGGGTTGTTTGTGGTTAGTTAGCACATGTTCATCTCCCTTCTCCATTTGGTTCTTCTCTTGCGCCTGGTGCGGTTGCCAGTGATGTTGATAGTGAGAGATAAGTAAAACAGTTGCAGAAGGCCCACTGAATATGAATTTTAGGAGAACGGTTGTCTGCCTGCCTGACACCGGTGTAAATATGACAAACGCAGGAACGAAGTTGTCATAGATATGTCCAATTCTACGGGGGGGAGTACAGAGTTTTACATAGGTAAAGCAACCTCGGCCGGGCTTAAAGCGGCTGGAGTTTAGCGAATCTCACTCCCGGAGGATTGACTAACTCTTGATAGTTAATACGAGAGCAGTTTAAAGGATATGACCGCTAGATTAATGCCTCGTTCTTTCTTTGCACGATATTCTTTCACCCTGTTTGACATGTGAACTGCTATAGAGGTGCTCAATTTTGTTATTATTTTGTCTTCATTCAATAATGCCAATACGCTTAGTTCCCGACATGCAAGGAGCATTCAACTTGGTGCATGATCGAGCCGTAAAGATTTGTACGTGACGGGTGCAGCACAGCGAACGGAACTGCAACACCAAGGGGGCATTCTCACCACGTGAAAACTGATGATGAACTGCGAATGAAAACGAAATCTTGAATAAATAGGCACAACACACGGGCATTTTTTTTATAAAACTGGTTGACATGAACTACAATTTTAAACAGCTGCTGGCCATCAGCGATCTCGGAAAATTGCGATAAAGTCAGGGTCACATATTGAGTGGAGATGATGAGGCGGAGAATTTGGGAGTGGGAATAGGTGGAAGGTGGCGCTCGGATGTACGGGGCCCACTGAATTGGATAGTCTTGCTGGTAGTGTTTGGGAAGGAAACGTAGCGCTAACGCATAGGGACAAACAATCACCTGAAATAAAACCCTTAAATTGGTGGACGTAACGCACTGAAATCACAGTGGTACATCGAAATGATTAAGTTCAATGGATGCTTCCGGTGAACAGAATTTATCCCGTCTCAGGGGCAGTTTGGGATAGGTAAAGTTTTTGTCCGCAGTTGTAAGTAAAGATCGGAGAGTGCTTGAAGAGAAGATCGGGAACATGAAGAGGATAATAATAATAATTTTTATTCCAGCCAAAAGGTTGTTAAGGCCAATCATTTAGTCGTTTTCAAAAATATCCCTGTGCGGGCCCATATCTTTTTGCCCTTAAAACCCAAAACAAATAAAGATGCCATCGATATCCTTGGTCTGGGCAGTCAGCTGTCTTTTGCACTCCGAAACTGTCTTGTGAAACTTCAGCAACCACTCATCTGCCACCCGTCCGTCGCCGACCACATTAACTTTTGCAGCAACGCGTATTCATGTCCCTCAGCTTCTTTATCAATTTATTTTAATTTCTCTTTAGTCCCCCTCTAATAGACCTTGCTCTAGTCTATCACAATTAAGGTCCGCCGCCTACGTGACTCGACTAGATATTTCCCTGGGCGCAACCATATTACCAATTTCAGTGTCCTCCGGTTCACAGAAATCGAAGCCAATTAAAAACACAGGGTGTTATTACCGCATATTTCGTTCACAGTTCCGCACCTACCTCATGAAGCCCATTTTCTTCCTGGTCTTCCCTAACCACATATGGTGCCGCAGCGTCTACCTGCTTCGACCACCTGCGGAAAATACCTCCTACTTCTGCACAGAAATATCTGCAAGTTACTGATCGCATATTACTCACTCACATGCAATGTTGTTATCTTACCTCGACTGAAACTAGGATGCTAGGAACAAACTAACAGTAAACTACAACAATGGCAGTTGACGGCTCTGATGCCTTAGTGAATACGCCATATCTAAGCGATATTTGGTGCACATCCGGAAAGTCTGGAAAATGTCAAGAGGGGAAAACAACCCGGAGTTTAGGAATGATCCGAATGGTTGTTAGAAATCTTATCAACATATTAAGCTGAGAGATTAGTTAATCACTTCCCTGTGCGTTTTGCACTTCGAGGTCTAAAAGTGCTCCCTATGCGTTTTGCACTTCGAGGTCTAAAAGTGCCTCGAAATCTTACTTTCCGATTATGAATGTAGGAATATTACCATTCCGAAGGCGCATAATTCTGGGGCTCGACGTTTCGCTTCCTGTTCCACACTTCCTTGACCACAGTAACGCTCCTGCAAAGCTTTCTATGCGGTATACGTGGTACAAAATTTTTTGCTTTCCTGAGACAAACTGCTTTCGCTGAAGTAGAAATGAGCACTCTAATCAAGTTTAGGAATCGCGCCTACTTAGTTCACCACTGCCTTGGACCTTTCGGTCGTTCCAACTGTCCTTTCAAATCACTAAGGATAAGCTTCAGTAGCATTCAGCAGACAGACGACTGCAACTGCAGTTTGATTTTCGTAGATAGCTCATGAAAGCTTTTGAACCAGCTGCCATTCCACACGAGCCGCATTTCAGTGTCCTTGCAAAGGTTTCCACTCACCACAGGCGCTGCGGTTAATATTCAGACACCGCGCGAGAAGGATCATAAAATCATTGGTAGACTGTTAGATGACCTGTTCAAAGCTGACGTCTCAACATTACATTTCGGGTAAATCATCCTCAAACAATGCATTCACGCCTACGGACTAATGCTAGCGACATTTGTGTTAGAGATCAACAAGGCACACTTCAGGGCCACTGAGTGGATGTGCATGAGTTGAAATGTATTAAATCAAATGATCACGTGTCCAGGCCGCTAAGTAGAAAATCGAAGAGCCAAGCTAATCTCGGGGCCTCACATGGTTCCTGGCTATAGACACTACCAAATGGGTTCGCCCTGTGGTGGTGAAGGCATATTGCATTAAGGAAGCCGGCCAGCAACTAAGCGCCGGCTTCATATGTTGAAAAGAACACTTTCGAAAGCTGATGGATCGCCTAACGTGTATTTTGTGATTACTGGAAATCATTTAAACAAGGGCCGTCAGCAAAATGAGTTCTGCCCACCTGGTTGTGCAGCACCTGTTCCTCGCGTTCACCTCTTCAGCCAGACAAAGTAAGTTTGGCGGTCGACTGCACTGTGGCATGCATTAAAAATTCCATAAACAAAAGCCTTGGTCAAGGCCCAGTATATCTGGTAAGCTCCTTACTGTTAAACTTTGGTTTTGTTTAAAGCCAGTAACTATTTCAACTGATATTCAAGAAGCATACTGGCAAGAATACTGGCAAATTCACCTTATTTACATTATTGAGTAAATTTTAGCCGCGTGGACCCCTTTCCTTACCAGTCGGCTTTAGAATTGGGGTGGGGTTATCAATATCAGAGTATTAGGGCAGATCAGGTGTTTCATGGACGAAGCAATTTTGTGGCCAGCAGACAGTCTCTTGCATCCGCGGACAACATACTCCCGAATT
The DNA here is from genome assembly GCA_003604175.2 of Clonorchis sinensis. Taxonomy (NCBI): domain Eukaryota; kingdom Metazoa; phylum Platyhelminthes; class Trematoda; order Opisthorchiida; family Opisthorchiidae; genus Clonorchis; species Clonorchis sinensis. The sequence goes on along the minus strand of CM030373.1, from coordinate 20,282,086 downwards.
ATCTCTCACCTTTTGTGATAAATTCATCTTCTCATCTTTCTACTTAACGTTTGGGGAACTTTCGTACTGAATCCGCTTTATTACTCTCGGTTGGGCGCTGCCACGGCCAAAAAGCTTGCCCCTCACGCACAAAGGATCTAATCGCTTTCCAACCCAACACCAAGCCGCGCATTGTTTGACTGAAACTGTGGACCCAACAGCCATTTATATTCCAGTGTCCGCCGAATGCCGGCTGCCAATGACGCATCCAAAGGGTGTCAGAAATTTAAGATGTCGCAACCGGACACATTTTGGATATCACACGTTATACATGTGTTTTTGACCAGCTTTTGAGCGTTACTAGACTTTGCATAACCTTACTGGTTCGTTTGAAGAGTACTCGGGCCTAGAGGGTTCAGAGAGCTAAGTTGATTCATAACCGTCTTTACATCTAGTCGGACTAGGTCGCTCGCGAAACCCTTGGAATTGCACTGCTATCCGCACTATGGTCTTCTTGGACCCATCTCCAATCTTCCACAACGTATCGATTGGGTGTACGTCAGGACTGCCCTTATTTTTCATTTCCATGATAACGTCCTCACAACTTCTAAGCACGGGACCATTAGATTCAAAAAGTTAGCCATGCATTTGCAACACAATTAATATTCGAGGTCACTTGCGAGTTGTTGACCTGTTGAATTTAATTATTACTGCTTGGAATTCTAACACCGTGACCTAGGCCGATTTTTGGACGCCCACCCATGAAGCTGAGTGGGAAAGGCAAGGCGTGAACGGATGGTTCAACTTTTTCTGAAACCACAGTATGAACGAAGAACACGTTTGTACAGTTGCTTCCTTCACGTGTGTTCTGCTGTTTGTAAATATTTTCAGAGTGTGCGTACAATGGTTACGTCGTCTTAACTCGAAATGGAGCAGCCATTCACGACCTATGTAGAAAGAGGTTTTTTATCGTTGAAGAAGGCGTCCTGCCAAAAAAGGCCTGGGATCGTTCACAGTTAGTAGGTTTTGTGGATTTTTTTTATGATAGTCAGCACACGCTGTATTGGAACACGGCAAGGTTTTATCTTTACAGGTGTGCTGCCTGCTTACTAGTGTCATATGCAGATATAGGACAGCGGAAGCAGACAGTATGATAGACTTGTAAGTATCTTGAAGTTGTAGCACAAATTTGCCGGAGTGAGACGATCTTTCGGGTGTATTTAGCATGTTCAGCGGGGAAATAGTGGAGAATTGTTGAACTACGGGCGAGCCGTCAAACTGGGTATGGTAGTCGCGATTTCCTCATCGCAACGGCATACTTGTGGGGAACCCCGCATATCTTGGGTGAGTCAGTTGTGTTTATCAAATTCGTTAGCATTTGTCAAAAAATCCTGGCAGACCAAGACTAACATGGATCAAGGACATTCTTGGGACCATCGAGGATCAATGTTGGCTCTTTGCTGCCATCAGGCGGCGGCTCGTGAGGGCAGGCAACTGAGGGTGGTTGGTGAACTTCTAACTGCTGTAGTGAGACAACGCCGCTCGATGCTCGACGTTCTGTCGTGGATAGTAGGGAATGGCGGTATGCGGTCGATGCTAACTGGCCTGGACGTGTGTGATGGTCAATAAGGTTCGTTAGCCAAATTTTGTTCCACTAAGTTCACAGCTAATTATATAAAAGTCCATGAAGCTGGGTGGGAAAGGCAAGGCGTGAACGGATGGTTCCGAAAACTGCAGTTGAAACATACTAAATTCGGCTACCTCGTGTTGCCGAGAGGTTAGCTCGAAAAAATCTGACGAGGTAGAATTATCATAATCCTGTCCTTTGATTCAAAAAATCTGTACCTATCTTTAGCTGTCTGTGGCTCCTGGCTTGAACGTTTCCCGGTTATCATTTACTTGGCGATGCCACAGAGTGCAAGCGAGGCAAAACTGTCCCTTCGTTTAGTTTAAAAAGAATGCATGGGGTGCCCTAGAGACTCTGCGAGGCTCATGGCTAACACTGACGCGTAGGGCTGTTGACATCATCGCAGTTGGGTTCGCATTACCCCAAATCCACCTCATTAGCCAGACAGAACACACATTTGTCCCTCTTGTTTCCTGAAATGATCAACTACATATAAAATATAAAGACATTATTATTTCCCGAATAACAGCAATCACGACTAGCGTTTGTTGGCTGTTTTCGCCCTACACCATTCGTTGATTAGAGCTGACAGCATTGACTCAGTGACAGGTGAATCACACCCTTATTTTTTGTTAAGTTCATGCAGTACTTCGGGTTAAATTACACCCCTATCCATGCTCCCAGAAGCCCTTGCTCAACCAATCATTAGCTGTCTAATGTCCCACTTCACATTATCCCATATTGCACAATGAAGGCCCTGTAATTGGATTCTTTAGCAGCGCCACGTTTAACTCACCCCGTTAGCGTCAGTCAACCAGCTAGCTGTTCCCTACTTTGGCGGCTAAGTCCCCGCTCTTCCAAAATGACGCAACCGTTCTCGCCCTGGCCTCACGCCTTCTGCTCGACTGATGCCTAGTGCAAAGCAGGAGACAAAACTCCTAACACCAATGGCAGTGTCTCGCATCGTTATCTGAATGTAGTGCATACTCGCCGAGGAGAAGCACACTAATAGTAATTTGTTTGGTCTTCATACTACAATGGCAACCTCAGCTATCCCTTGATAGCTAGGTAGGTTCATTTAGCTGGCTGTTCTTCCTCTTTAGCTTCCAATCTATTGGACAAAGTTTTATCTGATAGCTACCGACACTCACCAGAAGCCACTGATCTCATCCATTTTTCTCCTCAGACTTCAAACTTCGGCGGTAGCTGCTCTAAAAGCCCCGTATGACCGTCATTTATTCATTCTGGCAAGTATCCAGTTTACGACCACCTGGTCTTACAACAGGATCGAAGTTGCCCTGGACACTGTATGAGACTGAATTTATTTTTATCAATCTCCTCGTCTAATTCAGATTTAGCTGCCACGGAAGTGCATAGGTCCTGCCCGATTCCAGCAATTTTGGCGTCCGTTACGGGGCTATCCAAAAATCGAGGTATGTCAGTGCGGTGTTGGAACGGCATTGCCATAGCCGGTCTGATAACGCTTTTGCAACTATTTTCCTTCTGCCCTCGATCACCACCTCCCGCCCACTCGAGCCTGTAATTGCAACTACAGTGAATTATTTTACCCGGCCCCAGCCCCCTTGGACGATTTCTTCCTAGCCAGCTGAATCTTACTTTCAGATTTAACCGACCTGGTTTTTCGTTGCAATCAAATGTGCCTCTTCAAAGGTTCAACGACTCCGCTTACGATGTTTGTTCGGCCCCGCGCATTAGCCCTACCTCTCCATCGATAATATTCTTTACACCTGACTCTTTTAAGACTGTGAGTCTGCTTGATTTCAGTGTAAACAGTATTTTTGAGATGAAACTTGCCATTTGACTTCACTTCCTGTTCTTCCATCTCCATCGCCATCTTTCGCCGCCCACTCAAAGCACACCCGAATCATTTTCGCCGAAGCTGCAAGTTGTTCGAAGTTGTGACTTTTACGGGGTCAAGTCTAATTCACTCGCATATTTCGGTGATATTTTGCTCATGGTATTTTGTTTAAATGAGCGAAATATCAAGGTCACGGACCATCGGCGCTTCGCATTTTAAGACCGGTTTACGAGAGGTAAAACACGAACTTGCACTCTGGTATATTTTGGCATTCTTCTGTGTTCCTTAAGAGTGAGGTAACGTCTACAGATTATCCAATGCAAATTACACCCAGGAAAATTGGTCATTGACGTTTGATTGCTTTATATTCCTCAGATTTAACAAATGGGATGATTGTGTTGAGAGAACTTCGTCACTACACTTCTTCTTATGGTGCTCAGCTTCAATGAAGTAAAACATTGTTAGACAGCAGCATGACTTGTGCAGTGGAGATGCGAGGGCCATCTCTGTGGATAGTTCACTTTCTCAGATATGCATGCTAGCCCGTGTACAGTACAGCGTCAGAAGGTAACTGTAGGTAAATTATCAACACAATGGTGCCCTTCTTATTAGGAATATGACACTCCATGCGTGTAATACGCCATAACGCGGTCACCTCGATAACAATAGCAGTTGTCACCAAGCTCGAGTACTTATCGTAACCACTAGGCCCGTGTCTATGTGGACGCCGATTATGAGGCCGCACCTATGCACGGTAACCTAATGCAAAGGCCAACGACGGCCCGTCATACTCATACCTGCATACAACATCACCTAACTCGGCTGCTTATGGTAACTGCCGGGCCCGTGCTCGCAGCTGACTATGAAGCCCTAACTATAAATAATCGACTAATTCAACGACCAACGGCGGTCCTTCATACCCACACATGTCGTCCGTCTGCAAAGCCCATGCCTGAAAAATACACAACCACCCTTAGCGAATTATGCCTTTATTTATTCGTTGCACTGTTACAAACGTATTGTGTAGTCAATCCAGTTCGCAATTTCAGGAGGCCCTTGTTCACTCGACAGGGTTTCTGGAGGTAAAAATGTATACTCGATTACGACCCGATATCATCTAAAATACACAATTGAACAGAGGTGTGTTGGATTACCCGCCATGCGCTTATTAAACTCCGCTGTCTACACTTCCCGTGCGCTGCTTATGCCAAACCTGGAGTCCTCCTATTATAAAGGCAAACTCACTAGTCTCTCAATTAGTCCCATCAGCGATAATGAGGGTTGGCGAGTGTACACCGATAATTTGATGGCAGGATTTGGCAAACGTACGCATTGTTGGACGCAGCGAAATTAAAGTTAAATGAGGATGTACACTAGTCAGTAGTAAGACCAAGTGGTATAGACTTGAGTCCTAGGATACCAGGACCGCATGCGTCCAAATCGTTATTTCATGGATGGAGCCGTAGCAAAGACCTAAGGAGTAGGCGGGTACTTGGTATCAAATCTTCTCATTTGGCGCACAACTTTTCCCAACCGAACTCCATTTCTACTTACCAATACTGACATGCTGTAGCTTAAAAGAATCGACAGCTTCGTACCCCCTCCTCACATCTTGCAGCCGCTCCATACCCAACCGCAGTGGCAATCTCACCAAGAGGCACCATACTTGAAACCGATGAGCTAACGTGCTTGCGTTTGTGATTTTCAGCACCAGGTTGTATGTAAATAAGTTTCCACATCTCCGACACACATACGTTGGAACCTAGTAGCGATGTTAGGTTATTCTGAGACTACATTTCATGTCTGGCATACAGGTTTGAGCCTCATTTAACTCATCGTCCATTCCGAAGTATTGCTAGCCAGCTTCACTTCCACAATCAGGTGTACAACATCCAAATAGACGAGCTACTAAGACAGCCACACCTGATGCGAGCCAGCTGTCTCAGATAATGATGATGATCTAGCTATGGACTGCGAGGTTTACCATATGTCATTGTAAGGAACATTTCATTCAATCCACATCCAGGTAACACACCGCCAAAATGCCACCAATCCCGCTTCTGTCCTCTAAGTGGTCAATTGAATCTGACTCCCCATAATCCATTCTCTCAATGCGCCTCGCATACCATCCTCATAGTCCTACCTGATTGGCCTTTTCGGCCTAACCAATACAGCTTGTGGTGCTGGACACATTCTTTAATGGAAGTCTTTGGTGCACAACCGAGCAATTGTTTCCTAACTGTCTCGTCGCTGATTCGCCGACACTGACCCCCACGAGCTATAGTTTTGAAAAACACGGTTGTCAAACTCCTGAGGACGTCTTAGTTTCACCGGTTCAACAGGACATCTCTCCTAGTCATACAAAACAGCCCGCCTTGCAGCCTGATACACTCGTTACTTGATATTAGGGGTTTAACGCCTTAACGCCATAGGTATTGTAAATTGGCGAACGCGACCCGAGCCTTGCAAATTCGTGCATTGACCTCATCTGTCACGCTACAATCAAAACCAATGCAACTTCGAATGTATATAAAACGCTCCACAAATTCGTATGCCTCTCCTTGAACTGTAAGCGGCGTGTTCGGCGACTGCATATCTAGGAGCAGCGTTTCGGGGACTGGCGACCAATTTTCTTACATTCGCGTTCTCTCCTGGATTATGGATTATGTCCAACTCCAGTAAAAAAACTCCAGGCAAATTAATCCATCATCTCGAAAGTCCTGTTCTGTCAGCACTTAAATATTTGTTTTCCCCAACCACACCATCTTCCTGCATGCCCATACCAGTTTGCTTTAGTCTTCTTCTACGATAATAGATATATTGGAAAACTCAACTCAGGCTTAATCGCTAGCCTGCGAAGTACAAATCTATTCCTATCCTGTCTCATTTAATCACTTGTTATCACTACACTAATTGTCATAAAAGTTAGGTTCTTTCTCTCTTAATGCACTCTATCCTATTGAATGTCTCCTCAATCTCACCGGGTTTTACTAATTTCATCCCATTCCCACGCCTTCCTGAGCTTCGACCTTTGGCAACACCTGCTTTAAACTCCCTGTCTGCCTGTTATCCACTACACCTGGTTTGTGATTTACACCAAAAAAATACCTGCGATCCCAGGTAGGCTTCGTTTTGCCCCCGCGAAATCCTTTGGCCCACTAAAAATATTCCGCTGCTCACAGAATTGCACACGCCAGCCTAACCATCTCAACCCTGACGTTCGCTACGGAGCTGTACGGAAACCGAAGTGCATCAGTGGAATGATGGCATGGTACTGCCATATTCAGTTCGCAAACACAGCCGAAACTATTCCCATCCTTCTCTTGACCATACCCTATAGACCATTTTTTCCACTACCTGCAACTACGGACAAACTCATACTCTATTCTGACTGTAACCTTATAATCATGCCTAACGCTATTCCACCCACCAGTTGGGAATAAACAATAATATTATAAGCTTACACTTTGTGGGTGCAAAGTACATACCAAAGGACACTGGTCAGTTCATCCAAAAACACCAGCGCCTTTTACTCCTCTTCGAAGATGAGAATGGTCTCTGCATACTCCAGACCGATGACATTTTCGTCAGAAGATATTTAAAAAGGAGTTCAGAAGACATTTCAGTGCTTGTTTCATTATCCTATCGATCACAAAATTAAGTAAGAATGGAGAGAAAGCGCCCTTGACAGACAACGCTTTGCGTGCGGAAGCTTTTGAAGCTCTTCATGTTTCCCTACAATCTCCCCGTACCATGCTTGTCTCTTCAGCACCTCCTGTCCACGACGATGCAAAAAACGGTTTGGTTGTCGGCTCTCATTTCAAGTGAGTGCCTTCTACCCAAATACACTCCTTCCGTATACCGAACCTCATCATCCGCCTCCTGCAAATCAGGAGGGGAAAACTAAAATGGATGCCACTTTTTCGGCCTGAGCTTGATCTGCTTGTAGCAAATGTCCCGGGCAATCCCCCTGTGAATAAAAAAAGTTCAGTAACAGCGGAGCAAAAAGAGCTACCAGAGACTCACGTAATGCACGCGGTTTGACGCTTCAGAGGCAGCTCGTTTTGCAAAGCTGCACGCTTTTCTTTAGGCTGTAACTACGCTATTCTGAGGTCACCTTATCGTACTAAAACGTAACACCACCATACACTCATCTTCCTCTCTGATCTATTGTCCCTGCAAGCTCCGGGCTACCTTGATTGCGCACAATTCATCCAATGCAAAACCATCATAATCACATATGCCCACACCCGTTTGCATCGACCGCATACCTATTATCTGCACCTGAATACCGATTAAGGTTTTTGAAATTGGGCAGTGTCGTCTCACTGCAATAGTTGGGAATTGTGACCACTTTTGACTGCCTGTTATTTCGAGCCGCTGTCCAACTCACACCATAGTGCCTTCTGGCAGACCGTTTTGAAACTTTCTCTAGTCTTAAGTCCCCAATGTAGCCAAGGTTTTCCATTACCCCGCCTAATGTCAGCAAAAAACCACACTACGCCCTCGTCAGACGCAAGAATGTCCTTGATCCAAGCTGCTCTTAATTTGTCAGGATTCTCTGGCAATTTCTAACCACAACAAAATCCCCAAACGACTCACCCGCGATATTTGTGTACAGGGCTGTCCACGGACCCAAGTACGACGTCGCGATGACGGTACCGCGACCGCTATACTCAGTCTGATTTCTTGTCCGTAGTCCACCGCATCCCTAAGATTTCCCGGATGTTCACCCACAACACCGTCCCAGGGACTTGGGAGCACTATGCATTATATGGTTTTCACTTGCTCTGCTAATTAACCCACTAATTGATCCAATGGCTCTATCAAGATTTTGGTACACTTCTGCAGTTTACACCTTGCCGAGCGCCCGCTATAGCGTATGCTGACCATCATAGAAAACTTACTAGCTGTGACAAAGACCTGGGCTACGTTTGCCGGTACGCCTGTCACACCGACAAAAGACTTTTTTCCAAATAGGTTGCGAACGGCTGCTCCATTTGAGTTTGCGCGGACATGGAGTGCGCGGTTATTTTTCGTGCAGTCTTAAAAGCAGGTGCTTTTCCACAATATTTTCCACCTTCTTTACGGACACAATCCGCGACGTCATAAGCAGCCATTAAATACGAAATCTGCGCGCGCAGTGGGTCTTGAATACATTGAAACAATATCCAACAAAACTGCGGCCGCGCGAGAGGATCTTAAGGGCTAGAAATTCTATCATCAAGTGCTAAGAGGCTGTGTTAAATTTTTCCACTTTCGAACTATGGTTTTAAGAGAATTTTGGGTGCGCGTCTGAAGCTCGGCCCAATTCTCCATTTTGTGACCCTAGACATTCGTCCAAGGTCAATTGTAACCAACAATTGTTTTTCAGTTTTGGTTCAAGTCAACCGGATTCATTATTGAACAAGCCAAACCTCATGTCCTATTGTTCTAGTTTTTTACTTTCCACAGCTCCGGTGAATTTTTAACTAATACGCGTGCCTCGCCAATTGTACCGACATTCCCGTTGGGTTGTTGCTCACCGCGTTCAGGTTGTAAAAAGCAAGATTGTGCCTTAATTGGCGCATTCCCTGCGTGTTCGGAAATAAACCTATTGATACATATATTTGAGCGTGCTAGGAAAAAGTGCCATAAAGTCATCAAGAACAGTATTGAAAACGGTTCGGTACAGCTCATTCAGAAAGAGTGAGGAAGCTGCACGTGAATACAAGTTATCAGTCAGGGGCCATGGTGAACAGTAGCAAAATAACTCGGGATACGGTTGGCCTTATGATGTTACGTGCTGCATGTAAAGGAGTGCTAACCAATCCTGTGAGTTGGAAGAGCATTCACCTTAAATCGGCAAATGCTGCAAGAACCTTACAGATACCGGGAATGTAAAGCCGCCAGTCTCCAGCTCCTCCCCGTCAGAAGTGGCTTCTCCGCTTGGGGACACGGTCCTTGCTCATAACCCCGACAGCCAAAGCCACAAACCCGACAACAGTCAACCGGGAAATTTTGCGAAAACCCAGTTGGCTATGCTAAAAGCAAGCCGTGAAAACACGGAAGAAAAGCGACTGCAGTCAAAAAACCACACAAACCCCGTCAAATCAGAAGGCTGTTGGTTAGCCTCAAGATGTAGTCCTGTGCGAAATCGGACCTCAATGAGGGGCCGTCAAAAGTGGTATTCCTTGGTGTTGCGATTCAACGCAATGGAACTCGCGGAGACCCCTCATTGATCAAACAGCGCAGAGATGCCCAAGAAACCGGACCTTGAATTACAACAAATCTAGATGTCCAAAAAAGTATTGAACGACCTACAAGTAACAGCGGTCGACATTTTCTCGCACAAGGCCCCTTCGGAGCCTTGAACTCAAACCCAACCTACAGCTAGCAAATTTTCTAACCTATCTGCATGAGACACCTCTCCGTTCCACAGCTTCGGGGTCAGCAGAGACAGTATTGAAATGCTCACCCACAACTGCCTTAACCTTTTCAACAAACTTCACAATAGTAAGCAGTCTGCTTGCCTTAAACAGCCATCCATAATCGCAATCACATAAGCCTCGCTCACATCGGATGTCTCCGAAGTGAAGATCTCGATAGGCAACGACTCAATTTTTCGAGCTGACTCAAAACGCGAGAAGGCTGGTGGAGTTAACACAATATTGTTTATTCATAACTAGTGGGTGGCATACCGTCAGGCATGATCACACGACTATAGTCAGAATAAAGCACGATCGGGTGGGATTGGCGGGTACTGAGGACTGCTCGGATTTTATAATAATGATAATAATAATAATAATATGTTTATTTCCTAACTTGTGTTGAGCATGCCGATTGAGGCCTGAGCGGGTCGTTACAACCTGAACGCAACAGGCAACAACACAATGGAGAGGAAGTTACAACCAAGGAGGCATGCTTATGATGTACAAGTCACTGCAGCTGTGGGAACCGGAAAAAAATGGGGACAATGGGGCACGAGGTACGAGCAGTTAAAAGAGAGAACCGGCAGACCTGAACTATAACCGAAAACCGTTGCTAGCCATGAGTAACCTTGGGCGGTGGAGCAAATGGCTAGGGTCAAAAAAGCGAAAATTCGGCCCTGCCCATTGCGGTGATCTTCCTCGGTACAGCTTCTGCACCTTTTCGCGATGCACTGTGGATTCGAATCCCGTTGCGCGGGACCGATACTCTCTTGTCGGTGTGGTCTACCGTTGCCTCTCGAGTCCTCGGGAAGATGACCTCTTCCTCATACAAACCCTTGAGCAACTCTCCTTCAGCTACCACTTCACTCATCATTTGCTGATAGATGATTTCAACGCTCCAAAGGCCTCCTTGATGAAGCTCAACCGCGTCGGATCAAGTGGGTTTTTTGCAGCGGTGCTGGCCAAAGCCATTCAACAGAGGGCTTGGACTCAACACGCCGTCACACCCGCCAGATACCGCGCAGGCCAAATAACATCCCTCCTGGATTTGGTCATCACCAAAACTAAACGTAAGACAGGTTTCCCATGTAATTGTGCTGTGCCTAGGTTCGCCAAACACACTTATCTAATCCGATAATTCTGGGGTGTATGACCCATACAAACGTTATTTATGTATCCACCTGAGTGAAATTTGCGTTAGATATTTTGTGGATGTTATCGCTCATTTAAGCAACACGGCAAAACGTTAAAACACGCTCAGATTTGATTTCGTGCTTCTTCTGGTGAATTGGTAATCACATGCATATCAGAGTTAGTCGGTTACCTTGGCAACTTGCTCACTTAAACAAAGTGCTATGAACCACACGTCACTGTAACGTGCAACTGGACAAGACAAACCCGCCGCAAGATCCTCAAATTCGAGAACCCTATATTTCTGACGAAATTTCGGTTTACTTCTGATGAACTGCGTGGCCTAGTTCCTCTTAGTCTGCCGGTTTGACTGTTTAATATAAATTTCGAGCTACTAGTTTGAGATTACCTGGGGCGCTTTTGACAGTTCTTAAGGTTCTTAAATTTTGAGGTCAGAAAATTTAATATTTTACCGCTGAATGCAGTAAGTTTTTACAGCTAAGCCTTGGTTTATTCCAATTTCTTTGGACTTGGGGTTTCGCGCCTCATATGACAGACCTCTTAAGAAGCATTAACACAATGACCATAGTCATCAGTAATATTTTGGAAGTGACCGCACGACATAACCGCGCAATATAACACAAAGTTGGCCCAAAAACGTACGAGAACCTAAAAAGAGCGCTGTCAGACCCAAAGGGACGACTGAACCCAATGCTGAGGATTAACGCCGTATACAAGACTCAGTACGGTGGTTGTAATGAGCACTCAGTGGGACAGACAGGAACAAAGCTGTCTATCTGAACACACAAACACAAGCTTGCAGCCAAAAAGCATGACCAAGTTCCACTCTTCTCCGTGAATGAAGATCAAGATGGGCGCAAATTCGACCAGCGCAACATCCAAATGTTGGCTTAAGCAAGAACAAAAATGGATGTGAAGCCATGGAAGCGTGATATCTCAATGAGGAAGCCATCAACACGAACATTGGAATCGACCCAGTCTGTCGACAAATGAGAGCAAAAGAACCACCAAACAATCAAGACGTAAAGCCGTACAAGAAACTGTGCAGTAAACGCGGACAAACCAAAACAAATATACAGGGGTAATAAAACCACGCCAAGCCCTAGATGTACACCCGAAATTTCTCTGAAACCATACTTCGGAGGCGCAAAACTTTGACATAATGTTTCAGCATTTTACGGCATTTATTCGGTCCCTAAAGCTCATCCCATGCGAGCGCAGTTTTGTTGGAAGTTGCTTAATGGCTGTCAACGGTTTCGCGAGGTGTACCTCTGATGACGGTGGGAAATTTGTGGAAAAGCCGCTTTCTTCATGTGTTTTATTTTGCATTACGTTTGGAAATAAGCTGGAAACGACAAGGAAAATAGTTGCGTCCTCTGTGTCGCCGCTGACTCAAAATTGAGCAGCTTTTAACGACCTGGGTATGAAAAAGTCTCCTATCATTGCGGCAAGTGTCCTGAAAAACCAACCCAAGGAAATCGTCACAGCTAGTAAATTTTTTGTTTTTTTGTGATGGTCAGCACATGCTATATCAGGCGCAAGAATATACCAAACCATCGATAGTGATGTTGGTAGAATCAGTGTGTTCATGGGCAGAAAAAGCATACAGCACAATAAGGTGGCCAGTGCTTTCAAGTCCTGGCACAAATTAAACGGATTGAGGCCATCTCTTGGGTATACGTAACACCCTCATCCGGTAAATATTGTGGGTATGGTGAACTACGGGCAATCCATCAGACTGGGTATGGTAGCTGCGGTAGCGTCATCGCAACGTCGTACTTGGGACCGTGGACAGCCCCGTACATGAACATCTTGGGTGAATCGTTTAGGGTTGTTATTGTAGTTACGATTCGTCAAGGAATCGTCACAAATTGAGACCGGCATGGATTAAGGGTATTCTTGGGTCCATTGAGGGCACACGGTGTTTCATTTCTCTCATTCAGACAGGAAAATAAGACAACCGTGTCTACATCCGGCACACAAAATAGGAAAAGTCTCAGAAAGACTTTTAGAAGGCACCGTGATGTGAGTCAGGCTGCAGCCCGAAATAACAAGCGGCCGAAATTGGTCACAATTCCTAACTAACTAACGTCTTCTGGACCCCGGTTTTCAAATATCTGACGCAAACCTTGTCGATATGGAGCATGCAGACGTCGTTCTCATCTTCGAAGAGGAGGAAAAGGTGCAGTTCTTTCTGAGTGAACTGACCAAAGTCATCTCGTCCTTTGGTATGCACCCGGCACTGTGTGTAATAATATGAATGTTTATTCACAACTGGTGGGTAGCGTGATCATAAGATTACATTCAGAATAAGGCATGAGTTTGTACGTAGTTGTAATGGGCCGAGTTGACGAGAAGGTTTAGTCAAGAATAGGAAGGGCTTAGTTGCGAGTGTGCTATCAAACTGGGTATGGCAGTGCCGTGCCATCAGTGCACTGCCGTACTTCGGTTTCTGTACAGCCCCGTAACGGACGTCATGTTTGAGATGATTAGGCTGGGATGTGCAGTTCTGTGAGCAGCGGGTTTTTGAGTTTGCTAGCGGAATTTGCAGAGGAGGACGGAGCCATTGTAAGATCGCAGGTATTTTTCTGGTCCGTTTATGGATCTCTGGGGATGTAACTCACTGACCAGTTGAGGTGGATAACAGCAAACAGGGCGTCCAAACCGGTATTGCCGGGTATTGAGCAGACTTGACACCAAGTACCCGCCCACTCAATAGATCTTCGTTACCCCTGCATCCATGGGTGCACGTATGATGACGCACGTGTTCGTTGGATCTCAGGGCTCTAGTCTATACCAACCGGTCTATGGCTGACATATATGTACCCCCTTTAGCTTTAACGTTGCTGCGCCCAATAATGCATATGGTTGCCGAATACCGCTATTGAATAATCGATGTACACACGGGACTAATTGAGCAAGTGGTGGGTTTACAATTATACCAGCAAGACCGTAGCTTCAGCGTGGACACCCATTTGGAATTGTAGACAAGGGGATTTAGTAAGCACTTGGTGATTTGGCCACTACAACTTTGTTTAATTATATGTTTTAAAGGATGTGTACGGAGTGTGTACGAGTCGTAATTGATTATACATTTTCCTTTCGGAAATCCTGTCGAGTAAAAGTGGCTTCCTGAAACAGAGAACTGGAGTGACCACACACTACGTTTGTACCGGTACAACCAATAAATAGAAACATGATTTTTCAAAGGTGGTTGTGTATTCTTAGGAATGGGGTTGGCACACGGATGACATGTGTGGATATGAAGGACCGCCGTTGGTCGTTGGATTGGTCTGTTATATATAGTTGGGGCATTAGTCAGTTACGAGCGTGTGTACGGGCCCCTCAGTTACTATAAGTAGCCACGGTAGGCCACGTCGAGCACGGTTATAAGCGTGATGGGCCGTCGCTGGTCATCGGGTTAGGCTGGTAAGCCTAGTTGAGGCCTCATATTCGGCGTTGCACATAGACACAAGCCTAGCAATTACCATAAGTGGCCAAGGTAGGCGATATCGACTGCAGTTATGAGTATGACAGACCCACGTTGGGCGTCAGATTAGGATAACACGCATAGTTAAAGCCTTATTTTCACCGGCCCGCATAGATTCTGGCCTGGTGTTTACTGTTGGCAGCAGAGATAAGCGACATCGTGTGCAGGTGTACGTGAGAGAGTCGTTGTTCATTGGGTTAGGTTATTGTACATAGGTGAGGCCTCATAAGCAGCGTCGCACATAGAAGTGGGCCTAGCAGTTACAACAAGTATTCGGGATGATTGAAATCGCGTACAGTTATGATTATGAAAGACCGTCATTGGCCATTAAATTAGGTTGTCTTTTATAATCAGCGTCACACATAGAAACGGGCCTAGCAGTTACGATACGTAGCGAAGGTAGGCGATAGTGAATACACTTATGAGTATGACGGGTCGTCATTAGCCGTTGGATTGGTTTATCGTGTACAGGTGGGGCCTCATAATCAGCGCCGCACATTGACACGGAGCTAGCATGCTGCAGTGACGATTAGTAGTCGAGGTGAGTGACAAGGATTACCGTTATCATGATGACCGCTTTATGACGTGTTCCACCTATGGTGAGACATTCCTAATAGAAATGATACAATTGTGTTGGTAATTTACCGAAGGTTACCTCCTGTATTGTCCACGGGCTAGCTATGCATATGCATAGCTGGGAAAGGCAATCATCCACAGAGATGGCCCTCGCATATCCACTGCACAATTAGTGCTGTTTTCTGACAATTTTGTACTTAGTAGAAGCTGAGCTCCACAAGAAAAAGTGTTGTGATGAATTACGCTGAACGAAATTATCTCGTCCACTAAATCTGGGGAGTATAAAGCGAACAAACGTTGATGACCGATTTTCCTGGGTAGAATTTGCATTGGATATTCTGTAGACCTCATTTTATTCCTAAAGAACGCCAAACTATGGTAAAGTGCGATTTTGTGTTTTATCTCTCGTAAACCGGTAGCAAAATGCGAATCGGTGATGGTCCATGACCTTGAAATTTCGCTCAGTTAAACAAAATGCTATGAGCAACATATCACCTACAGGTGTGAATGGATTAGACTAACTCCTCATAAAAGTCACAACCTCAAAAACCCTATAGTTACGGCAAAAATAATTTGGGTGTGCTTCTAGTGGGTGGTATAAACCACTTCCGCCGATCACCATCAAACCGATAAATTAAAGTAGGATAAACATTGACTAAAGAAGGGGAGGCGTCAAACTTGCCACTCAAGTGCAACCCAATCGGCTGACCCAAGGAAGAAAAAAATACGCCAAGCGAGGAAGTACAGTCGGCAAATCAACTCAAGAAGATGAGAACACGATACAAACATAGAACGGAAAACCTTGATCGAAGGAAACAAACTATCAAAAATAGGAATTGCCATAACGAACAGCCAACTTCAAGGAAGAAAAATCCCAACGCAACGCAAAACAAGAAGGGACCAACCCCAAAGCGGACCTAAAACCCCCAAAGGAGACATCCAACAAATTCTGGAGTACCCATTCAACTGCACATTGGAGATGTCTCCTTTACTGGGGATGAAACATGTGCAAGCTAATTGTCGAACCGACCAACTGATTAACCACCGGTTGGATGGACAGTGTCAAAGTGCACATGCCTCTCTACTAAGTGAGGCGAATCCGCTACATAAAGAGGCCGTTACATTACACTTGTTTTTATAAATTTGCCTGACACAATCATACTTCAGGATTATCTGGCCCTAATCTATGAGTCGCCTAACAACCGTCCCCATGAAAGAGAAGATGTGACTGCTGACCTGGTTTTGAAGTTTGCCATTCGCATCTGGTTACTTTCCCCACCAATCAAGAGAGGAATTGGCTATTTGCAAGGTGTGAGCAAAACACTCCAAGTCGCTCAGTTTCCCGCCCAGGACGCACCGGCAGATCCACTGCAAATGAAGTTAGCTGATCGCATTCTCAGTTCAGCAAAGCGTTCTTGACTCGATATTGGTTTTTCGGTACAGCTTTCGGTCCAAAGGTGTTTGTTTACCAGTTCCGCTGTATATCCTGTTTAAGACCACCATCTAACTGACGGTAAAAAATATTACGCGTTACCCAGGAGCGTTACTCCATCTGATTGTCGAACTAAGTTTTGTCCCTATGAACCTCCCATGGGTACTTTTTGATTGCAGTTTGCTGCATCTGAAATTGAGCTACTGTATTGTTCTGAATGCACCGTTAGGCGTCTTTTTTGGCCTACATCGGTGACAATACCCGTGCGTCATCTTATTTGTGTTTCATCTTTGTGATTATCAATTTATATTGCTTTCGTCCTCGAAAACCCGACCATTTTACCGTGCACTTGAGCAATTAGGCTAGTCGTAATAAACCTGTCAAATATGATAGAAATATTCGATTGCTATTACTACGGGGTGCCACACCATAAATTTTGGTAAGCCGCGTGGTCGCAGACGTCATTAGTAATACATACTATGAGTTGAGAAACCCGTATTAACAAAGGTGAGCACACGAGTATTGCTGCCAACGAAACATATATCCAACTGTCTCGGAGTATATAAGCACAAGGGTACACAAAAAATAGACAAATACAAGCAGTCTGTTTGTAAGCGCTACAAACTGAACGGTGTTGTACTACTCTGCAGTTTTCTCTCAACGTCCTAGAACGGAAGAATCAAGGACTTGCTGGGAAACATGCGTCTTATCCAAGGTAGGTGAAGTGGCATCATTCATGGTAAGGCCAGAACCATTGTGTTAACTCTGTCCAGCATAACTTTCGTGTGAAGACCCGTCAGTTGTGTTAGGAACATTCAATTTTTCGACCGCGGTTACTAGTCGGTTGTCCTGTTCAAACGCTTGACCAGCGGAGCACAGGCTTCGAATATTTGTCTGCAGGATTCTATATTTGAACTGCTTTGCATGAGCTTCGCCCTCAGTCGCATGGCACATGTTGCCAAGTTGCATCAGAAAATAAGCTACACCTAATTTCACCTATCTCAACTTCATTGAATCTGAGTTGATTGTGACGGATGTAGTTTACTAGAGGTTTCATCCTGTCAGTGTGCTGAAAAGCCGAGAAGCATTGATCAGCTGTTTCTTCCTTGTTGGGATTCACGTGCAGTGTACATCTCACAAAGCTCAGAAAGTTTTGAACCATTGACTCTTTTAGCCAGTGGCTGAACACTTGATCACCTGGCCACGAATGGCTGATCCGCAGTGTGATTAGCTCTCACTTTTCTACCTTTCCGCAGTCTCAAGAGGGCACAAAAGTGGTCATAATACGGCCAAAACCGGGCCGGTCCTAACCGTGCCGTAATTTAGCGACTGTCTCAAAGACATCATGCGACAAGTATCAAGTTGTCATATGAACTAGTTTATTCCTATTTTGAGACTGGCTTTGCAGAGTGCTTTTGAAATCTATCCGATTGCCTTAAACCTAAGGCGTCACCCGAACGATTTCTTTCTTGATCCTAGTTGGTTACCCACCCAGCGCTTTCAAGGTCACACGTCCAGCAGGAAGTAAAGTGACAAAAATGTTTATTTTTCCAACACGGATTTACTAAGACCCTTTAAAATTGCGGGTGCATAGACTTTTTTCTTTGATTGCAGCTAATCACATCGAGCTACTCATATGTTTGTTAGCAGTATGGATCAAACATTTACCTTATTGAAATCTGCTTGTTCCTAATTGCGCTCCATAGAAACGCGGAGATAATTGGTCGTCGTTTCAATCGACCACGATTTCTCACTGCGATTTTGTGCCCTAATCGGGCTTATTAAAGAAGTGGCATTCCAAAGCACATAATAACCCAGATGGGACTTTGGCTATTCGTTATGGGTGGTTCCAGGAATTGTTGCATTTACGTCAACATCGTTTGAACAGTCCCCCTTCCCGTCCTGGCGTGATTATTTTGGTGTGTCCGCATCAGACGGGAAAGCATTAAGCTTGGGTTTCATTCTTACTCAAACTCATCAGCCAGTGTTTGTAATCTATACACGTGACTCTTGGTAGAGCTACCTAACGAACAGCCTTTTGCACAAACTTGAACAGCTCTGAGATACGGCGCATCCGGACACATCATCAGAAGTGTTTCTTCCGAAGCTGTCATGCACTGTTGAATAGTAATCACTGAATGTGGCTGTGCGCAAATCCCTGACCCAAATGTCCTATTATAAGCGAACTGACAAGCCATTGGCGTGCCTACTCTAAAACAGCACGGAAGCGCCAGCAAACCGTCCAGGTAATTTTCTAAATTTTATACTAGACGCCTATTTGACTGAACTGACTAAGCGCAAATAGCTATTCACAACTCAGATGTTTGGCTCCAAAAGTCTGGGCAGAACATTCTGATTGTGTGAACTGGCGCCGAATCCATCGCATCTTCCAACCTGCTGTTCTTACGGGTACTTTCGACACTGTGAGGGAATGTCGCCGGCCTCACAGTGTGTTGCGGGCGGTAGGATATCATGCAGTTTTGATAACAGTGTAGAAACAGGAAACTGACCCATGAACTAGGAGCAGCTGAACCGCCGTCATCCCATCTTGAGAGTGTGATTGATTTTCCAGCCAGTGTCTGCCACGTCATCGTCCAACAAAAGGCTTCTCTCTTCTTATATACCGAATTGTTAAAAAGCTGAGAAATCAAGAAGTCAGTTTTGAAACACGGAAAGGTGAATGTGAGATAAACTTGAAATCGCATTTTCCCACTTCAGTAGGGAGAGCTGCAAGCGAATAAAACTAGATAAATATAGAAGTCTTCAGTCAGTGGCTTTACAGCAGAAGTTGACGGTTATGTGGTTCAGAACACGAGCACGGGAGGCCCCTATAAGAGTTACTTTCAAACATGCAACCCGCCCCCCCCCCCCCCCCGGGGGGGGGGGTGGGAAGACAATAAGTATTTCTATCATTATTACAAATAGACACCCCTGACTGGTCAAAATACCTCCCACAACACGGTGAAAATTTTCTATGAGGAGGGCTAAGCTCCAAGACAGAAGTACCTTTTTGCTGACATCTAAAATGGTTACAAATCGAAGTCAAGATGGCGTGAAAAATTTCCAGAATTTTTCATCCAACTGTTTACGCAAATCTGCGAGAGTCAGACAAGAAGGAGGGTTTTGTTCGTCTGACATAGGATGTGAGTAGATACATACCTAGTTTGAGAAGAAACTTACGGAGGTGATTTTGGCATCAGTCTTTGACAAGTTTATTTGTTTTTCCTTGGGAAGGAGGTCGCTCCGTTTGAGGAATAAAAATGATAGCTTGTTGAATTTTCAGTTCGGCTGGTATGTTGAATGAGCCGCTGTTTTTCACTTTGGTCACTCCATATTTTATCTGCTTCGTGCTTAGCTTTCACACTAGTGGTTGTCACGGTACTCAAAAGAAACGAAACTGTATAGCTCTGCTTCAGTCATGAAAATTGCATTACTTTCAGGGTATTTGTACCGCGCTCACGACTAACTGAAACAGTCACTTGTTCACATGACCTAAACAAGAATATGCATACACTGCAGTGAGAAAACATTAGAGCATCTCTAGCCAATGGAATGATAGAATCTACTCACAATGTCACTGAATTGCAGCTGCCATTGAGTAGGATACGCGGAAAGCGATGCTTGGCACAAACATACTGAAAAGATGTTCAGTGGGCATCATCAAGCCATGCCATGTACTGCCGTAGACACTATTCGTTTGACTGAGATATCATGGCATCTTGAGTATGATTTCTTGGAGTAGTTCCCGAGCTTGCGCTAACCCACAGCTAGCAACGAAGCAATCGATCAAGAATGAAGGTTTGCATTGCGAGACACCTGTGCTTCCAGCCTACTCGTGATTATTCTCAAATAAAATCTCTAATTCATCCTGTTCCACCAATCATTTCTGAATCTTTTTTTAATGTTTGTTTTATCCTCAGTGTTTCCGTGATCCATTTCTTATATTTCCCGGCTTTTAAGTAGCTGCTTTAGAAATGCTGACTACGTTGACCATAGACGACCATGATGAGACAGAAACCGGCAATAAAGTCAATTGTATGTCCCAACTAGGGTGGCTATATAATCCGCTTCCGATCATCCCCAAACCCTGGTCCATATTACTCTCCTGAGGTTCCCACAAGCACACCAAGACTTTGGTTGCGACGCTGAATAGATGAGATGTCAATGTCCCTGACATTTCGTCGGAACATACTAAGACTACAACGTATTTCGAAGAGCGGCATTCTTAGTCAGAGTGGAGGTCAGCACTCCATTTATCGGGGTACTTTAACCCACTGCCTAACCTTTATCTTGTCAACGTCAGCCTTCGGTTCTTCCAGTTCGTGCATGGACAAACTACGATGAACTGACATCAATGGGAAAGGCTTCTTGTCCTCTCCTACGGATGGCTTATTTTGGACGAGCAGAATTGACCTTTGTGAACTAATCGGAAAAGGTTCCATCCATTACAAAAAATTTTGGAATCCTACTTGTTGTCACAGCTATCAATAAGGATAGGAAGATGGAGAAAATCCCTACACTGTCTTTCGGGACAGCATGATCTATTTGATTCGTAGACGTGATGCATCTGTTGGATTGTGTGAAACATCGTGAACGTCGCATACCGAATCCACTGAACAAACGATCCGAGCTGTACTACGAGCTTGTGTCTCTCGTTTGTACACTCACACCATTAGACAAGCCAATCAAACAAACAGAAAGAGATATTGTGTTTTTCCAACCTCCAATGATTGTGACCCGGGTGAAACAACTTGCCAGCCCTATTACTCACAATGGATTCCCGTGTGCCACAAAATACACAGAACAACTGGTGGACATTTTTATTGTTGAGGCATGATACACAACGCTTACATTACTGACGGATTTATTAGAATTGCGAGAAAATTATTCTATTCAACTTTTGCGGTTGGAGTTCTTCTCCTCCTTGTTATTTCTCTCCGAGAATTTCAGCGGCCCGTGGAAATCATTGGGGAAAACTCAGAACGCGTCGTAGCTGAGAATTGCCTCAGAAGGTTCGGTATACCCTTGCTATCTTACACCTATATGATTACACCGGTGGAGAAAGAATTTCCGCTGGCCTTCAGTCTTCAGGTGTACACACATCCTGAACGTGTGATTCGGTTGTTATTAGCTATCCACCGTCCACATAATTTGTATTGTGTTCATGTGGATGCGAAATCCTCAAAGCAATACGAACAAATGCTAATGCGGGCAGCGGAATGTATCGGTCCGAATATATTCTTTGTGCCAGATCATCAGCGAACCAAAGTGCGTTGGGGTTACTTCACCGAACTGGAGCCTGACCTTACCTGTTCTCAGTTGCTTCTTGCTCGTGGAAAGAGATGGATATATTGGATCAATCTGACCGGTCAGGAATTTCCGATTCGTACGAACTTGGAGTTGGTGCTGGCCTTACGCGCACTGAATGGGACGAATTTGGTTGAGGCCATCTATCGAAACCGATACATTGAGCGACTCCCACCTAAGGGTGCTGTTGATCTTAACGTGAGTGAATTTGATCGCTTAGGACTGGGAGGTAGTAGTAACTTGGATGATAACTCGTTAGAATTCAGACTGGTATTTGTGGTACTAACTTGACACTGTTTGGCGTAAAGATAGATCAGTTACAACCAGGCCAGTCGTAAGTTTGTTGGATACCTGAGATATCATAAAGGGAAGTGATCATTGAGTTCACCAAAAAGAGAGAAGTAGCAAGAATTTTCCCGCTTGGAAAGATGAAACATTCATCAGGTGTACATGAAGACTTTTCATAACATAAAAGTCGATCATGTTGCTCAGAGGATGTGAGTTATTGGACCACTTTTGGGAAATGAGCAAATCAGGCAGATTCACGCACTGGAACTGACAAGCAGGCTTTGATCCAAATTTCATGGTCTCTTTATCACTTATGGAAATGATTGAGGTTTACTGAAAGGTCTTAGGAGTCTACTGGAAAACCAAATGAACTTTTTGTGGACTTATTCATCCGAATGGCGTTAGGATTCGTTCACAGTCGTTATTAGAGCATCTTCTCTAAGTTGTTGAAGACGCCATCGCTTCTTCTGAGGGTGATTTAACTTCAGAAGGGATATGTCGTCTTACCTCTTGATGAGCTGGGAACTTTCTGATGTTCTATTCAGAAGAATAACCCTTCTTTGTTGATATCACCCTTATTTCTATTGGTTAACTAAGTGTCAGAATGTCTCCCGATGCTTACGCATAAACACTTGGGACGCCAGGTCCACATCAAACCCGACCGAAACTAGCACAAATGGACCACGCATCTCTGCGTGTTGAATTGCTCCTGATAAGCACGCTAATTTGAGTTGTGGCCAAATAAGAGACGAAAAAATAACTTTTTCTCAATATATTCCATGGATAGATTAAGTACGAGGCCGAGAATATTCTACCAAAAGTGTTACTGTATCCTCTTCGCTTTTTCAAAAACGGATGATCTAAATTGCATACAAACTCATGACAACCTTTGTTCATTTGAAATTTGCTGGCAAAAAGGAAACCTTTGGTGTTTTGTTCGAAGGTGTCATCTTAAGCGAACCTGATAAGATTCAGGGAATAGTTCATCATCCATCACGTGTGTGATAACTTGCCTCCAGGTTGTCAAAAATGCTCCTGCCTGCTTCGAATGTGAAGAAGCTTGTTCTCAAATGAACTGTGCATCTGCTCTAGGCATACATTGATGAAATCATAAAGCAACTGAGGGCTGTTTGACACCTTCGACTCCCGGAGACCCTATCGCAATGCTATGGATGAAAACCACATCCGTTAGTAGGGACCTGATTCTATCACTCAAGCAAGCATGACGTAGCCACGAGACTTCAAACAAAAACAGACGTGATGAGGTAAACAAATTTTGGTAAAAAATTCATCAGTTTTTCCTTTCAGCCACAAGACAAAATATTAGTAGCCTGACTTTAGATAGAACTCTCCTCATGTACGGAGACCATATTATAGTGATCGCTGATTGAAGTCTGTGCAACTTGTTCTCAACCAACCAGTACTCTCCCCTTTCCGTTAACTTATATCAGGCTGTTGTGAAGCACAATCAAAGCATAGATACCATCTTTCGTGAGGGAACCGCAATGACTGAAATGCTGTTAGTTTGTCCTGGAGCTCCCGAAAATTTTGAGGTACGACAAAACCCCACAGATCCCCGTCGACAGCCAGACCTCGAACATTGAGGTGCTCCCTAGATTTGACCTAAGGTCTCTGATTATTTATTTATTTATTTATTTATTTATTCATAACTTGTAATTGAGTAGGCGCCAAACAGTGCATTCGTTTTTTGTAGAAACTAAGCAAAATGTAATTCTGTGGATGGGGTTAGGATTTGTCACCCTCAAGGTTCGTTTACCATGTTCTTTCTAAGGTCATAAATTCAATGGAGCAGTCATGAGAAATCCGGTCAGGCAGATGTGTTTGCAATTGCCCTGCACAAGAACATGTATGACTCGCTGACGTCAATTAAGTACTGCGTGCTGTAGGAATGTACCTGGAATATACCTGGCTCATATCTACACCGAGCAGTAGAAACATTCCAAATGGATCAGTCTCTGTCCTCTTGGCAATCTTCCCCGTAAATGTGTCCTTACCACAATGAAGGATTCGTGATAGCGAAACTTGCTAGGTGGGCTATTCTGAGGGCAATTGGCAGATTAGGGGTTGAGTGGTATCCGTTTCCCCATTTACCTGATACACGAAATAATGTCCATGAACCCCGTAGCATAACATGCAGTGCCACAAGCGGCCCCCGTTAAACCACCGAAAATCCTGTACTCGGTGTAAACTATTGGTTGAGTAAGACAGGAGGACAAATATGGAGGACAGTTTTAATGCTACCAGCAAGCCTAAATGATTGCCAACAAATGTTAAATCATGTGAAGGTAATCATGCGATTGAAACCCAGAGCGTACACAAAAGGTGGCCTACTGGCCAACAAAACTGATAAGACGCATACAGGTCAGTGAATTGCAACATAATGAATTCAGTAGAGTAAAAAACTTACTAAAAAGAAAAAAAGTTAACAGTGAAAAGTGGACGGTCGGCTTGTTTAGCCAAACTTTGGAGTTTGCAGTGGCGAACCACGTAAGATCTTTAAAAGATTTGGCTGGCAAATAGCAAATGATACACAACAACAGGGAGTCAGAAGTTCAGTGAGTGTCACTGAATAGTATACAAGGAGCCATTCCCACCGGAAACTGAATCCGTACGCTAAATAATTCCATCTCGAAGACGCAAGGATATTATCCTCACAAATAGATGCGGTAGTGGTACACATATGCCAGTTGTCTTCAACCGACAATATCATGGAGCGCCGCATGAGACGGTATTTAGCTGCATGCATTTGGGTCCGTTTAAAACAAAAAACTGCACACGTTATGAATGACCAAACAGTGCAAAAGTACTGAATGACGACTGAGGACGTGTATATTTGATATAGTGGTATCCAAAATTTTGTGGGTCGCAACTTTTTTATGTTAGCCAAGAGGTCGGTTACCCTGCCATCCTCCTTCTGCTTCATGACCTCATTAATTTGTCACTCATTCATTGGTTAAGGTTCCACTTCACTTGACTACGGGGTCTTTCCAAATTTTGCAATAGATGAAGGGTGACAGTGATGTGCAGTCCGGACTACCGTGAAGAAACAGGATCTTTTCAAACTACCACCGTTTGTGTGTCTTGGCCGTGCCTCAATTTTTAATGCATGGTGTGCGGCACCCTGGTGGTCTTTCCTATCAGACAAAAAAGCCTCAGCCTTTCGGACTGCAGACAAAAGATGTGCGGAGGAATCTGTCCCTAAACGCTGGGCTACTCTTGTGACCACTTGTGCTTGTGAAATGAATCGAGGGCCATTTGATCGTTTCTCGATGACAAAAACTTTGCCGATTTATTCCGTTTCGTTCTTACTCTTTCCCCATTGGTATTCGCTGCGTCGTCTCTCACCACATCAAATGATCTTTTTTGTGTATGGAGGTTTACCAAAGGCATCTCTTCCGAACAATGCAAAGCAGTGGCATAACCTACCAAGCTAACTTCAAAATCAGTCGAAAAGTCTTGTTGTGCAACCTACTCTATAGCTCAATGGTAGGCTGACACTTCAAAAAGTGACTGGTATTGTCACGATCGATCGAAGATCAATCTGCCAGAGAGCAGCTGTCTATAACAACAGCATCTTACCCAATAAAGCGCCGAAACGATATTATCGTTCAGTTGTAGTACAACTTGAACCTATTGTCGTTAAAGTTTGAGACCGCAACCCCCTTTGAAACAGGTGATTACTTCTCACTCTGTCTATGTGTCCCGACCATAAACAAGCAGGTGATCGTAATCTGGTTCTAGTGTTTTCTATGGAGGAAGATGTTGGTGGCTTAGGTAGCGTAGATGGTCGCTGGTTTGTTCGCCGAGCTAGGCAGTTTGACTGTAAACGTTTCATCACCACGAGGTGACATCATCAGTGCGTTGTTAGGGAGCGTGGTGGTGCGTAGCGATGGGTTGGTGGTTGTGCTACAGTGCTACTGTTCTACTGGCTCTACTGTTGTTGACGCAGGCGATTTGCGTCTATATTGTAAGTCCGATTGATCATGCATTTTGGATAAAACTGGTCACTTGTCTTTCTTTGCATTAATTTCCTTTGATTGGTCCTCCCTTTGTCCTGGCTCGGTTTTTCTACTCAGCCCACACCTACTTGGAGAGGCTTTGGTCTTATCGGAGCATATGAGCACAGCATACCTTTTGTCTTGTCAGATTTTGAACTCCGGACGTGAGTCAAGAAAAGCCCATCGGGTCGGGAAGAGAAAGGAACCATTTAGTTCGGAGTTATTCCTAGAAGTTAGACAAACCCGGCTACTAATCGTGAGTTGGAATATCAGAGAGAAATGTGGTCTGTCGAGAAGCTCTGGCACTGAGCATAGAATGACAATGTTTTCAAAAATCCACGGTAACTATCAGCTACAGATGTTTCCACGAAAACATTATATGACCACACTGCTTTTCAACCTCAGCTTCCGTTACCGTCATAGCAACAATCGCTATATCATCGATGAACGAACGTAACAAAAGTAATGTCCAAGAGAAACTGACAGAGGACAGCCACAAACAATAGCGACTACTCACATTCTTGACCCGAGACTGGATTTTAGGTGGAATAAAATGGACAAGACATGGGTGCAGATCGCTCCCATAGATTCAACTGAAAAGCAAACATAAATCAAAGTTATTGAATCTTCTTTTAAGTTTTGACTTTCTCCCTCTCATTGGAGCGAGGTGGCTCAATGGTTAGAGCGCGAAGTTACTGACCGGAAGGTCACTGGTTCGAACTCGACCTCTATCTCTCGACTTCCCCTGTCTAGGCTTGGGCGACCTGGCAGTATCCCAGCCATTGTGCTTCCTTCAGGGAGCATGGAGGGTGTTACAGCTGGACGATTTATATTATTGTTATTTTTTCAATACACCATTAAGTTACGCATCCTTAACCTTTGGCCCAAGCACTTTTTTTGAGTTTACTAGATGCCCCACTCGATCACATGACAGGAAAAAGATATTAACTAGCCATATTAATTGTATTTCTCAATATGTAGACCGATTCCAAGCTGCAGCCTCGGCTAGCTAGAACATCTGAATCCGAACAACGGCGCCGCATTACTATTCACGGTAATATACTGCATCAACGTATCAGTCCACTGACGTTATAGTAAAGCCTTCAGCCTTGTCAGAAACCAGTCAGACATTGATATAGTGTGTGGAACGCCTTCGAAGCCAACCGTTCTTAGTTTTCTCTGCTTTGTTCGACTTAGGACAGTTGAAGTTCGACTACATATGAAAACAGCTGTTTGTAGAATTTCCTATCGATTTTGACTTTGTGCGCAGACCTTGTTGGTTGTCTTGTTGTAAAACGCGTTCAAGGCCATTTGAAGGACACAAACAATAACGGCATCCGACCTTTGGAAAACATGGACGATGCCCAAGGCTACCAGTCGTGATCCGCCATGGATACAGTCGACAATTAAGAGTTATTTTCTTGACATGAAAGTTACACTGGTTGGTTTAAATTAACAGAATTGTGGTGGGAAAAATGCTTGGCATTTTTGTGAGATAAACCCAACGAGAGTCGAACGAACGAACTGAGTGGGCATGGAGTTCAGCGGATACCATCGGAATGCACGAAACTTGGCACTGTACTGTAGTTTCTACGACCCTTTTTTAATGGAAATTTCGTCCTGTAATTGAGTTCAATCTATGTTGAAAAGCTGAGAACCATTGTTTCGTCCTTGTCAGGACTCACCATCAGTTCGTACCTTACGAAACCCCAGGGAGCCTCGAACCCGTGCTCTACCTGCTAAGTAGCTTGAACCCCAAGCGCTCAACCATGGTCCGTTTCTTAACTTATCTTTTGATGAATACTAAGTAGACTGGTTACTCTGTAGTAGCCGAAATGTTGTCCAAACAATAAACAACTCAATCAATTAATCAATCAATCAATCAATAATCATCCAACTCTTCAACTAATCACAATGTTGGAGCGAAGTCCAGAAAATCACACACCGAATCTGTCTAAGAAATGAACAGGAGCACTACCGAATGATAATGCAAGCGTTTTGTTATTCTCTTTTTGCAGATAACCTGGTACAAAGGATCCGTTCATGTGGTGGTTAGACGCGAATTTGTCGAATACATGAACAACGACGACAAAGCGCAGCAGTTACTCGTGGCGCTGAAAGCTCATGAAGCAAGGGTGAATCGAGAAATCTTTCCGGACGAGGCATTCTTCCCAACACTCAACCATAATCCGCATGTTTTCAAAATCCCCGGAGCTTTTTTGGGAACCCATGAGGAAACGGTGACGGGAATGATACAACGCCTGAAGATATGGAAGATTTCTGGTGAACCTTGTGGCAGCAGACGCTTCATTCGATTCATATGCATGTTGGGTATCGGTGATTTACCTCGTTTATTCACCGCACCAAACTTCTTCGCCAACAAATTCATGCCGGATATTGAACCGATTGCCTACGATATCCTGGAGTTCTGGTTAGCCAGCAAAACTGCTTTCGAGGCTGTTCATGGTGTACCACATAGCTCGTTCAACCTGAGCTATTACGCAAACCATGTAATGGCCTGGAACCACCTTTAAAAGTGTTTATATACCAAGTCTGTCTGCACACAAGACACCCCGTTCTCCTGCTTCTTTGCACTTCAAAAATACTAGTCTATTAAATACTTTATCACACTGACTGACTTGAAGCACAATCCCACTTCGCCCATAGAACAACCATCGTTGCAACGCTAGGATGGTGATGAGTCCCCAAACATTCGTTCGTTCGTTCAGATGTAGCACCCTTTCGGTGCCTAACTGCCATGCCGCCCGAGGGAAGCATGAGGGCTAGGATACTACCAGGGTGCCCAAGCCTAGACAGGAGAAGTTGAGAGGCAGAGGCCGGGTTATAACCATGGACCTTCTGGTCAATGAATTCGCGCTCTAAACACTCAAATATCTCGCCCAACCAACGCATGTCACACATCGGTTAGCGTTGAGGAGCAGGGGATAGGTGCTGTATCTGTTAGTTGATAGCAGAGAACTCGAATTTCTGTTGAATGGTTGTAATTAGTACGGAGTATGAGCAACAGGCCATGTAATATTTTACCGATGATTTCCAGAAATCTGGAAATAAGAATTTGGCGCCAAACTGCGATTGGCAAATCTCTGATTGCGAACATAATTTGAGGACCAGTCGAGTTGCTTTCTTCTGTTGCTTGAAATAGGCGAACCCGGCTTCAAACGTAACTGGTCTACACAACTGCCAATAGAATAACCTTTTTTGTTGAGGCAGATTTAATTGGTTGTTCTTCACTTACCCTTGTTAGCCTCACGTTTTGGCCCGCCTAGAACTTTCCATATGAGCTTTATAAACAGCCCGTTTTCGGCTGCACGTGACACGCCTGTACGCGTCAGCGTTCGATCGACCAGCTGCTTCGCACGTTCATTGGCTTTCTGGTTTGGCTGAGTGCATCAGGCTATCAAGCGACTATCCAGACTCGGGTTCACGGTTTTAAGAATGCACTAAGAAAACTGTGGTCCACAATGGTACTTGATATGCACTCCTTGAGATTTGGTCTCTCTTGAATTGTCCCTTCAGAATGGGAATGCGTTTGCAAAGAAACAATTTTCAGAAGGGTGAAGACAAGACGGTCTATCAGCCGCTAGCAAAGTGGTGAATGTTACTGCGTTACCGGATTACTTAGCTCTACTTTAGCTGTCCTACAGAGTCTTTGTACTACCACCTATTCAAGACAGCTTCTGTCAAGCGTTGACTCAGCTCAGTTCATCTCGGTTGAAATTCAAGATTATCACGTCAATGTATCGTCTGACTTTGATTTTGACGGGATACTCAACTGCAACCCAGCTGGATCTCTTGTTTATGATGTTGCTGGGTATCTGATTGTGCTACTGAGCGTAGTTCGCCAATTTCGTGCGATTTGGGTTCAAGTAGAACAAAAGGTTGACGGAAACTCGTGCCTACCTGATGAGCCGCAAGTAAAGCAAAACCGGTCGTGGGCTGTCGCATAGTTTTCAGCAAACTTATGAATAGTGGATTACATTGTCTGAGTTCTTCCTACAGGGACTCCAGGGGTCTCTGCATACTGCAACACAATGGTAAGTCATGAATGAAGAATGCTCAAGTATGTGTGTCCATGAATGTAAGCAAGCTGGATCAGACACCGCGCTCAGGTGTTAGTCCGGCCGTTACCAAAGCATCCTGTCTCGTAATTCAAGATTTTGCAAAAGCTCATGGCTTATCTTTCAAATCTATGTGCTGCACTGAAACAAAGAACTGTCGTTGAACTTCACTGCTAACCACTCTCAAAATGAGACGGACCAATTGTTGCTATGACATGGCGACTGTTGTCCTGCGTTCACGGTTGACGGCACATTGTGAAAAACTGTCCGTAGGTACCAAAGGGTGACTCCTTGTATGTGTCTGTCATCAAATGCCTTTTATTTAAACGTTTACCACAGAAGTGCAGTTTTATTAGGAAAGTTACCATTCTTCATGCGTGAATGTGATCTGAAGTCCGATTAGTCACTCTTTCAGAAGAAGGCTGGCTTTCTTGTCCGAATGATATACAGTTTATGTAAAGGCAGGCACAATAATACCACACACGCTGTCACACGCTGTCGTCGTATTCATCAATTTTTGTGGCACACAGTATACCCATTTTCGTTATCCGACTGAGTGGCAGTCACTGATGGTGTCCTTAATCAAAACTCACTGAAGGACGATGGCTTTGCAACAAACAACAACAAACGTAAAATCAACACTAGTGGAATACATCGTCTGAGTTCTTCTTACAGGGACTCCAGGGATCTCTGCATACTGCAACGCAATGGTATGTCATGTGTGAAGAATGCCGAAGTATGTGTGTCCATGATTGTAAGCGAGCTGGATCAGACAGTGCGCTCAGGCGTCAGTCGGCCCGTGACAAGAGCATCCTGTCCCGTACTTCAAGATTTTGCAAAAGCTCATGGCTCATGTTTTCTTCTTTCAAATCTATGTGCCGCACTGAAACAAAGAACTGTCCTTGAACTTCACTGTTTTCTAGCCACTCTCAAAATGAGACGGACCAATTGTTGCTATGACATGGCGACTGTTGTCCTGCGTTCACGGTTGACGGCACATTGTGAAAAACTGTCCGTAGGTGTCCGTATGTGTCTGTCATCAGATACCTTTTGTTTAAACATCCATCACAAAAGTGCACTTTTATTGGAAAAGTTACCATTCTTCATGAGGGAATGTGATCTGAACTCCGATTAGTCACTCTTTCAGAAGAATTCTGGTTTTCTTGTCTCAACGGTATACAGTTGAAGTAAAAACAGGCACCATGTTACCACACACGCAATCACACGCTGTCGTCACCTTCATCAATTTGTGTGGCACACGGTGCACCCATTTTCGTTATCTTACTGAGTGGAAGTCACTGATGGCATCCTTAATCAAAGTTCACCGAAGGACAATGGCTTTGCAACAAATAGAAAGCAACAGTCGTTTCCTCAATAAACATAAAATCACAATGAAGAACCCTCTGAAGGAAATAAGTCCATGGGACCAGAAAAAAACCTCAATAGGTTAACTCTTATCATTACACTACAATTAAAGAATGCAGCAAGAAATCCGCTCTGTTCTCAAAATGGGATACTACTGGTTATTACAATCAAAAGGCCACTTCATTCAACCTCGTTTGCGGGACAGATCGTCATGTCCCAAGCAAAACTGACGGCGGTCACCAGAGCAAAAACGGAAAAGTCCCGCTGATCAGCGTATGGTGAGTTTAAGAACAGAAGTGACTTGGAAAGTTTGCTACGATTGTTTCGCCGTTGTTGTCATATAAGTAGTAAAGTTCTGTTAATTTTAAGTGGGGAAAACCACAGAGTTGTCTTGGAGATGTTCTTGTGGGGCTTGACTGAATGCGTGGGTCGAGTGTGGCATTGTACTTTAACAGTGTTTCCTGAATAGTTATTTTATCGCCTTGTGCGTCTAGGTACGTGTTAGTCATCAGCATGTTTTAGCTTGCAGGCCGAATACAGCTTTCGCATGGTTCGACAGAAGTTAGTTGTGGCTCCGTACCTGCAATATGTTCGTTCAGGCGGGTGCACGTGATTCTCGGTCGGCTGCGTGTGACCAGACCGTCATCCTGCAACCGCTTTATCTGATGACTGTGCATTTCTATCCCAATGTACCTAACTTTAAGACGACTACTATGCGGTCATTTTTGACGACCTAATGTGTGTGGGGCCGAAAATTCTCCATGACTTTCTATGCTGTGATACTCATTACACGTATTGAAAAATTTAATCTATATCCGTTGTGTAGCAGTGCAATAACTAACGGTGGTCAGTTCTGACAACAAACATCCGTTAAGAATTACACCAGATTCACATTTTGTTGGATGAATTTTCCGCGACAGATCAACTCGAAACGCACTTCCGTTAAGAGTTACACCAGATTCACATTCTGTCGGGTGAATTTTCCGCGACAGATCAACTCGAAACGGACCATGAGTTCATTTCATGATCAATGTTAAGCGGATGGGTTCACATTCAAAACCTTATGGTGCTAAAAGAACTTAGCGAACTACTGAAGGCAGAAATTTATGGTAACAAATTTTGGTTAAACTTCGCATACTATTGCGTGTAACGTGTATTTTATTTAGTTCTATCGATGGTTTTGGATGGGCCTATACATTCGTAAGACAATTTGGAGTATACTAAAATTTCGTGTTTGTTTCTCCGGCCGTGATACTGAAGACAAGCGATTCACATTACTTTGCATTTGGGTGTCAATCAAAAACTCAGAAAAATTTGCGTAAAAATTTGGAATTGGTTACTGTCAACCAAGTTTTCAAAACGAGTGGATTGTATTAAACGCGGTTGAAAGCGACGTGAAATTCGCTATAGACTGACTTAGCATGCGTGATCCAGCTCACGTGATGTTACAGAGATCTGTTGCGGCCATGGCAGATGGCAACGCAGCAGTGTTAGACTACGCCTCTTTTCCTAATGTTGCAACATGTGTTGGAGACGGCTCAGCTATAATGGAATAGGCATCTCTTGGTTGGTTAATTGAGCTGTGTCCAACTTTGGCAGTTTGTTTTAGTTGGTGAAACATGTGCTCCTTGTTCTAGTCCACTGGGGGGCTCATGGATTATTCAGGCAATCACTCAATTAAAACAGAATACTCATTCATATATATGAAGCAATATTTACCCAGCAACTAATAGCTAGTGATAGTGAAATGTAACTTGCCGAGAGAAGGAATGAGGCAATACATGTTGTCCAGATGTCGATCGATAGACAACTCTGGTCGCTTGAGTGATCTTTGGTTGAAACTGGAAGAGGATAGATTTGATTGTTTTGGAATTTTCTTCACCCTACCATCACGTATACTAGTATCCCTGGTCAAAGTTAGGCCTCGGTCCTGCCCACGTTAGTGGCTAGGCACACGTAAGATGTCACGTTACGTTGGATGTGACGGTGCGGAGTTAGGGGCGAGTGTAGACGGAGCAGAGTGAGTAGCATAACAAGTGTGCAATTCTGTACTATGTGGGACGACGTTCAGTTAGGTCATCGACTTCATCTCCCCTAAATATCAGGTGCAGAACTGAGGGCTATGTATCCAGTATGGCTATTTCCGTACAAACGTTCGTGAGTAGCATTTTGGGCGGAATATTTTGTCCACCCAGTGAAGCATATATGTTGTGGTGTTCCCCCTTCAAACAAAAATAGCATCAGTCCTTGTTTGTAGGGCATTGGCACAAAACTGGTTAGATGTAACTACTGGGTATTCCAATTAGGCTTACGAGGGACAGAGCTGTAGATACATCTGCTATCTAGACAATGCAATCCAATATTCAGGATTGCTGTTTACGTGTTATCTTCATGCTCGATACTAGGTTTTATGCCCGTTACTGTGGTACCCGATGAGGTTTTCCTTCTTCTTTCGGAATGCGGTTACTTTCCGTAAATCTTCTGCTTATCTGACACCAAAAGTTGATCAACCAATAAAAGTATCGGCTTCTTTCGTCAAATTGATCAAGAGAATGTCCGCTAACACGGATCTCATAGCCAGCACAAATAACATATTTAATGGGGATCAGAGGAACCTCCAATCTACGCAACACTTCAAACTGCTTCAGAGATCAGTTTGACTACTTTTCCAGCCATCAAGTTATTTTCCTGTTGTAAATGACGCCACAGGTAAGACTGGTGTCTAGTAATAATGGAGAAGAGGACAGAACCCAGTCATGTGGGCATCTGCAATGTGAGGTTCACAAATGTGAGCAATGCTCATTTTTTTGCTGAAGATATTCAATGGCTTTGCCTACTGGTGAAAAGCTTCTTTTCGAAGTGCAACCTAGTCTGGATTTCTTGGAGTCTTCTAACGTTTAATTGACCTCAAGAAACAATAAAACAAACCATCCTGGAGGAATTTGCATGTTAATGAGGCCACTGTACAAAAAATCAATCATTTGTACGCGCTAGTTTGTAGCCATGCTGCTCGACAGATGGCAAGGGCACAAATGTGGTTGAAAAAACCCTGCCAGGTTGACGGAATAGGAAAGTTTGGGAAACGATAGTATTAAAAAAGCCACATTAGACAAGATTCTGTGTGATAACAGAGGACGGAAAGTGAAGGTGACAATATCGTTGGTGACGGTTAACCAAAGGAAGCAATTGTGAGGATAACAGACGACGGAAAGTGACAGTGACGGTTAACCAAAGGAAGCAATTGTGAAATTTCCACCACTGTCATTTTTTAGATTACCCACGTTTTACGAGGAAAATTGCCACTTTTCGCCAGGAACAAAAAGGAGGTGAAACAATGAAAAAAGCGCTGTATTGAAGTTTGTTCAAACGACTCTGAGCGAAAGCAAGTCACCACGCCCTCTATCACAATAAGCGCTGTTTCGCACAGGGACTAAACTTCAACTTTTTTGCAGGGTTCGTTTAGTTTAGTCCTCTTTCATACAGACCATTCGGAGATCGACTTACGGCTGTTCATCGATTGGGTCTTTTTGAACGCGGGTTTTTGGAAATTCCAACATTTAGGGACCCTAATCAACAATGGCCCACAACAAATGATTTATTTAATTGAAACTGGAAACTCAGTTCTATTCGAGTCAATCTTAGATATGCTAATTAATTCAGTCATGATAGTTCAATAGAGCCTATTCCCTAACAGTCCACGACGTTAGGCTTTGGGTGGTGAGTCAACACCAAGCGGATGCGTTTTTGTTCATTTCTATCGGATGTGTATCCAATAAACTGAATAACGGATATCTGGTGAAATCTTTACCAGACCATGCAGACAAGAAGTCATTTGCCAAAAGTTTTTCAGTTTCATCCCCTTTTAAGCGGCAAATTGTCACAACTGAACGCATAAATCAAACTGTTTGGTGAATTGCGGGATCGCGTGATGTCTGTCTGCGTGATGGGAAATTTCATCTGCTCGACATGGGTAGACGGATCGTTTTGAACAACAGATCGCACGGTCTATTTGTCGTAGTTTCATTTGTGGTCAAAACTTGTCCAAGGGTTTTGTCATCGAAATGGCATGTGATGGATGGATTAGAGTGATAACTTCGGATGTCTGAAAAATGACCACCTTCTCAATTACCTGCAATTAGTCACAAAGCTTGGGGTAAACGGATTTTGGTAGTACTCAGAGGGTTACTTCAACTTTCAACTCAGTTTTCGGGGCCCGAGATTTCCCAGGTGTTCAATAATGGCCAGCCGGTGGTACATTGGATGACTACTGTATCGATGTCGACGATTTTGAGCCCTCATCTTTGGTATCGAACCTCAAACATACTGACGGAATGCAAGAGACTTTAGACATTTTTTTGTATCAGATTACCTAATAGATTTTATGAATGAAAACACTTATTTGCATACCAGTTTGGTTTCTACGAGAGACTCGCCTTTGAGCTTCTGGAGTCACACAGCCGATTAAATTGGAATCAAACCAACAACCAAGGCTTGGCTAGCTCGGTTTTGCTAGCTCGCAAACCGTAACTTGCAAACATGTGTGCGTTTTTGGGCTACTAGTCCATGTGACTTATCAGAGTGCGTGACCTAGCCAACGCACGCGCCCTTCACCTCACAACAGCCTAACAACGGTGTCGCCCCGATTGAAAATGAGACCGAAATGCCTAGCTCAAAGAACAGACCAGTGGCCAACTATGGTGGACTGACGTTAGTTTTCCGACTGGTCTAGAACAGCTGGTACCCCGATGCACACCATCGAACAGTGAGGACTGTCATCTACGGTTCGCGTTGCTCCGCATTCGCTGCATCCACATGAATGCCCTGTACCTGGTCTAAACCTGAGAGAATAAAACTCGAGAGTAAACGGGAGGGAGCATCCATCATCATACCCAACTAGTGGTCTAAAATTCGAATTCGAGCCCCACAGTGCATCTAAAGGAGCATGCCGTGGCCCACACCTCTCAACTGACATGTCCTAGGCACATATACACGGCTCGCTAGTACCATCCATCATACATTTTGGTGTGTACAATGATGGTCACAAAGAATCGCATCTGGCACTGTTTTAGGCTTAAAACTCCTGATGGAGAAAAGTGTTAAGGTGAACTGTACACACAGTAGAAAACAAGACAAAAACAACAAGAGAGTGGAAGATCGCATCACGTGAACTGTCCGAACAAAAAAAAATAACATGGTAACAAAGGTAAACAATTTCTCCTTAGTTTCCGCTTGACAATTTAACAGTTTCTTTCAATTAGGTTTAGCTGCCTAAGTTCATTTTATATGTAGGAAAGATATCTGCAAAATTGTTGACCTACAAAGAAACTTTCGGAAAAAGTGAGTATTCCAAACTGGTTACATTTCTCCGACGGCTCAAGACCAAGGTATCCATGAGGTTGATGGTTACGGGAGACATGGTGTCTCTTGGTTTCGACCAAACAACTAAGACAGCCATAAAGTACGAACACAATGTGCGATTCCAAGCCCACTGTCCATGACAGATTACCAAAGTTTACTCAAGCGAAAAAGAAATTAGCGAGTTCATCAGTCACCGATTCATGTGTTGTGTTATACTCGTGAGTTTTCGCTAGAGCCTGTTGAAAAATATTTTGCATAAAAGAAGGTCGAATTCGGATATCTAATGAGGATATGAGTGTTGCTTTTAAAGATATAATCAAACCTATCCACGCAAACCAGGAAACTAAACTGGACTTCATGAAATAGGCATGCACAAACCTAACAGGACGATTACTCATAGGGTCATCCAAACAGATTTAGGTTTTTGACAGCTGACCCAAAGAAAACTCCAAGTAGAAAACCTCCAGTCGAGGAAACAATGTATATGCAACATCAGTTATCTGTAGACCGTTGCAATCTACTCCACGAATTCAATTGAGAGGCATCTTTCGGTTGAGGAAGAATTATAGGGACTCCTACCTTCCAAGACCTACGAGCCGCCCAGACTAACGCAAACGATCGGCTGAAATCATCCGCGTTGCGATTACACTATTCTGTGGCACCAGCAGACACTGGTTCGTATGACCTGCTTCAGTTTGACCAATCTGTGTTTCGGAAAATCCGAAATTAACTGAAGTCAGTGAGCAGGAGGATGCAAACTCTGTTAAATTGGTGTAAAGTGGCAAATGGCACGGTAAATCTTAGGGTGGTTAGGTAAAAATGTAATGGCGCAGAGACGCTCGCGAATTCGGACAAGAAAGGCTGATCGCTTCTGCATGTGCGGAGTGACCGTGTGGAATGAGAAAAAGCAGGAGTATGGTGATGATGAATTTTCCCTCGCCATAATCCCAGCCCTACGTGCAATTGGCTGTGATGTCGACTTTCTGGTCCACCAACCGATGATCATCTCTTATCGAGGGATCTGCTTTCCTCAATCCTCCAAAGCTGTTATTTGACTGGGATTTCCTAAGGTCACAGTCAGTGACTTGTGTTTGCTCGCCATTGTGGGCTCTCTGCATACTTACGACACTTTTGTGCGTGGCACATAGCGTTGAGTGTATATTCTTGCCATTGAATCTCACCCCAGACCCAGTATGACGGACACTTTGTGCCTGATTTGCGAGTCTTGACTGTGCTAGCGCTTACCGCGCCTTGAAGAGCATTCAGCATTGTTTGTCCTTTCTTCGGTTGTTAGACTTTACACGCATGTTTCCATACGGAAATTCTTACGTGCGTTGGGATTCATCCTATCTGACTGTCCATTAGAGCCCATATTCGAAATACCTAGGCACACGACGTCCTTAATGAAAGTCTGCAAGGCATATACTCTTTCAAAAACAGCCCTGCCGTATATCGCATTTGGTTTCGGAAATATTCATCTCGCAATTAAATAACTGCTCTGGCGCGAACGACGGCTACGTTCTCCCATGGTAAGTCTTTTATGACCTAACCCACTTTCATACTTAAAAGCATGTGATACCATCCAAACGGTACTAACAGTATCAAACTTCCGAGACAAGAAAAATCTCGCTTTCGGGATCTGCATGCCTCCACAGTCCACTGACGATAGAGTTAAATGCAATTCAAACAGACGGCTGAGTTTGCACTTTCTCAACACATTTCGTGATAAAATGGCTGATTGTGAGTTCTCAGTTCTTCTTCCAAACATCTCCGACCATGAAATGTCAACAAAAAGAAACTATACCGTCAGTGAAACCGAAAAGCTTAGTAGTGTATAAACTGTTATGCGCACACGTAAGGTGTGGTTTTGTGGGTCGTACTGCCATCGGGCGAACCAAATATCGAAAAGCAGCGTTAGAGCGAAAACACTTCAGTTCTCATGCTGGTATAAACATTTTACAGTGGAAGTTGTATGGTACTTTAATTTGCCTATTTAACGTAAACCTTTAACCACAGCATGATTCAGTAGAGATCAGTGAACAGAACTGGAAAAGTTTATTCCAGTTTATTTAAAAACTTACTCCCCCCTTCACCTGCGTATTGAAGCGGTATTTTAAACTGTCTAAGCAGATCTGTGTAAGAGACCATAGTAGCTGCTTCATTTTTAGTGGTTTTGACAACCAACTGACCTTCTGTTGAGAACATACAGAACTAACCGGAGGTTTACCGTTGGTCACCAAGTTCCTCGCCAGTATTTTTAACCACTTTCTTTCAAGCTGAAGACACAGACCAGTCGAATGTGATATATTCCAAAAACGGTTCACTTAATCTCCCTAGTGATTTGGCTAAAAATACACTTATGCATTGAGCAACCGGTTTCCTATCCGGAGGTTTAGTGTCGACAAAATTTGGATTTTATCTACTGATTGTTGTAAGGAAATGAATTGAGAGGGCCTGATTTGGCAACCAAAACCCTGTGATACTCACTCTTAGCTAATGACCGCAAGAATAAAGCGCAGCAGAGTGAGCAACTCAACAGCGAACTTTCCTCAGTATCCCCTTATCCGGACGTTGGTGTCTTCAGACGAACCGATCCGTGTGTGTATTCTGCTGATCCTCTCCGGACGATTGATCATTCAGTTTTTCAAGTCAAATTAGTTTAGTTTTAAGCACAGAACACTGACCTATTCCACAAAAAATATATATCCTCACATCGGCAAACCATAGAAACGAAATCCCGAAATGACCCAGACAGAATAATTCGGAACCTGGTTTGCCTGCTGATTAACGAAATCCAGCGAATTTTGTGTGTGGATCGCAATTCTTTGGATGAAATTCGATTAGAAATAAGAAGGATGGAATGATTCCTTGATTTAAGCTTACTGAAGACTCCCGGGCAGCCCACGACTGGTTTCGCTCTTCTTAGATCAGCCCCGAGTTTCCTTTAAACTCCTGTTCTACTGGAACCCAAATTCGTATCAGCTTTACTCACTCATTGGCTTACCCGTTTGGTTTTAACGGAAGACTTAACAGAGTCCCAGTTGAAGGGGAACATCATAAACGAGAGAGTTGGCTTGGATACAGGTGAATATCCTGTAAAGACCAAAAGCGCCTGCAAATGAAGGTCTTTCGCAAAGGATAAAAATATCTCTAAAAAGCTGTTTGCAGTTCACTGATTGGTCTAGGCGTGTACTGCCCATTATTGACCTAAACGCATGTCCGTTGTTAAGTCTGAATGGAATGAACTATTTAAATATACACGTCATTAAGAGAATGGTATAAACTTTTGAAGCTCCTTGAAGTACGCGACAACTCTGTAGCAAGCAGAGCTCTTCTGATTGGTCATATCGAAGCGGCGTCCTGTTGAATATTTGGTTGTTGCATAAGTGGTTCGATATCAGTAGTATGTCCACAGAATGCAAGGTCCTGGAATCAATAAACCAAACAGTCATGTATTAGCTGTAGTGTTTTGCAACTCCAATCCACTAGCTAGGTCATTTAGGTTGACTTGAAAATCAAAATTGAATGAATAGTTTTTCCCGGTTTATCTTCAACCTAACACACCGGTGAACTTTTCGTAAATTGAGTGTTTTTATCTCGGAACACCATGAACGTAAGGAGACACTTAAATTTAGTAGAAACTTTGAAGGTTTGAGAATTCCGGAGAGGTAGTACACGTTTAGTCATTGACACCTGGTGATAAGGACTCAGGTTTGTCCGTAAGTGAACATAATCGGTAGAACTCAACTCACTCTATCCTTTAACTTCGAAACTTGCAGGCTGGTTGACCAGCGGCAATTGCAAAATATTCTACATAGTCTTGTTCGAGCTGAATGAATAACGTCCGTTAAGGACCAGAACTGATGGGTGCTCTATGTGTGCCATTCTCGTTTCGAAAGGATTGAGCAGGGTACATATAGTTTGTGACATACAAATGGTGAAAGGATTTTGGAATTTATTTTGCAACTCAGCGAATTTCTTGGCCTATTCAAACCAGTCGAATTATCAGTGTAGTAGACTAGCTTACGCATACAAGACGAAACCACATTCTTTGGGGCTTCGTTCGAAAACTTCTCCAGTTCCCCTATGATCTGATATGTAATCTCATTCGTATTCTACTATGAATTTGTCATCGAATATAGCCTCATGACAAGTAATCAGGTAGCTACAACACGAGGTTCTTACCTGTCAGTCTGTCCTTCCGCCCACGATGATACCTTAACTCGAGTGAACAATGTCAAGGGGCCGTCGGGCATTCGACTTATAGTGTGCAGTAGCACCAGCCTGATGGAACCAGACAGAGTCACATTAACTCAGCAGCGTGCTTTAACCCGTGTTATCACGTAGGACTGAAGTATATAGTGAGTACATTGTTCAAAAGTACGGGCTACCACTCTTCACCAAGGACACTTGTCTACTTCGTCACCATGAGACTGAACCTGATACGACATTCTGAGGCCCTGTTTTCTCTGGCTTCCAGGACATTCGTGCGGTTACCATTCTTCCCAAAGAAAAAGTAATTTTGTCAATAGAAAAACACTTCTTGCCTACTCGTTTGTGTTAACTTCAGTTTGCCCCATTGTGTGTCAGCAGCAGCAAGGCATGCGATTCATGCGTAAGTCGGCATTCTGATTGGTCAGTTGTGCACACGCCAGGAAGCGCGCGCATTCAAATTGCATTTGCGCACGAACCAAGTGAAGAACGATTTAAGCGTCTAATGCGCATTAATTAATGAAAGATGGTTGGTTAAAGCAAGTAAGAATATGAGCCAAAACAGTTTGGGGAATTCATTCCAGGAAGTCTCCGCCTACCCCGAATGAGCTTTGTACAATTTGACGTTTCTCAATTGACTTAGTTAAGCTAACATTGCAAAACGTGCCCACGTACCTTAGAATGCTATTCATGGATCTATGATTACTCATACCGATTCCTTTAATAAAAGTTTAGCAGGAAATCAACATTCTTGTTTTCCGATGTCTAAAAATAAACACACATGCCTACCCAACTCCACCACTCAACCATAACGTACCGTTTGTGGGAACTTATGTTAAGCGGCTGAGTCTCTTTGGACCAGTCATATGTTCGTGTTTGGCTTGTGCATGGACCGCATGAATAAGCCGGCAAAAGCCGGCCAGTTGTGCACAAGCCAGGGTGGTGGTCATTGCTCAGTGCACCCAGAGTGGCACGGTGATCAGAATATCAATAGAATATTATGACGAAATGATACATTGTCAACTCAGGCCCTTCTCCATGATAAAAGACTCCTTAAGATCGCAGCCACCACCAACGACGACATCTATGAAGAATCAGCCATAGATTTTTCTCCAGAAAATTATATGAACGAAGAATAGTCCATTTATCTGACGAACGAAGCACCTTTAAAAACAGGTGTGTAAAAATATGGAGAGCGACAGATTTTCGCAGAGTTAAAGTGTTGGTAGGGGCTACGATATTTGTTCAGTGCTGCTCGGAAGTCTTGAGTAAAAGTCAAACATTTTTATCCCATATTTACCACAACTTGGTCATTACGAAAATTCGGCATGAATACGAAGGTATGTGAAAACCTGGAATGGGTGTCACATCAGACAACGCCTGACCAATTCAGCTCATTTGTTTGGTTACTCGGATCCGTTAAAGATCAGGACCGATGGGTGCCATATGCATGCCATTCCCGTTTCGAAAGGATTTAACAAGGTGCTCATGATTTGTGAC
Source organism: Clonorchis sinensis (assembly GCA_003604175.2). Classification (NCBI taxonomy): domain Eukaryota; kingdom Metazoa; phylum Platyhelminthes; class Trematoda; order Opisthorchiida; family Opisthorchiidae; genus Clonorchis; species Clonorchis sinensis. Next base: position 20,239,473 of record CM030373.1, on the reverse strand, counting down.
GCACAAATGGTGACAGAATTTTGGAATTCATTTTGCAACTCAGCGAATTTCTTGACCTTTTCAAACCAGTCGAATTATCAGTGTAGTAGACTAGCTTACGCATACAAGACGAAACCACATTCTTTGGGGCTTCGTTCGAAAACTTCTCCAGTTCCCTTATGATCTGATATGTAGTCTCATTCGTATTCTACTATAAAGCTGTCATCTAATATAGCCTCACGACAAGTAATCAGGTAGCTACAACATGAGGTTCTTACCAGTCAGTCTGTCCTTCCGCCCACTATGATACCTTAGCTCGAGTAGGCGATGTCAAGTGGATGTCAGGCACTCAACTTATAGCGTGCAGTAGCACCAACCTGATGGAACAAGACAGAGTCGCACTGACTTAGCAGCGTGCTTTAATCCGTGGTATCACATAGGACTGAAGTATGTAGTGAGTACTTTGTTCAAAAAAGTACGGGTTACCACTCTTCACCAAGGACACTTGTCTACTTCGTCACCATGAGACTGAACCTGATACGACATTCTGAGGCCCTGTTTTCTCTGGCTTCCAGGACATTCGTGCGGTTACCATTCTTCCCAAAGAAAAAGTAATTTTGTCAATAGAAAAACACTTCTTGCCTACTCGTTTGTGTTAACTTCAGTTTGCCCCATTGTGTGTCAGCAGCAGCAAGGCATGCGATTCATGCGTAAGTCGGCATTCTGATTGGTCAGTTGTGCACAAGCCAGGATGCGCACGTATTCAAATTGCATTTGCACACAAACCAAGCGAAGAACGATTTAAATGCCTAATGCGCACAAATTAAGGAAAGATGGATGGTTAAAGCAAGTTGGAAAGTGAACCAAAACAGTTTGGAGAATTTATTCCAGGAAGTCTCCACCTACCCCGTTTGTACAAGTTGACGTTTATCAAGTGATTAATTTAACTTACCATTGCAAAGCGTGCCCATGTATCTTAGAATGCTCTTCAGAAATCAAATCTTTCTTCACGAAAGCTTCTGTGATTACTCAAACAACTTCCTCTTATAAACGTTTAACATGAGCTCGACATCCTTGTTTTCGGATGTCTAGAAATAAACTCAACTACATACCTGAGACTTTCCGCAATTAGACCTATCAGTATCTTTCATCCTATTTATTCATATTTTTGTGCTGTTACTGACTGTCAGCAAACCATGTAGAGAAACGTACCTTAGAAATTATATACTTTCTACAAAAAAACGACACTGAGTTCATTTCTGGCGTTATATATCTTGAGTGTTTTACGATTGTCTTTGCAAGAACAGACAAGGGTGTCAAAGCTGAACAGAGAAAACAACTGGCCTAGACTCGGACATTTAGGCACTGACGGGAGAATGCAGAAAAGGAATATGGTAGCAGACCCTTATTCGAACCGTGGACTGAGGCACAGGTCATTCGAACACAACTCCACTAGGCAGCAGTAGCGTACCGTTTGGGGAACTTTGGTTGAGCTGCGGGGCCTCTTTGGACCAATCATCTGTTCGTGTTTGGCTTGTGAATGGAGCGCACGCATAAGCCGGCAGAAGCCAGGGTGATGGTCATTGATCAGTGCATTCAGAGTGGCAAGGTGATCAGAATATCAACCGAATATTATGACGAATTGATACCACATTAGTTCTACATAGTCAACTCAGGCCTTTCTCTATGACAAAAGGCTCCCTAATACACCAAGATCGCAGCCACCACCAACGACGACATCTATGAAGAATCAGCCATAGATTTTTCTCCAGAAAATTATATGAACGAAGAATAGTCCATTTATCTGACGAACGAAGCACCTTTAAGAACGGGTGTGTAATAATGGAGAGCGACAGATTTTGTCGAAATCCGTTTAGTTTTAGGGGCTACGATATGTGTTCAGTGCTGCTCAAAACTCCTCAGTAAAAATCAAACATTTTTCATCCCGTATTTACCACAACTTGCGTCATTACGAAAATTCGACATGAATACGAAGGTATGTGAAAACCTAGGGAATGGGTGTCGCATCTAAGAACGCCTGATCAATTCAGCTCATTTGTTTGGTTACTCGGATGCTGTAAGTAGCTTATATTCAGTTCGTGTTGGTTCGCTACCACGGGCAATTCGTTCAAAGTCGTACTTCAAAAAGCGAGGAACTTAAGTCTCCACGTCGGTGGTTTCGTTTAAGGCGAATTTCACCAGGCTTTCTTGAATGTGGCAAATTATACAGGTGAGTACAGAACGACCAGAATGCAAAATGTGGGCTTCCAAGCAGTGGTGAACTGGAAAATCCAATGGTTAAACTGGACGTACAGCATGACCACATGCAAATCCAGAAAAGTTCCGCAAATATTCACGGTTCTAAAACCTCACCGTTCATGTAGAATACAAGAGAGATTTGACACAGTAAATCCGATACTAGTGCACCCCACAGGACGTCATGTCAGGATGATGCGAAAATGACAAGATAAGTACAAGCATACATCATTCGGTAAATCATCATCCCACTGAATCAGCAACATGAAGACAGAATTAAATCTCTCGCTAAAACAAGCTATTGGAACGGATTTCAAGGAAATGTTGATGATCTAAGGTAAAGACACTGATAAATGTCAGTCCTGACTAAATGCCTTCCCCGGAAGCCCAACGGTTTCCGGGATGGTTTTGGTGGATTCCAAAGGTCGATGCTTCGCATAGATTGATCCGTCCGAAGTGAGTTGCGCACAATTATCGCAAGTATTCATTGCTATTGAGGGCGTAAAGTTACGATTGTGTGTGTCTACTACATGCTTACTGTTGATTTTTTCGTACAAGACCGTCCTCCACGGATGAAACTAGTTTACCCGAAACTTACAACAGTTCAGATACTTCCTGGAGTTACTAGCGTCTTGTTGCGCAAATAAAAGCATAGGTTGATTTTCCGGATGATGCTGATTGATTGTGTGTTAGCTATTCACTTAAAACATATAATCCAAACAGCGGATTTGAGGCCTTAGTAGGCACTCGCTACCGTCACTAAATAACGTGCAGTTACCGTTTATCGCGGTCCAGTGGACTTTCCATAAAAGCCTGTTCTAAACAGTAGAGCATGATGGTGAGTTGATCCGTACTCGACCACATTAACCTTATAAAACTGTCACGTACTGAGGTTCCATCCATTTTGAATTTTTCCCTTTGGGTAACCTTTTGTGGGTCTGCATTTGCTGTCATATTTATGTAATGTACTAAGCATTTTGATGACTGTGGCACACCAAAACTGTTTGAATGACTGGGTTGACCAATTGCCAAAGTGCTCTGCGGTTGAACCACCCCCTTCTAAGAGATTTTCGGTATAAAGAGAACTGAACTAATACAAAAAGTGATACCGAGCTAAATACTTCTGCTGTGTGTGTAGCGCTATGTGAAGATGTTTCCATAGAAAGAAGGATCAGTGCATACAATTTCTGCCAAAACTCAAATCACTCTTCATTTCAATCCTGAGACCGAAAAATAGCACAAGAGTCGGCGCAAGAAACTCACCATGATAACTTATCACCGAATCGTCATTTTGTCAATGCTAATTAGGTGTTTGCAAGCTTCTTCAGATTTGGACCAGTACTCACGATCGAGTGGTTGACAAACAACGAAGCTTGGAACTAGCGCCGTTTGGCGATCGGTTTTTGCACTTCCCGGCTCAGGTTGTTGATCTTTCGGGGCAGTAAGCTAGCAGTTGTGGGTGGCTTGCAACGTGCTTACTTGCTGATGAATATGCGACTGAGGGAAGGACACATATTGATGGGATAGCCAGTGGAGAACAAGAGGGCTACAGAGGATAGTTATTGTTTATCCCGTAAAAGATTAGCGGGGCAAGAGACTGTATTCATTGCTTTTTAACAAGTGTTGTTATATGCCTCTAACTACACCGCATTTCTGTGGTGAAGCCCCAATGAGTTCGTAATGACAGACCTGATAACGTAACAGCATTTACAAGATCGTATACCAGACAACTTATTTCGCCAAGTTCGTTCGGCTGTTTGCAGTTCGAATCCGGTGCGAGCGATATTTTTCCACCTAGCCGGTTGATACAAGCCGTCACTTTCAGTAGTTTTAGTACTATCGTTGTTCTATCGAAGAAAAAGCGCTCGGATCTAGGACAATTTGATTTTAGTAGCCAGGTTGGCCATGTGTTGAGAGAAGCTAGAAAAAGAAAACCCGAATTTTTGTAATATTTGGCCAGAATCAGCCTATATGAGCTGAATGCCCATCTTCTGAAATGAATATATGCCTCCGTCGATGCACTCACCCTTACAGACAAGAGATACTTAGAGTCCACAAAAGTGGTCACCATATGAGGGACGAGTTTGACGCCTTCGAAACTGCTTTGCTTCAGGAGTTTATATCACTTTGGAGCTTGCTGTTTACGTGTGGACAAAAAGTAATCACAATGTATGTGAAAGATCGGCTGAGGCCGACCATCACAGACGAAAAATTTAGCTACATTCAGCTGAATAGCCAAAGTGATTTGCAAATGAGTGTATTTGTCGAAATCCGTTTAGTTTTTGGTTCAAGTGGAACATACGGTTGACGCTATCTCGGGGACTGTGCCTACCTGATGAGCCCCAAGAAGGGCGAAATCGGTCGTAGGTTTTTGGAGAGCTTTCAGTCACTGTATAAGTAGTGTGTTGCGTCTAGACAACAAGGATAGGTTTTGTTTCATAAGATCCGAGAAAATTCCAAACTAGCTGCAACGGTAAGCATATGACCATGCGCAATAGAGGCATTACGATTTGATTCGGAAATTGAATAGAACCTGCTTTGGTTAGCACAAGACATCGGTTTTTTCAAAGCCATGTGTTGAAGACACGATAGCATGCTGAGTGGACAAAAGCTTGGGAGAAAACAGCTTGTGTCACTTTCCTGGATGTGGAAAATAAGAAAGATAATTACAACCCTAAATTTGTGGTGGAAAAGGCACCTAAAGTTAGCTAAAAGTAAATAGTGGAGGAGAAGGAAGGGCGAAAACGCATCGCCCGCAGTAAGGGTTGTAGAACTGCACCGCAAAATTGACAAGATGCTGGTAAGATATTTTCATCCACAGTTATAACGTTGTTTTTTCAAACACTTATTTCAGATTGTTTTTTGGGATGTTTTTCTCCACCACCAAGGGACTGGACTTTATCGTGTGCCTCAGTAATCCTCTCTGGGTGATGCTTATGCATAATTCCACCAGACTGGTCAATGGATACACGTCTGACACAGTCTCCTGATCTTCCGGGCTGGAGACCGGCATAAGCATGGCAGTTCGCTCCTTGAAGTGCGGTAGTCTTGCGACCTAAACCGCCGCCTTCCTGTTTTACTCTTAGTCACAGATTTCGGTTGCGTACCCAAATGGTCCTCCTGTCTAGGTTCCATACGCGACAGTTTCTTAGCCTGTATGAACTTCGCAAACTAGACTGTTCGCATGCGACATCGACCGTTCACATTTTAACGTCAGCTGGATCGCCGCACTTACAGCATCCCGCAGAACCTACAGGCCAAATCACGCTTCTCATTTTGCTTCATTTCCAACTCTTAACTACCCTACTTATTGTAACGAAAGAGTAATGATGAAGATTTTCAGAGAATTCCAAGGTTTCATTATTCTCAAGTTATTCTATATGTGTTTTCATTAACTGTGTATGTCGTTACACCTGGTTTCACGCATGCATTAGCCACAGAATAGGATACTCATTATTGCTAGCTAATCAGAGTCACTTTTTTTCCACCTGCCTCATATCGTATGACTGTGGTTCTATACGGTAGGATTTCAGTGCCTGGTATCCAGCAAACTCAGAAATTCCACAAATTACTGCCAGACCTACTGATTCACTTCTCCGATTAAAAATTTCAGCTGTTGAAAGTATCTACTTATCAAAGTCAGGATCGAGCCGTAATCCAATCACCCATTAGTCGTTTAGTTGAGCGTTTTCGCTGACCCGCGTGATGCTTTGCCTTCTGTGGACACTGCAGTGAGGCTGGATAGTCATCATGACCGAACCTAACCATCTCTGGTTCAGAGCGACGTCGGCTGATTCTGGGTAACTAAGTACTACTTTAGTGATTTGAAACGCTGTCGGCTTGGTGTTTCTTATAGACGGATTCAACTTGTTTCTCTGCACTTAGAAACCAGCATTTTGTGCGATTCAGCGTGTTTCGTTAAATTTATTGATTGTATTCCACGTGCAGGTAAATTGTGGGCATCTTCTGGAGTACCGCAGTGTCCGAAATGCACACACACCGCAAACAGCGGGGAGGCTCGGTAACGTAGCCCTTCGAATATGACCACTTCAAAACTGGCTAGCTGGAATTACCGAAGAGCGTTTTTTCTAATAACATTTACTCTTGAGACTGGTCAAAATTCCTGATCTTCTTGGAAACACAGGCTATTCGCCTTGTAGATGGAACGGTCGATTCTGAACAGCACTAGTGGATATCAGGTCGTGTGTTGGGGTAGGATTCTAAACAGGTTTCCCACTGACCCTTTGGTAGTTTACAGATCAGTCGATCTCCCTCTGTTACCAGTGCCCTTCTGATATGACCCATGCGTTCTATTAGTTAAGCGTGATAACTAATAGTTCCTTCCTTTCAAAATACGGTCGGCTGTGCAATATGACCAAATTCGTTTATTTTGAAGTGCTCTCAGAAAAGAGTTTTGTCATTTCACAGAATGCTATGATCGTTACTGACGGCCACGTGAACCCGAAGCTAGATATTCCGCATCGATGGGTCAGTGATATGATGTCGTAGGAAGTTGTCATTACCAAAAAACGCCAATCTGTTTAAGGAGCTTCGATGGCTTTGGAATTTTGTATTGATACTGAGTTTTACTCTCAGTACTAATATGTCGTACCAATCCTTGGGAGAGAATCTCGACGATTGCAGACTTCGGTTACGTTCTCACCTAGACGCTCAGTTTTTCCTCCAATGTGAGCACGGAAGATTATATCAAAAATTACATGACACCCGAAATTCCCCCCGACCACGTGATTCAAAACTTTTCATCAAATTTTGTGCAACAAAGTTTACCTGGTCTGTCCATTCTACATGTATCGAACTTCACAATCGATGGTGCATATGTTCCCTCTTACTTATGTTGTGTGCCTCAGAGCTCAGATTACGACAACTGCCAAGGAAAGCAGCCTTGGTTCTTGTATGTGTCACATTCATTTACTGGCGCTGGAAACTCAAGCTAAAATGCACTGATTCCTCTGTTAAAACCGATGAGCCAAATAATGATTCCGGGGACAGAGTTCGGTATCCTGGATTCACAAGTCACCATAACAATGCCTTTGACCCTAAATCAAGATGAAATGCACGACTGCTCGGAGATTCCAACCGTTCGTCTAACTCATTTGGACGTTTCAGTGAAATTCACCTGTAATCCACCCCTGCCAGATAACGTGTACTCCGCTTTACTGGGCGAGTTATGTTCGGGAGATGCGTCAGGTGCGTCAATCGATTGTATCAAAACAAGCCACTGTGGTTTTTTGTCCCGGTGCTGTTCTCTCTTCCAAGTTGAATAGTACAAAATGCATCCGGTGAGGTCCAAATTAAGTCGTAGCCTTCTGCGTAGATGAACTGGAAAAGCGCATTCGTCGACCTTCCACGGAATTGTACGAACTGTGCTATCCTGGAGGACTCCACTGCTTAGCTGTGGACTCCGAGTGCTCTATCTAATTAAGTATAGGTATTTTGGAGCCTGCCTCTTCTGGGCTTTCAGCTAACAGTTTGCTCCCCCCGTAGCTAGCCGTTCACTGAAACCTACTCAGTCCACGATTTGTCTTACACGAAGGATAACTATCTGTTACAGTCAACGCCAACGGGTTGCTTTGTTTGGCGGTGGAGTTATTCAGCTTTTCGATTTCTCTCAATTTACTTACTTTCACTGAAAATAAAATAAAATAACATAACTTTCATGCATTCCAGATAATTATATTTCATTTTGTTCCCGTATCACATAAACTACTGAGAAAAACTCCTCGCAGTTTTCACAACCTTGCTTCTTACTGCCTTGCTAGACTCTGTCGCCTAAGGGTCCGTATCAGTAGGCGCGTTCGAATAATCCAAAACTCCAAAAATGCGAGACCAAGTGAACCCCCGGAGGGAATAAAGTGTTGACAATGACTCACGAATCCGGTCACCTGTTATTGGTTGGTTTCTATCATACCCAGATATTTGAGGATATAAAGGGCCTGTCGAAGCCAACAGTGGGGAAAGCGTGACTGTATAAAGTAAAATGCCTATTGGCAAGTGAGTGTGTTTTGACACCAATGCAAGTCTGTTAGAAATAAACAGAGAATGCAGGTTTTTTGTACACAACCAAAACCTGCGATCCACAGTCAGCTCCGAGCATGAACTCAAATAGGCATTTTGAGATGAAACTGGCGTCCAGTAAAGTACAAATATCCGCGATAGTAATCATACAGTAATTCCCATAAAATGAAGGCCACTTAACATCAGTCACTTGAGATTAGCTTAGAAGTTGAAAGATCTTGAATGATCACACCTCCATCTCCAAAAAACGTCATCATCATCCTCATCGACAGCATGATATCAGTGTTCAACACTGATGCTTCACTGCCGTACAACCATGATTTATTTGAAATCCTTATTGTGAAGAAAAGAATAAAGATGGACGGGGAAGGGACTTAGTGTTGCTGTACTACAATCATTCTGAGGTGCCTACACCTCCAAACACTCATTCAGGCAATCTGGAGACAAACTGACAACAAGATCGCCACTGACATCGGTTGGCAGCCATATCTTGCAACGTCCTCCATCAGACGCAGTGGGGATCACGCGCTTCCCATCCTGGAAGGAGAGCAGCACCGACGGCACCCAAAACGTTTCGTAATCCCTTTCACAACCCTCTGCCAGGTCAAGAGTTGGCCACCTCTCTGTTTAAGTCACTCTGAATTGAGCAAGGAAAACAGCACTCTCCTCCGCAGACGATGATTTGGCAGCGCAACAGATAGCCTAAACAACGCAGCTTCTGGCGCTAGACATCTTCAATGAAAGCCCTCCTCGCTAAAGACTCGCCGTCACCAAACCACACGAGCTATGGTCCTGAGAAAACGATTGTCGAACACCTGAAGACGTCTCAGTTCCGCTGCTCGAACAGGCCATGTCTCACAGCCATACAACACGACAAACCGCACTGTAGCTTGATACCGACGACTCCAAACAATGTCGAATTTCAATGTCTCCGTGGAATTGAATACTATCCCAACATAGAGCCGAATGAGAGATGCATGCAGTTGGCTTTCGTGTTTTTAAAAACTACAATAATTACAAAGGGGCAACTGCAAACTCTGAACGGATGGGTCCCACAACATAATTTTTATCTGCAAGATATACAATTACTATAATCTCCCCCTGTAAGAACCAACTTTCAGATTGGACCTGAATAAATTGACGCGTGTATCAAATTTGATGGTTAGATGCTGTAGGAAAAAATTCATTTAGAAGCAATAAAGTCTTTTTCGTCATGAAGCAGCCGTTTATTTTCGCCATCGATGCGGAGAGATTCAAGTGAGATTTTCTATCTTTCAAGTGCCCACTAAATAAGTCAACCAGGCTCAGGTTGAAACCAGGATTTACGTCGAGCGTTGAGGAGTTCAGACATCAGCTTACCAAAGTTCATCACTCTGCATAGTAGAGTGTGCAAGTAGTTGGAAAGAGACTGGTAAGTTGTAATGTAATCTCGTGAGCTGGTTTTTATGCCTATCTGGACATGAGTAGATCGATTCTAATTTAGACTGAGACGTCACTCAGTTATACCATAAAAATCACGTGACATTAATATCGGTACACCTGATCCAGCCGTCAGCAGTATGAAATCGTTGATCAACCGGTCGATTCCATTTGCACCCACCCGAAGATACCCCATAAGAGTGAAAAACCTGGTGCAGAATCTGACCACATCCTTCCTATCGACAGTACGCGCATTATATTCATTCTTTTGTGATACTACTCCATTTGAGTAGTAGATCTGCAAGGCATCTTTTGACCAATCGGTTGTTCCGGTTTCGCTTGGCTCTTGGTTGGCTCCGATTATATATACTCAACGGCCTTACCATTATCAGTGTAGAGCATTGTTTTGAGCAACAATGCGTTGCTACTTCCGGAATAAGAGAGATGAGTCAGTCAGACGTGTGTATGCAAACGGTCTACAGACGGTTGATCCCGTAGCGTTAGAACCGTTAAATAAATATGCGGATAACAGGATTATTTCCTCCAGCTACACTTGGTGGAACTTTGTATTTTTGAATTTGTATGAACAGTTTCATTTTGTTTCAAACTTTACTTTCCTGTCACTTTCATTCCTATATCTTTTTGCTCAAGGAGCCATCAGTGCCTTTGCTTACGTGGTGCCATTTGTGTTTGCTGTGTTCATAGCTATGCTAAAGGAAGGCATTTACGACATTTTCCGACATATTGGAGACAGACGGGTGAACAATAAATGTTTCAGTGTTCTAGAATTTGACACGAATAACAATCAGCTCGTCTGGAAGGAAAGATGTTCCTCCTCGTTGCGGGTTGGTCAGATCGTTCGCTGTGTCGCCGATCAAGAAATTCCGTGTGATCTTGTTCTGCTTGCATCTGATGGCTGTAAGAGGGAAGTTCGCTTAACTACGGCAAATTTGGATGGTGAGACTTCCGTGAAGACGCATTGTGCTCTGAAGAAAACTTTTAAAAATTATGGAAAAATCTTGTCAATGTTTCCTAACGACATGGAATTAGACGACGTTACTCAGTTCAAACCATTGCTAATAGAGGTCACATATGAGGCCCCACACGCCGACTTTCATCGTTTTGAAGGAAATCTGATCACTTCGACGTCCAACGGGGCCGAAAATTTAATGCCCATATTGGTCGAAAACCTGGCTTTCCGAGGTGCAGTTCTACACAATACTGGTTGCATTCTAGGACTTGTCGTCTATACCGGGGTGGATACCAAATTGTCAATGAATTCCAAAAAGCGTGGTCGAAAATACAGTTCCAGGGAGGGCAAGTTAAATTTTGTGCTCACCTTGTTCTTGGTCACATCCATTTTGTTGTGCGCGATTTGTACTATCCTGGCGACCGTGTGGAACACACAACGAGCAAATTTTCCATGGTTTATCTCTACTCGCCTGCCCACACGATTTTCCTACGTGCGAACACTGATTTCTTTTGCGTTCATAGCGAACTTTCTGGTTCCCGTCTCACTCATAATTACAATTGAGTTGCAAATGCTCATGAACTCCTACTTAATCACACACGATCCTGAATTTTTCGACCCTCAGAGAGGACTGGGGGGCTCGGCCAACTCAGTGCACTTGGCTGATGAACTGGGTCAAATTGAGTTTCTTTTCAGTGACAAAACTGGAACGTTGACACTGAATCAGATGGTCTTCAAGGCGTGCAGTATTTTGTCCGATGATGGTGTATACTTGTTTGACGGTAATGATGTCCGCCGTCTGAAGACTGAAGCAGAACAACCATGCAAAAAAGTGACTGAGATGCAACAGTCCAATGTTTGGGGAGTTGGCAGCGCACTTCCAGTCCACCTGACGGAGTTTCTCATGGTTGTGGCTCTTTGTCATACGGTAGAAACTCGACCAGACATAAATGGAGGGAGCGCGAAATTTGAAGTGAGTCCATGGCATTAAATATAGTTATTTTGTAGAAAAGTGGTTCGGATTTTTCAAAATTCTGTAATGGCAATAGTCCGATTACAGCGACAGCTCTGTAAGTGTTTCACGAAATATGCAGTCATTTTGATTGGGGTTGAAACATCGATATAGAGAGAAATTGACAACTTCTTCGAAAAAAACATCAATTCTGAACGCTAGTTTCTGCATAACTAAGCCGAACCACAGGCAGAATGACCAGTAAAGTTGTTGCTGTTAACCTTATTCAACCGAGCACAGCGGAAGCGCTTGATCTAGCTGCGATTAAGGTGACCGAGCAAAGGGCCTGGTGAGAAATTTTTGTTATTTTTGACAATGCATTGGATGTCTTCAAAAAGACTAGTTCCGATAACAGGTTTTGCTTCTGTTCCACTTACCCGATTCCTACGAACCTACTCGGTGGCTGAGATCACACGAAAAATGAAATGATATGGGTCATTCAGATGGGTCACGTGAAAGGAAAAACGTGTTTCAAAGATCATATCCTAATGGAAGCCAGCTGTCAGCAACTCTATTTAGTCAATTAATTGGGAAACATACGGCCTAGTTACGTATAACCCACTGAAGCTGAGCGGCCTTGAATGCGTCAAGCATGTAAACAAGTTGCGCATCCAACATTTGCCGTGCAAGCCAATGGAATCAAAATATCGATCGGGTAGATGACCAGACGAATGGCGTCCAGCTTGTTCTCCCTTGACCAGGCTATGGCCACTGCTCACGCGTATACATCAGCAGCACGAGTAAGCTTGTGTTGCAGCTGGTTAGGGACGTGAATCCATGCACGTCTCGTTTTCTAGGCATCCATAGTACACAGAAGCTTAATTCCTAATGTTTGATTTGGGCGCGTTCCTCTAAAGAACCCACAGATGCTCAGGTCATACACACAGACATCCTGCTGCTGGTCAGTGCGAAGTATGAAACTACTCGCTTGTAACATGACAAAGGTGAGAAAGGAGGCTCCGTTTATTCACCACGCGCTACAGCTGCACTCTAATATCTTCCGATTAAGCGAAAGAACACAAGTGTACTGTAGACTTTATGGACCTGCTGAAGAAATATAACATCTTTGTTCCTGATAGAACACACCGATCACAGGATTGCTGAATGCTCATTGACAACTCACTATGGATTTTCGTCCTTTTTGAAAGTTTCATCAGGTGGCCACAGTTTCCAAGTTTTCTTCTACTTGAAGCCAAACTGTACGCACTCTTTGAAATGTGACACACTTACTCAAGAAGAATATCATAAACCAGCCATACAGTTGAGTCGGTCGTTAACACCAGTCAAATTTACAATCAAAATTAGTTTGTGTACTTTGACACTGCTTCACGTCGGTGGGGCCCAGGACGTGTCAGAAAGGGGTTGTCTTGTAAGGCGTTTTACAAACTTCTCTTGTGCGCGAACATGATAAACAAATATGAAGTTAACTACAACGGATTAATTAATGCAACAGCAGCTCAATGAGGCCGCCGTATCCAACGTATCGTTTGCGCCCTCAGATGCCGTCCCCATAGAACGGTCACGGCCTATGGTAATTCTGAAGACATCCAAGAATAAAACAGCGTGATTTACGTCGGGAGTGTTTCGCGAGAGATTCATGAGAATGTATACTATTTACGTTTAACATGACAAGTCATACAAATCCAAGCAAAATTTGGGTGCTGTGTTTTTAATTTATCACTCACGATTCGCCTTGTGAAAATTGCAAATAGTACGCTCGACCTATCGTATGGACTGCAGAACAATGTGCACACTGTGTGTGTATATCGAAATTTTATCACCTGACCTCGTCATCGTCTCCGTTTTAAAGAAAGGCTGAGGGTAAAGCAAATCACCTGATACGTTCCGTGTGACACCAGTCAGCCAGATAGCGGTCTACAACCCGGAACACACCATCACAGGTTGCAAGACATCCACAGACGACAGGCCTTCCGGTTGGTTTTAGAATATAGTTCACTATTTACGTAATGCACTACTCACAAGGTTGCTGAAAACTCTCCGACAGCCCACTATCAGTTTCGCCCTTCTTGAGTCTCATCTGGCAGGCGCAGTCCCCGAGTTTCCGTCAACCTTATGTTCCACTTGAACATATTATGTTACGTATTATGTTACGCGAAGAAACACCCCGGATGAGAGTATTTCGCGAATCAAGTGTAGGTGAGGTCAGATGGACACGGAATGCACCGATTCAGGAAGTGCGTCTATAATGTCACCAGTCTCTGATCGCCTCTTATTCTGTCTGAATGTTTCACGTGTTTTATTACTATTGTTAGTATGCCTCAAACGCATACGTGGGTGTTCTGTGTGAACAAGTAATCTCGAAACTCTTCTATTCCTACGATCCTGACAAAACGGATTGAAAAAAGTCCGTGTTTACCATTCCTGTTTTCGTTTATAAGACTTGATTTTCTTACTCAAAGAATATGTGATGCCTGAGATTGAGTTTCTGTAGAAAGTTTTAGCTCACATGTGCAGTCAAATGTGAGCGAAGTAGGATTGATGTTTCCCAGGCAGTGCTGGTGTTAAACCCGCAGAACAACTTTGATTTCCTTCGGGGAGTTACCGGATTTATCGCATCTGCGTCCGCATCCACAACTGGCTTAAATAACAGTCTTGCGGATCTCGTGCAGAAATTGTGCTTGGTGTAAGCTACATAGGTCAATCTAGCTTCAGTCAACTCATCTATTTTCTAATTTATTCGCAACTTTAGGCTACATCTCCGGACGAGAAGGCTCTGGTTGAAGGAGCCGCAAAGCTTGGTGTTTCACTGATTTCTACTCAGCCACATCCGAACATCCAAGGTGGGCGTCTTTTGGTGCTACAAAGGCAGGACTTCAGTGAAAAGACCTCATGTCGCGGAACCGGGACAACCACAGAAGAGTATATTGTCGACGCTACTCTGGAGTTTGATCCAATCCGCAAGCAAATGACGGTGATGGTCCAACACCCAGATGGGACATTTCATATTCACAGCAAAGGTGCTGAAACTGCAATCCTGGAAAAAAGGGTGAGATTTAAGGCTAAACAAACTCTGAATTTTTCTACTTACAGTTGAATGGGCCGAGTTAGGCCTTCACTCAGTTATATGGGACACGGTATCGTAATTTAGTGAACAGAACAATCTCCTTGCTGCGCACGAATAAAAGGAAAAGTGAAGACCGACTAACTGCTCTGTTGTTTTCCTTCTCTAAAATAGTTCTTTGAAAAGGTCGCAACAGCAGAAAAACGGGTTCATGCCAGCATGTCACTAAATTGCAAAACCTACTACTGTATTTGCGCAGCCTGAAGCTCATTGTACAATTAGTTTCAATGAATAAAACAACTTCTCACGGACACTGCGAAGGAGTTTGTCCGCTGATTTGGACCAGAGTCGTCCGAAAAAAGCCAGGGCAGTATTCTACATTGTCAACACTAACCTATTTCCAAAGATGACAATTGGTTTCACTTCGTGGCCTTTCTGAGCAGCGCAGTTTTTTAATGGACCAAAAACACTTTGGTTTCACAAAATTTACGCGTAACGGAATTCTTTGTGGCGAAATCCTCCATCCGTTCCACTTACGTTTGCTGGGACTACAGAACTGTTCGTCGAAACGTTGCTTTTTCCACTGAGTTTTTGTGGTAGTTAGGAGGATAATTTTTCTATGGATAGAGTTGTCAAGATTTTATGGTTGCCTATGTACTAGATTTCGTCCATCCTGCTGGAGACAGTTTTCCTTTTTTCATGTCTAGGCAAGCAGTCGCTCCACGAGCCAGCTCCACTTAAAAGCTTTGGAACAGGTGAATGAATTCGGTCTCAGTGGTCTTCGAACTCTGGTGTATGCAACAAAACAGATCACTCGTGATGAGTATTACTCACTCTTGCAAGAACGTCGGCAGGCAATGAGACAGTTTGGAGAGGCTAGAGTTCGGGCGCTGAAAGCAAGCAACGACAAAATTGAATCTGGTCTGGAACTCCTAGCCGTTACCGCGGTGGAAGACACACTACAACCTGGTGTGAACGAGTGCCTGCAGAGCTTAAAAACAGCCGGTATAAAGGTGAGTGTAAAAGTAATTTCCTTAAAGGTCAACTGACTTGACCAATAATTGTGACGCAGTTGGGAACACCTTAAATACTTTAAATAGCCTTGCGCTGCTGCCCTTCGAATTTACGGGATTTGCAGGCCCCGGTCGGTCGGACTACTGGCTGCATGCGCGTACTCTGTAAACCACAATCGGTCCATGCGGAATCGAATGTGACTGCGCGTCGATGCCTTCAAAATCAATGTAAGCCCGACAGAATGGGGAAGTATGTCAATGCGATTGTGTCAGCTGTGACGCGAAACACTGCGTGACAAAATTCTCGCGCTGATGAGACTGCCGTTCCTACGACATGATGTTTGTCTGCTGTGAAATCATCTAGTTGCTATGCTTGTCCGTTTTGATTGTACGTACGTTAGCAGATATCTGGGTCACGGAAACTTCATTCTGATTCTCCGCATCAGTACTAAGAAAACGAGGGACAAGATCTCTTCAGCAACAACTAGTGAGTACGTTTCATTATCCAACACCCTGTTGCAGACAAACAAACAATGGATAACTGGGTGTTGAAATGTTCAACTATTTCCGCATAGTCAGACTGTTATAGCTGTGATTCATTGGGAGATAATTTGAAATATTTCAGTACACGAAAAAGACGTCGAGCAAGAAAAGTTACATCACTATCCTTATTGAGAAGTGGATGGATATGCGGTCATTTGTGGACTGCAAACTGAACTTTGAAATTTCGAAATCTGAAATTTGAAATCACATGACCGTAGGGATTAAACAATTCTCCATTATTTTGCAAAAATATGCAAAGATTTTTATTGTCGTCCCAAAAATACACTGCAAAGTAGTGCTGATGAGGATCCGGTCATTTCTGACCATAACAAACTTTGGCGCTTGTATACATTGTACAAATAGGGACCTTTTTCAAACTTACGACGAATTAGTGGTTCGTTTTTATTGAAAATACTGTAAAAGACCACAGTTAAGGCATAAAATCATGTGAACGCTGAGAGTTCGACCCCAGCACGCCAGTCACATTGACGATATTAAACTAAGCAGCATACGGAAGCGGACGTTTTGATTACGATTCACAAGTTCACAGGACTTGTTAGGGACAGAGCAAGTGTCCAGATCAATCAGCGTGACAACAGCAGAGCATGCGATATCATCCAGGCGCATAAAATCGACCATTCATAAGCGAGAAGAAAGAGAAACTATGTGAAACCCGTCATCACCGTGACAAAGATTCCACTGCGAATGAAACCACTCAATAAAGTTACAAGGCATGGTTACAAAAATATAGAAACTCGACTACCTGTTGAAAAACAATAGGTTAATTAGAAGTTGAATCTGTGCACATAAGTGAAAATTGAAACGATGTATTGCAGTTGCCCCAGCGGTATTTAAAACCCACGTTGAGTCCACAGTGTGACCGCAGTCGAGAAAATTAGTTCAGCTGTAGCAGCCTTTCGGTGCCTAGTTGCCACGCCACCCGGAAAAAGCACGAGGGCTGAGATAGTGCAAGGTTGCTAGAGCCTACACAGGATCAGTCGAGATGCCGAAGCTGGGTTCGAACCACGGATTTTTTGGTTTATAAGTTCTCGCTATCCTATAATCAGTTACAGCGAATTTGAGACAATGTGACTCTGCTGCCGTGCGTGTTTCCCTCTTCGTGAATTAGCCACACACGTTATCCCCCATCAGTTACATGAACTTTTGACGCTGCGTCGATACACCCGTTTTTTCTATGACAGTTTGGCTAACTGTTTAGCTGGAATTGGACTGTCTGCCGCAAAGCATCTTACGCCTTAAGGTTGGCCCCTTGCAATTTGTCATTCGTCTCTGAACATGAGGGAAACAGCCCTGAGGCTTACTGAATGAAAACGTCATCGATCAGTGCAGTCAGTCCAGTTCGGCCCAGTGACAGACCTGCTTTTTCTATTCTCCAACCTAGTGGATGTTTCTGTAGCATAAATAGGCTTTGACGACCAAACGCTATCCATAAAACATGTGAATCGTGGAATTGTAACATATACACTGCTACACGATTTGAAGGATTCCCAGGGCTATGGTCAACTTCATGTTTCGACCAAACACGGGCGATCTGTGGTGGACTGACTTGGCGGTACTTCACGGAGGGTCAAATACTCGAATTTGCTGTGAACTCTGTTCTCTTTGTCAGCGAGCTACAAAACCCGACTAAATGTACAGTTCGTGGTTTGTGACATTTGCGGGGTGAGCTTATTCCCTGTGAAATACAACCACCTGTCTAAGGCAACCACGTTTGCTTGTCTGTCTCCATATTCCTAATATGAGAGAAGAAATGTGTTGCTTGTACCACAATTTGACATCTTTCTAGATTCTAAAATGCGGACAATGGGGGCTCAAAACCTCTGTTTCATGTTAATGACTGACTATTAGAAGAAGAAAACCGGTTGGAGAATAAGAAGCAACCACACTGGGAAAATAAAGAATCACGGCGTTTTTTTCTGGAAAACGTGGTGCTAGCTTGTCGACAACGCGAAAACTCGAACGCGACAAAACGAGACCTTTATGAGTTGGTCATATATCACTAACAGAATCCAGTAACGGAAGTCGGGATTACCAAAGTGGGCATTGGCCAAGCAAAACACTAAGAGCTTGAATTTAATATGAGTGCTCGTTTTATCGGTTGTATACCAAAAGCTTGTTTCAAAAGAGTAGTTTTTGGTTTTTGACATTTGCAGAGCAAGTTTAAGTCTGCACATAGCACGCAGTGCGTCAACGACCAGAATAATCCTTATTGTCCTAATCAAGTCGACGGTGGGCTTCAACACCGTCTTGTAGCCGTATTGTAGCTGCGCACGTAACTGTTTTCAACAGTCAGGAAATTCCTAACATCAATGTGTTTTATAAGTTTATTTGACACCAAAGAGGCTGTGCCAGTAGGTCCAAAATGAGCGTGACAGATCAGCTCGAAAGAACAGACTCCATCATGCACTCTGCTTACTTTCCAAGGTCTAGGTCACAAAATAACCCACTTTTTTAGCCTCTGATGGTTCCGTCGGGACCGGGCAAGTGACCAGAAGGAAAGAATTTATGGCAAAAAATGAGCTGTTGTTAGATTCTGCACATTTTCTCCACCAGGGTTTCAGCCTTTTTCTAGCAAATTCGTGAATTAATTGACATAACGTACGGTTTCGACAGATTTTTGCACATGGACCACTCTCAAGCCACATGCCCAAAACGATTAACACACGTGAGTATCTCCTGATTTACATCAAACAAGTTTGAAGTTCTGAATCGTTAATCAGATTTAGGACACCTTCTAAAGTTATGGCTGTCTGAGCAGCTAATGTGAACGCGTCGGGAGAGTTTAGCTTTGTTTATAATGGAAACATTGATGCTACTTATCTCGTGGCAGGAGAAACGTCATACGTGATTACGAATATGATAACGTTCTCCCATTTCTAGGTTTGGGTGCTGACTGGAGACAAGGAAGAGACGGCAGTCACAGTAAGCCAGGCAGCTGGACACTTTGCCGAATCAATGACGCTGCTTCGCATAACCGACTGCAGGGAATTCAACGAAGCAGCTGAACTAGTGTTCAAAAGCCTACGTGAGGTTGACACCGATTGTGAGCAGCGTTATGCATTGGCCAAAAGCCCACTGAGTCCCACATTGGACGAAATCAACGAGGTGGTTTACACAGTAGCAGAACAAGAAATCGAAGAATACATATCGAACGAGACACAGTGCGACCGGAGCAATTTGGAAAGAAGTGTGAGGAAAATACAAGCCTTTCGGGACAGGCTGTTTGCCTATACTAGTGGAAGCAATAACCCGCGTGTGCCAAAACGCAGGAGTCCTTTCAAAAGTGGACCCGCGGATAAAACTTTCGGCTTGGTAATCGATGGAGAAAGCCTGAAGCACGCACTGCATGCAAGTTTCGCATTTTCTAAACCTTATTTTTCCTATCAGCAAATACTTCCACTAGTTCTAAGTGTTGCTCTTTCGTCGGGCATTGTCTCGAATAGGTACACTTAAACACCCCATAGCTTTTTTAAGCCATAAGTTGAACTGAAATGTGTTCACTGACACCTGATGGCTCACGCGACCTACAACCGATTCCTCAGATACCGGTTTGGTCAGCGGTGGTCAAGCAGTAGGCATTCAACAGTGCTTGTGAATAGCCGAAGAAACAACTTTGACCGTGATGTACTCTAGCATTTCCAAGAGACAGGTCATACACTGATTTGAATGTGGCTCTCTCCCGAATGTAAATCTCAATGGGTGATAGGAAAAATCGATAGTGTCTGTGGTTTTACGCACTCCTATTTCCATGCATTGACTGACTTGGGTCTCATTCCACTTGCCGGACAGCTGGCTACTATCAGACATTTTCGGGTGAACATGCAGGCACGTGACCGAGTCACCAGCAAAGGAACAAGCAAATGCAGGCAACTCGACTGAACCCGAAGAAGGTAACACTATCAGGTCTCTGTGGATAACGATTGCGTTTGAACAAATGCTAGTTCATCCGTGTACATTGCGACACGATCCCATCCTGCAGCAAAACGGATGGGGAACAGTCGAAGAAATCGAACGATTACACCGAAATCCGACATTTTAGTGAGCAGCAGGACTCGGAGACAAACATAACACATTCGGAATATGGGAACCAAAGTATGGAAATCGCACACACAACAAAGGAGGCAAAGCTGATTAATACCTGGGTGGGAGGTCCATCCTTATGTGATCCGACTTGTTGTTTGCCTGTTTCACTATTTGGAATAAACGGTTGACCTGGTAATAAGCTTTTTCGCTCCAATTTCGTGTCGGTTAAGTTTGCGCCACAATGTTACAAACGGAATAATGGTAACCCATCGTTGACAAATTGCCAATAATTTCTCCTTGTTTACCTTCACCCTCCAGCCTTCACTAAGAATGGCTTTCCTGGATCTGTGCATGAACGTCACAGCTGTTCTTTGCTGTCGTGTGACACCTTTGCAGAAGGCTTCGATTGTACAACTAGTTCAGCTTGGACTGGGCGAATCGAATCACGGAGCCGGACCTGTTACCGCCGCTGTAGGAGACGGAGGCAATGATGTATCCATGATATCGCAGGCAAATGTTGGGATTGGAATTTACGGAGAGGAAGGTCGGGAGGCGACGCGGGCTGCAGATTATGCCCTGCCACAGTTTAGGTGAGTTCGAAAGAGGTTTTCAAGTTCCTTCCTGAAGCTTGCCTAAAATGTAATTTTTGTAGTTTTAAAGCAATCTCGTAGCCTGTCGTCCACATTTAGGCAGTGTGATCACTTGGCCAACAGCTACCGGTGGAGATATTCTGTCCAGAAATACCTTTCCTATTGCAACAGCTGTCTGCACCCTGATGGTGAACCGGTTTGTGACAAACTGTGCGCTAATTGTGCACACCATCCATGAATTTGCAACCATCGGCCATGCACCGCCGCAGCCGATGGTGAGTATTAAGACAAGTTCTTGAAGATCGTCATTCTTTCAAACGTCCCACTTTGGTCACTTTTCTTGGTCCGAAAGCTGCTTTTGACTCTGCCAATCGCCAGAAACATTAGCGGCGCCTGTCGGTCACAGGTGTCCCTTCTTGATTTACAATCCTTATGAGGTCACCGTTTGCGAACTCCCGTGGGCGTGTACTAGTGAAAGGCAGACGTCCTTCCCTACGGAGTTGTCTATTTGAGAACACCAACTTAACAGTTACAGACTAGTGAACAGGGGAGCAAAACTCTCATATGCATCTCGTTTACAAAACTGAATATCCACCTTCTCCTTGAACGCGTCTTCCTGAACTTTTCTGGATATTCATTGACTGTTACTCAAATGCAGGCAAATGCTACAAAGAGACTCCGCCAATTCCGTAACAGATCTCACTTTTCAAGAGACGCAAAGCGGATTTACGAGAAGACGCACTACTCACATGCCTCATCAGTAGTATCCACCGTTACACTAGTATACGGCACATTTTTGCCTGAGTTCATCATGTCCAGTGGTCTTGAAGCTTTTCTGGCTGCTTCCAAAGCCTCCGGGATCGAACTGCTCCCTGGGCACTCTCGGAGTATTCAGACGATAATGCTGTCCTTGTTTTGGATCCTTTAGCGATGAAAACCATTCTAACTAACCTAAATAACTTTGCCACACGTTTTGTTAAACGCTTCGCAACTGCAAATTGTAAAGTGTTGCTATAAAAATCGGCTGAATCAGGCCCAAACCCCATGCTCACAGCGAAGCCGGTCGGCGTGGTAGGCAAATTCACTTGGATAGCTGTGTAAGTCCCGATGAACTGGCTAGAGACAAGATTACTTCTCGAGTTGCAACTTTTGCCAAACTCCGACACCTTTGATGCCGATGTGACGTCAGTTTTTTTTGTCAAGGATAGAGTATACACTATGGCAATCCATGCTGCTTTATGGATCAGACACTTGACCTCTATGCTCAGGGGGCCTACGAAAGATCGGTGTCTCCGAAGCATTGGTGAGGTCTGATGGGACATCGAATGGGTAATGCTGAAGTTCGTCAGATGGCTTAGGAAGAAGAAACCCTCCCATGACAGATAAATTACTCACGCTTCATAGGTTACGCGGGATAGGACATGTACACCGCTCGATACAGGACCGTCTGCGCCGCAGAGCTCTTTACGCCGAGCCCTGTGCTGAGTGGAAGCAACCGAGAGGTGAACAGTGTATGACATGACAACGGAACACGGAATTACTGATCAGTCAACTCAGTCGGGTCGACAACCTCCTCCTCCCTAAAAGATATCTCTGGACTGGCAGAAATAGCTCAGCCACACACTTAGTGGCACTCGTGCATCGAAGCTATCGCCTTCAATGAGCAGTTTCCCAAATAAATGATCATGCTATGGTCTATAATGCTTGGCAATGTCTTCCAAACTCCCTCATTTTCTGGTGGCCGAAACCGTAGCAGCTAGAACCATTTTACCATCGGTACATGGTTTGTGGCTGATAAACAGACTGGCAGATAGGCTTATGTGCATTTTTATACTGGATCTCTAGCAGCTCTATTCAACCAGCGGACTTTCGAAGAAATTTCGCCACCGATAAGATTCGGAATGAGACGTGTCAGTTGCCAACTATTAAGGTATCTTATGAAGCGGTGGAATCCGTATGGTAAGACCATTGACTGTTTCGCCTTATCATATTCCTTGGCCTTGGTAAAAGCATTGAGGACTTACCCGTTTGTGAACCTTACGGAGACTTGATCACAAATCTTGTGCATGTGAACCGATCAGTTGAGCAGTTTAATTTAAGTCTCACCTAGCCATGGACCATATCCCCTCAAATATTCAGCCCTTGATGGTTGCTATCGACGACAGATTCTTCATTGACATTCCAAAACTCCTGCGGGATATTTTCTTGTGAACGTTATTCAGTGGTCATTTGGCCAAGTCGATGAAGCACAGGGGGTACTTACGGGACAGGATGTTTACTTCTGGCCCACCATCAGATAATCTGATTGACTGGTTCTGAGAACTCCCACCCGCTCTCCTAGTCAGCTCTCTCTTTTAAAAGTATGTCTGTCCTCGACTCATGAAACACGATGACGGATTTAAGGGATGTATGGCGAAAATGGAAACGCACTAAATCATGGCTGGCGAAGAGCTCCAAGCCTCCGTCCCTCCAGGGGAGTAGTCTCTCTTTCTCTCTATGGGTCAGGAAAACAAAACTGCGAACATCGTTTCGCATCGTCACATCGTTTCGAACGCGTGACAGCCGGGTGGTCAGATTTCCTAGAATTCGACAACCCGGTGATTGGCCAATATGGTCAAGTTCCAGTGGAATGTTTTGTTTGCCTTGCCAATCGATGGACAGTGCCGTTCAGTTTAGTGCTTTAGGCTATTGATATTGCCAAGGAACGCTGAAAAACAAAAAAAACATGGACTAAATATGATACACTCATCAATGCAAAGCTGTCGAATACTTTTGGTTCTCTTATTCACTGTCTGACATCGTTATATTATCGTAATCGAGGTAACCGCTAGAGATATGAGGCTTTTAGCGAAAGGTGCCATTGAGCCAATTCGGTATAATATAGAACAGTCTGATGGAAAGTGCAAAAAAACCGCGGTCTGAAACTGTATGTGAATACACAAATCACAAAACACCTGAACGTAATCCACCAGGCAGCGACAAACCGGCGCTTTGGTCCATTCCAAGCGAAGCAAGAATGTGCAACAACCGGAGGATGATGGTCAATCGCATCACGTGTGTCACGTCCAGCGACGAATCAATACGTTACAGGTTGTGACGATTGTGCTGGCTAGCATTAGGGGTCCGTGGACCCATAAAATACCTTGATTTGATCACTATTGGCCATTTGTTTGATTCGCACCAGTATACGTAGCTGTATTTTACACAGATTAACTCGTCATCGAGAACATTTGATCGGCGGGAGCACTTAGTGATAAACGGAAGGAAAGTGATGATACAAGGAATCCAAAAATTTTTATTTCGGTCAGCCAGCAGTCGTTCATCTTACAGTTACTAACTGGATGTGGACATACTCCGTGGTATCGTATTCCACATGTATTCGCGACCAACGGCTTAAATGAGTACGGTCGTCGGATTCCTGTTGTTGCTGCCAAAGCCACTTGATGCGCTCATGGAAGCTATTGGATGTGGAAACGGTACCAGTTACTGGTAAAACTTCCCTGTAAACTACAAGCAATTACCCTCCATTAGTGAACTCTGAAAACCCCTCTATTCGGTTTCATCAGCTGACTCTGTACTCAACACTTACTAGCTGGTTCCCGGAGCATCTCTGTGAATATTGTACACTCTCGCCCACCTGTTAACCACGACAGGGGAGTTTTGGTCAATAGTTCAGAGGGACTTTGAAGGTATCGGAATATTTGAGCAGGTGTTTGTACTTTTGTTCATAAACCTTTCATCTTCTGTTGTGCCAAACATGTTTCCAGTCCTAAGCAGGCTTGAGAACTTTTTAGTTAGGTGCTCATATGTAAATTTTTCGGCGGAATTTTCCGTCATGAGCTCCGAGCAACTTTGAGCATTTTCAATGGACAGTCCCTTAGGTTGTTGCCTGTCTAAGGGACCTCGGCAACCTTGTTAGCAGCTTTTTCAACAAGAATTACGCATGCACTCATATTCTAAAAAATAGTACCAAACTACTGAGTGAAACTCAGTTGATCTCATAACATCTTTGGCTTCGTATATATTTGTAAAGTTTGTTTTTAGTATACCGAAATTTTCGCTGTTTTTATCGCTTCTTGGAACCAGGCTGTATTGGTTATCTTGCTTCATCTTATCTTCCTACAGACATCTCCAGCGCCTGCTTTTCGTGCACGGGCAGTGGTGTTATCACCGGATTAGCTACACAATGCTCCTATACTACTTCAAATGTGTCGCTTGGGTCACGCTCAACATGATATACACCTTCTACTCTGGATTCTCGGCCAATAGTTGGCATTCGAGTCTGATATTCGCACTGTACACATTGACTTTGACGGCAGTACCAAATTTATTTTTCGGCATTTTCGAAAGGCACATCACCGCTGATCAGCTGTTGGAGAATCCGAAATTTTATCGATCGGTAGGTAGTATGGCCTTGATGTGGGTTCGTTGGGTTGATCTAGGGCAGTGATAAACGGTGGTGTATAGTGCATCGTTGATATAGCACCAACCCTTGTCTTTCAAAATCGGTAAACGACGGATGCGCTTGAATGTGGCTGAGCTTGCCAAAGTCAAATATCAAATTAATCAATAAATCGATAACAACAATCAATAGGGTTCTGGTTACGGTTTTCCACATACAGAGGCTTTTCCATTCGTATCACCCATTTTATCGCCCGTGACTTACGATGTTCCCTCAGCAACCTTGATATTGTTGTCCACGTGACGAACAACGACTTGGCAGTATGAAACCCCTCTGTGTTCGTTGTACACGTGATACATGTGCTGGCCACTGTAACTATTGACGTTGGAACAGTCAAGCCGTCCCTATTACGCTGCCATCTGTACGAGGCTGCTCATAGTTTTGTAAGTAGTCGCAAAATTCGTTGTGCCAATGCATTCAGAGGACACCATTTTATTTAAACAGGGTTCGTACTTTATGGACACCATAGTTATACTTACATCTAACCAGCGGAAAGTCAGAATGAAGGGCTAAATTAGAGCTTCTTCCGTATCCAGCAATTTCAAAGTGCTGTTCTCTTCCGAAAAACACGGGATGCAGACAGCGAGGAACGCAGTTTCCTGCATTTTATTTCTGACGGTTTTATGTAGCAAAGGCTTCCATTGTTGTCTCGGACTTAGTTACTCTCAAACGCAGGGAACATTTTCAATGTCAATGACATAATAATAATAGTAATAACAATATTATTGACTATATTCGTAATGCACTACGCATAAGGTTGCTGAAGATTCTTCGACAGCCCACGACCGGTTTCGCCCTTCCATTTCGGGCTCATCAGGTAGGCGCAGTCCCCGAGTTTCCGTCAACCTTATGTTCTACTTGAATCCAAATTGGACTGTTTTCGAGAGATACACTCATTTGCAAATCAATTTGGTTTTTGCGAGAGACTCACCTGGAACCCAACTGAATCTCTCGTTTGTGATGTTTTCAGGCATTACGAATATACATGTATCACGATATCTCGAATATCGTAGCAACTGGAACATGAGGCGGCCTGGTGCAGCACATTCAGTTGCCTGAAAACATCGCAAACGGGAGATTCAGCTGGGTTCCAGGTGAGTCTCTCGCAAAAACCAAATTGATATGCAAATGAGTGTATTTCTCGAAAACAGTGCAATTTGGGTTCAAGTAGAACATAAGGTTGACGGAAACTCGGGGACTGCGCCTACCTGATGAGCCCCAAGAAGGGCGAAACCGGTCGTGGGCTGTCGAAGAGTTTTCAGCAACCTTATGAGTAGTCCATTACGAATATACATGTATCGCGATATCTCGAATATCGTAGCAACTGGAACATGAGGCGGCCTGGTGCAGCACATTCAGTTGCCTGAAAACATCACAAACGAGAGATTCAGCTGGGTTCCAAGTGTCTCTCGCAAAAACCAAATTGATTTGCAAATGAGTGTATTTCTCGAATATTATTGACGTTATGCTCGGTGCACAGCCACCATGCTACCGGAAGGAATCAATGGGGGTGACACACTCCCAGGTGGCTCAAGCCTAGACGAGAGCAGTCACGATGCAGTGGTTGGATTCGAACGAAGGACTTTACGGTCAGTACGTTCGCCAATTAGACACTGAGCTACCTCGAACTCATGAACAATATCGAAAGCAAGTTTGAAGTTCATGTGGAGCCTTCACTATCTGGATATGATTTAATGAAAATTCAACTACGTCTTCAATGGAAATTTTGTCCTATAAGTTAAGCCAAACTATGCTGGAGGGACGAGAACCACTATAGCTGTTTCACCCCTATTGGAAATGATCAGTAGTGCACATCCCCGAAACTCAAGGGGATGTCGAACCCGTGACCTCCCGACTCGAGGTTCAAATACTTAACTATTCGTCCACAAGGAACTGATCAGCATTTTGAACAACTCGTAGCACCGCTTATCCTCCAATCAGGGAATTTACATCACGTGACCACGTGTTGAGTAGCTCCTCGAGTGATGAGTCCTCAGATGGAAATTTCACGCATCCTATAAAATTATCCTTCCTCTTCCATTTGACCACGTGATGTAATGAGTCCTCAGATGGAAATTTCACGAATCCTATAAAATTCTCCTTCCTCTTCCATTTGACCACGTGATGTGGTTTCCGGGGTTGAAAGATGAGTGTTGAACGAATGAGTTGACATTTTCCTTTTATAAATGGACCTTTGGCGATAACGGTAAATTCCCTACTCCCATCTCCTCCCATATCAGTAACAGCTGGTACACTATGTTGCCTCAGACAGTTTTTAACTTACGTTCACTGTATCCACTCAGCGTGTGGGTAATTCTTTCCCTCCATTCCTTGATCAGGTCTCCCGAAATAAAAACCTTCGTCTCTCACATCTTATTCTATTCGTCTTGGATGGAATATGGCATGGTTTGGTGATATTCTACAGTGTCTCCCTGTTTCTTGCTGGGGGTGGTCATTTCTCCGAAGCCATTTTCATCGATTCAATGTCAAAAGGGAATCAGTTCGACATCAGTCTTTGCGGTGGTAGTTCAATGGTCTACGTGATCGTAAGTGTCAACCTTCGAGTGATCTTCATGTCACGGGACATAAACTGGCCTGTAGTTGGGGGCTTCATCTACACCCTGGTGTTCAACCTGGTGCTTATCATGGGCGTACAGGTAAACAACTTTTTGGATAACTGTTGTTTTACAATGAGTTGTTCTTTAGGGCTTATCAGATACTCGTACACTTGAGTTTTTAAGCATGCAGTTCGCGTACCAATGTGACAATAAACAAAGAACTACATTCTGTAGAAAAATACAAATTTTGACGGAAAATCTTATGCTGAATCACAAGGCTGAACAACATACTTCCATCTCTACAGCTGAAGATAAACAAACACAAACTTTAGAACCTATTGGGTTTCAGATCACGTGGTTCTAGGTCACCATGCTTGGTGTACTAGTGACTTATTGCAAAAATCCAATAAGAACCCAGATATTTGACATTATCATGAGGTCGTCAGTGATCCATGTGCAGTTGTTAAAAGTCACTTCATCTGCGTTACTCGAGTGGTGGAATGCTACACATTGTTGATGTACATGGTTTCAACAACGGTATTCATGGGACGTACTTGATCCGGTGTTTGCATCGGCTTTCACGAAGTATTTGTTGTTCTGACTTCTTAATATATATAAGGAAAAATGTTTGCATGGTCAGAGTACATGATGGTTTTGACAGGCAGTGTACAACCGAAAAGGTGTTTACTGGAGATATGGGTTGCGTTGGTTTGAGCAAAATTTGATGTGAACTACTGAAAACCTGTCCAAGGTTTGTTGCTTGCATATGGTTGGCTGGATGACAGGTTTCGGTTTTGGACTTTTGGAAAATGAGATCAGAACCCGAGCTTATCATCGGTTCGGTTAAGACATGATGAGAGTTCGATCTTGTGAATTTTTACCACTCTGTGAGAAATCTGTCTCTTCCTTCAGTGTTAAGTTCAAGGACAAAACTGATACTGATTTGCTGTCGTAATTGATTGTAACGCAGAATGCATGCCGAGAAGCGGGAAAACCCCGCTTTGAATCTGTTCCATAGAAAACGGACAGCCGGTCTTATGACTGTACCCGCGGACACAGTAACGTGTGCTAGCTCTTGGCGGATACGTAACGCAGAGAACTGGCCAGTCGTATGTGCGAGTGTCCACTGATTCCCCATTTCTCTAATGACTGCTTTGCGTTTGGTCGTTCATCCCTTACATTCCCGAACCACCAGTCATTACGCGTTAACTTGATGGCTTACCAATTCGCGTTCTCCTTAGCCAAGCTCGACAATTCGGTAAATTCCCGTTGTCTTCAGGATTTTAACCGTACATGAACTCGGTCCCATAGACCATCAGTTGTCAACTACTGAGCGAAATGCTATTAAGTCAACGTACCTTCCTTCAGTGTTTTGGTTGATTTTCAGCCCAGAGTCATCAACGATAGAATATGACTTAAACAAGGCCTACGAAGCATGGTTAAATTTTTTTCAAGCGGAATGAATAAACGCACTCTTTAGCAACCCAGAGAATGACGAATGTCAATAGGGCCCCGAGTGGTCAACAATGAAAGTTAAATGTCGGTCAACACATTTAGCATGGTTTATCCTTCAACACGGATGTAAACGTTTTTTTCACTGGTTTTTCGGTGACAGGAACTTTATAACTCTGATGACACAAAAAGGCTAATTAAATCGATTCGGTGAGATCGTCACATTTCTTCTTATCCAAAATCCGTCGCTAACATTTAACGTCATGTCAGCCGAACGTTTGAACCATCTTTAATGGAATACGGACTAGTGCTCCTCCGATTCGTCCACATGTGACCACAGCTCGTGTGTTGTTCATAACATCCAATCACGTAGCGGATGCTGTTCGCCGACGGTCTGGAATCCGAATCTTAGGTGTGCAGAAATAATTCGACCTAACCTGTACGGAATTATATATAGTGTTTCCTCCTTTTTAACTTCCGTCAAGCTGCAACTCAGTTAAATTCCCATTTTCAACCTTGGGTATTTGATCAGCACTGCCACCACTCACCGGCATCGCCGATGGCTCACATTCACGCTACCCGCCACCCGTATGCTCTCTCCACCTATAAAGATGTACATTTGTTGCTATTTTGAGTATAGATCAGTCCAGCAGTCCATTGATCTGTTTTTTCTTGAAAATGTGTCCACCTTTGTCTGATCCAGAGAGTACTTGCTTTCTTGCTTCCTGTAAAACATTCCTAATTCATGATTGACGGTTGAGTACTGTTCAGCCCAAAGGCAACGTAGCAAAATATTGGTGACCGTGTCGTGTTGCTTAGCCGAGCTTCGCAAGTGGTCCGAGAACTTTCGCCACCATACGAGAATACATCGTCAGTGCACGGTTGAGTGGATATTTTCTTTGGGTCTTCGTGCGTTCCATAGATTTTCTAAGACGTATGTAATACCGTCAACGGGAATGACAGTTTTTCGTTCGTGCCTATTTTGATTTGCTCGTTTGGCGTCTGTGTTCAGTTACAGTATGAATGACTTAAGGTTGACCGATTCGTTGGCTGGTTTCCTTTCGGCCAATCAGCTCTTCCCTTCCAAATGGTCCATCTGCGTTTCTTTTTTGTCATACGTTTAAGTCCTTTGCTGACTTTCCAACTAGCCACTAGATATATCTCAGTTTTAACCGGTTTCTTGCTGACTGCGTCTTTCGCAATTTTTGTTGTGTCTCAACTTAAATTTCTGGATTTCCATCGTTTCACACGGGACTCTTCTATTTTCCTAACATCCAGTGGTTGTTCGGTTTGGTCCTCTGAGTTGTTGGCCCGTTCCCAGCTCACTTATGCTTTCTACTGGCCTTGAATTTTCTCACTGGATTTTCCATTGCTCTGCTACTTTCCACTGATTTCTTCACTCTGCCCTTGAGTAGTTTTTGGCTTGATTGAGTCAAAGCTTCTTCGTTTTAAGAAGTGTCTGCTGATGGATCTCTCGGCTGAGTTCCACGAGTGAATGAGATCATTCCGCTTTTTTCCTCGCTTTAACCAGCAAACGGGTTTTGTTTCAGTTTACCTTGTGTCGTTTTCGATAAATACACTCATTTGCAAATCAATTTGGTTTTTGCGAGAGACGCATCTGGAACCCAGCTGAATCTCCCGTTTGTGATGTTTCCAAGCAACTGAATGTGCTGCACCAGGCCGCCTCATGTTCCAGTTGCTACGATATTCGAGATATCGTGATACATGTATATACGTAATGCACTACTCATAAGGCTGTCGAAGAATTTTCAGCAACCTTATGAGTAGTACATTACGTATATACTTGTGTCGTTTTCGTTTTCTTGCACGGAGACGAACGGGAATTGATGGTGGCGCTTAACGGCAAGTTGATTTTCGTGCATTCTGGTGGAGAGCTTCCTTCCTTTCTGTTCCGCGGAATGTTTGTCACTGTACTTGCACCGAATGTGGTATATATTGTTGACATATTTCATGGTTTCTAATTTCTATATTTGTTTTGATAGCACTTTACGAAATGTGTTCGTAGGTTTGTAGACCATCATTAGATGATACTGTCCTAACATTCTGCAGTCAGTGCAGAGATATTCGTGATGTACGTGAGTGTAGTCTTTTTTTACGTTCTCCTTGCGTTGCTGAATTGGTCTGGTCACTTTCTTCAAGCATCCCATTAAAACGTTTCTTGGACAACCCTTTCCCTGGAAAACCTTGTATAATCGTTCTTATTCAAATTAAAACTAACCTGTGAGAGTTATTTGGGACTGAGTCCCTTCTGCGTTCGCTAGTGACAGGTTCTTCTGATAATCCTCTTGGTAACGCTTATTTAATAGGCGGAGAGTAATAAACCAATTCGTGACACGGGTAATCTCGCCACTGTGGTCGTTTACGGAAGTTAAGCTGCCGAGTCTAGACTGTTTAGCTGTTGCAGGGTTGCATTTCACTGATTGTTGGTCTGTTCGCCGAGCTTGGCAGTTGCATTGTAAACGTTTCATCACCAATCGAGGTGACATCGTCAGTGCGGGGTTGAGTGGATGAATTCCTCCTCTTCTGCCTGTGCTTATATGGCTCCTAAAACAGCATCTGGTAGCTGTATACTTCAGTCTGCAGCTGGCCGTTTGTTTTCCTCGTGACGAGCACATCTAGGAACGCCAATTTGTTGTTTCCTTCCGTTTCCATTGTAAAGTGTATGTCGGGGAACACGTTGTTCAGCAATTCATTCGCTCGTGACAGTCCATTTTTCTTTACATTTCATGCCTACTTATGAGTAGCCTAACAAGTAAATTCTGGTATGGTGACCTCAACATCATCTGTGCTAGGAGAGAGGTTTGGTAAGGGAGATTTATTACTGGGAGACGAGACCAACAGAGTGTACGGAGGTTCAGATAAATCAAACAGCCATGGGGTTGCACACCAGAATCGGTGAACACAAGCAATGTATGAAGAGCGCTCAGAAACGCTGATGAGTATCACGCAATGGCAACGGTAGGTAATGCACTGGACACTGGAAGATGTGAAAGGTTTGAGATGAGGACTGAGGCTAACACCAAAACAGCTGATGGCCGAGGCGGTGACCATCGCCAAGCATCCCGACATGGATAAAGTAGAGAGGGTCGAACTGTCAAGCTTGTGGCGAGAGGTTTTGGGTCAGTCGAGACGACACAAGACGGTGTGCGGCTTTCAGTGAGATGGTCTGTGTGAAAAAGTACAATACCCAAGCACAGTAATAGCCACTTAGTTCCCACCTAAAGTCAAATCTAAATGTCCTGGCATCCCGTAACGCACACAGACCAACGACACCATAGAGGAATATTCCTTTATGGTGTCCAATACCGGAAAAGAAAGGCTCCAAAATCCTTATTCAACATGAGAACAATCCACCCAGCCAACCTTGGTGTGTTGGTCACCCACACTAACCAAAAACAGGAACTTCAGGCTGACACCTAGCAGTGATCAAGTCGGCTAGTCGTGACAAATCTCACCGACCGGTGCTCTGATAACCTTAGTACTCGTTCAAACTGGGAATTTATCCACTTGACCTGACGAAACCTTTGTGTACAAAGCGAAAATTTGCCTGGCAATTAATCCATAGACTGACTACCAAACTCCTCTGAAAGTATGGCTACTTAGTTGATTCCAAACCCCCTTCAATTGACAGGAAGACATCTGTTAAAGTTGACTGCTTTTCCCGCTCCAATGCCTAGTGCCGGAAAAAGACTCACTGATAAGGAACACAACAGGTTTATTGCGAACAAGCGAGTGCGTGCGAGTGCAACACTTACAAGGGACCTCACGCTATTTGAGTTTTACTTTCATCGATCCAGGGTGTTGATTGGCCTGGATGCTTGCCGGCTTTCCTACTGAGATTTTGGTGGAGTTTTAGGTTCTCAGTGGGTTCCGAGCAATCTGGGTTGCTTTCCGGAATCTGACCTTCCTGATAACATCCTGTTCTCCAGGGGGCGTCGCAGAGTTTCATGCATTGGTTTTCGATGTGGTTACCATAACTCAATAGTGCATCCAATTTGGTTTTGCTTGTGCCAGTAGCCAGCATAACTGACCAAACTTTTTAGGTCTTTTATGCGTCAGAACGGGACAAAGGATGGCCAAGCAGGGACAAATCATGATTTTTAATGGTCTGTTCACCGAGCTTGGCGAACACTCCATCACCAAGCAAAGCGACATCGTCAACCCCGCACTGACCACGTCACCTCGACTGTTGATCTAGCATTTGCAATCCAGCTGCCAAGCTCGGCAAGCAGACCAACAACCGAGCAGCGCATCTGAGCCACTTGTATTCTGCAACATCACCCATACACCATAATTTAGTAACTGGTGTTATTGAAATCACTTTGGATACCTCTCAGTTCCCCCCCCTCGGATAAAGGTCTACTCCTCCGATGTAGTCACTCCGTCCTGGTCCACAGAGCTTTAGCTTTAGACTAATGCACAAACCGCCAACCTCCCGGAAAGGTCTCAAAGATTCGCTCTGACTGATACCCAACAGAAGCCATTCTTTTCATACGAGCATCTCTGGACATTGCAATTGATTTCCGAGCTCATTTACCCGAAGAGGTCTCCGTTATGAGAGTTGTATTCACATTGAACCTTTGATCGCTTACTCTATGAGGGATAAGGTGAAACGAGGATTGTTTAACTGGGTTAAAGAGACGTCAGGGTGGATTGCAAAAACAAAGTGGGGCTGTTAAGGGTTGCAATACAGCTGAAATATCATGAAAGTGCAAGAATTCCCATGCTGTTTTTTGAAGGTACATTCGTAGGTCATGTGAGTCTGTGACATCTGTCTGTGAGACAGATGTGAGACAGAGTCTGTGAGGCATCACTGAACAGAACTGACAACTTCAGAATGGGTTATTCTGCCACTAAAGACAGCCCAAAGTCCGCGATCTACTAGTGAAAATTAACTGTTTGATTATGCCGCGATGATGACTGATAAGTAGCTACTATAATTGTCAGGCAAACTCAATTCTCAAGACAGATATAAACCTAGGAAGCTGATTATCCGGAAATAAGAAGAAAGCAAAATTCAGACAACTCAGACAAGTTTGATCAAATTTAGGCAACCCAGATGGACAGTAACAGTGTTGTTGTTGGGCACACCAATTGGTTCAATTATTGGGATTCCTAAAAAACTTCAGTCAGCCAGATCCCTAGTATTATCTGAAATCTACTTTCCACTGCATTGAAGTTTTAATGACATTCAGGTAGAATCAACAGAAAATACGAGGGAAAAGACGGGCAAATAAGCGATTTCTTGTACAACGAGATATTCCATAAAGGACCCAGCCGACACCTTCGAATATGGACAGACCTCTGCTCAAGAGGGAGCCAGCATGGCCAGGTCCCTCATGTAGTTCCTGTTTATGGGAAAGGTTGAATATGTAGAAGAGAATTGTCTAACCGAGTAAAACGGATGTACGTGAGAGGTCCTCAGCATTGATATTTTATTCATTTTTCTTAGAAGATTGGTGATCGAAACAATTGTATGATGGGTTGGGAGGGAGTGTGGGGGAAGGCCGGTGAGCGAAGAGCTGCAAGGTGATCATCGATGTCTCCGCAGTATTGGTCACGTCTGGTCGGAACATCGAATTAGTAATGCTGAGGTACGTCAGATGGTCTTAGGAAGAAGGAACTCTTCCGCGATAGATGAATTACTCACGCTTCAGAGGTTGCGCTGGTTGGGACATGTACTCCGCATGCCAGAAGACCGTCTGCCCCACAGAGCTCTTTTCGCCCAGCCCTGTGCTGAATAGAAGCGATCGAGAGGTGGACAGTGTATAACCTGGCAACGAAGTACGAAAGCGCTAACCAGTAGACTTGGTCGGGTGGGCAACTGTCGCCTCCCTGGATGGAGACCCCGGGACGCAAATCACCAGTGGTTAATGACACTGGCGGAAATGGCCCAATCGCGCAGTCAGTGGCGCTCGTGCATCAAAGCTATCGCCTTCAATGCGTAGCTACTCAATTTCCGAAGAAACTGAACATACCTTCGCCTCTAAGGCCTCGTTGTACGTTCCACATTCCCGTTTTCCGGTGATCGAAACTGAAGCAGCTGGAACCAATGTGCCTATGCTACACGGTTTATAGCTGATAAATTGATTGGTTGATTGATTGATCGAAACAATTGGGATTTTAAAAAAAGAAAAAAAGAGACAATAGCACACAGATAAATCGATAGCAGTTATCGTTCAGTCACAAGGCCCATAGTTTGTGTGATGTACACTGATAATTATTTCTAGTAAGGATAAAACAGCTAGGCAGTGCTTTTCGGCTTTTCAGCATACACCAGCCTCACCGACAAGACAAAAATTGAAAAAAACATTCTCTGGTGTTTTATGTTTGACTGTTGAGTGACACTCATCAACCCAGGCGTTGAGTAAGCTTGGCTCAGATAACCAGTAACCTGCATGGCTGATGGATTAACGGAATACAAGTTAATTAAGACTGCTCTATTACAGCATGAATTTCCGCGGTTCGTTCCAGGACCTGTAGAAACTTGAGCTGCTTCAGATCAGAGGATGAGCATCCTAGAAACACACTTTAAAAATTCGCTTCGTTTCCATGGATCCCTGTTTAAGTTGGGACTTCTGGCTTGGTAACAGAGGTCAAGAATGTGACAAAATGTGACGCCAATTAAAATAACAGGGGCTCCTTGGAGTAAAACTTTTAAGCCAAAATGTAGCACTTTGTTGTTTATGTGCTCGAACCAAAAAGCACACTAATATACGAGCATATTTTCGCAACTCACCAAATTTCGTTGTTCACTCAAGCAATCATACCTCTGGTGAAACAAATTCTGGTGGAATACTTTCCTAGCATCGCTGACACTAGGGATGCTTAGATGGGGGCTCAAAAGTTTGGACTCAATTGCCTGTCTATTTTGGTCCATCATGGACATGTCTTAGCTTTCGAAAGTTCAACTCCATTTTGCGAATACTGAGCGCCAAAATAACCCACGTTCGACAAAGTAGATAATTTTAATACACAGAACGTCGGTAGTTTGCAAGCAAACTTGATTGCTGATGAGCTGGTAGTTGATCTGCCCACCGTGCTTGATACTATGTTTGCAAACGTCGTCGGCATAAAACCAGACCTCATCAGTGCGCAACGAACAGATCAACTTCCACCTATCAACAGCAAGATGACTCACCGGACATCACTATGGTAGCCTGTACAACTTTGACGCCTCAGTTTCCGCAGTTACTTTGGGCAAGAAAACACAAAGTGATATGTAGTTGTCTCCACTTGAGGAGTGAATGATTTTTGGTTAACACCTTAATACCTAGTTCAGTTGTAAGATCAACTGTATGTAAGATTGCCCCGCATTAGAAACCGCTTAAGCTCGCCCGAATAAGGCGTATTCCATCGAGTGATAACTATTAACATAACTGATGTCTGTGGTGTAAGCCTGAGTTGGGTTTCCCGGAGTTGTCACGCATCAGGTGATGAGACAAGAGAACTTTTGGTTTCATGGTTCCCATAAACCTAGAAACATATTTCGTCATTTTGTTGCATCTATTTTTTGCGTGCCCCCACCCACCCAAATAAAGTTCACAGTACCTCCAGCGAGCCCGGACTATCTAACTTACGTGAAACTAATCAAGTCTCCGGCATTTTGGCTCGCCCTCCCCATTTCTGTATTCGTCGCCAACCTTCCGGCGCTGCTCTGGCGTGTATACTCGGACATTTGGTTGCAGACATGTGCTCAGAGCGACAGGCAGGGCGTTGAAGCAAAACGGAAATTCCAACGGACCAATTCCAACGGAAGGAACTTGCGGTTTTGGTTGGACAAGGATAGATGGAACGAAACTAACCAGTTTTGCCCATCACATGACGCTTGTTTTAACACAGAATCGCTTTGTCTTCGTGAGATTGATGAAGTAGAGACTAGTAAGCATTAATGTAGTTGCTATGTCATCTCCAGAATCAGGTTGAGTTATTATTTTTGTCTATCGTGATTAAATGTACTTCATACTGATGACAAAGAGATTGATTCATTCTGTACATTACCAGCACAGAGTACTTTTACGTCTACCACATAACGTACCGATTACCGGTTCTCATCGAGTGAATGCCCTTTATGAGGTAACTTGATATCACGTAGGTTCCGAATATCCATCTATGGCTTCTTGTGATATTTGGTTCACGTGCAAGCGCGAAGTCCTCAACTGAGACGTGGATATGGTTATCCGTACTCTGTTAGGAAGTAAGACTAACCTTCACTATTGTAGCTGTTTGAAAATAGAAACGTGAATGGTTTGTAACATTCACTGTGTGTGACACGTGACACCACACACACACACAACGTCATGTTAGTTGCAGGAACCAAAACGGGTCCATATAAATGGTAATTCAAAACAATAAAACACCGGTGGACTATGCATACTACTATAAGGAGTAATTAATCAGGCCTTCGCCTAGGCAGTGGAGGCTGGGCCACGGAGGTCATGCTGATTAAAAGGGCACTACGGAGAGATTATCACCGATCACTGTGTACAGAATCCTCCATGCACTCAACATCAAGTTAGATTGGCGCCCAACTCAGAAGAGGCTTGTGTGTATTACAATGTTTGCAGTTCTCTCTTGTTTGTTTCACTCAGCCTTCTAGCGTCTGTGAGAGATTTCCGCCTACATTTTCTAACCTTTGGGCAAAAAGAGGCTCAAAATGGTTTATTCTCTTTATTGAATGACTACCGTACACTGATCCATGAACTGATGCCGGCAACTCGAACAAACACACGCACTTCCGAGAATTCCTTCATTTACAAACTGGGGAACGTTTCACCAAAAATTTTCTCATGATTCTAGCAGGGTTCGATGTTGCTTCACAATGTCACTTTTCACTGTGTTCGCGACGCGATGTCTTGAAAACACCGTATTTCGGACACACATAAACGACGACCCAAACCGTCACTAAGGGACCAAGCGTCTGGATATGTGTACTCTATTAAACAAGTTCGGTGAAACTCATGTCTCCTGGTTACCACATGGTACTGTGAACGCTGGTCCAGCTAGCATGTACATAATAGAAGAATGTGACAGCTACTAGCTGATTAAACGTTCGCCGGCGTGTCCATGAGAAGATTTATCAGCTATGTGGCCAAGCCCCCAAACTCTTTCTCTCTGGGGCTATTTGTTTCCGGACCACGCCCTGATTACGCCATTTCTTCTTGACCATACAGAACTGGAGGCCAGGACTAATTCCCACTCAGCAAGTGTAGTCTTATTGGAATGCTTCTTGATTAACAAAAATAGACTACAGGACATTTTTCATACTGGGAGGACCAACCTATGTAGTTCCCGTCAGAATGTTGTACTCCATTAAGACACCTGTGGGTGCACATGGTGCTGTCTTGGGTTGGTAACCATAAAACTCAGCAACCGGTAATCTTTGCGCATGGAAATTTTTTGATGTGGATGCTAGGGTACTTGGCATATACCACTGAATGAAAATCCGCCTGATTTTTTTTACGATTCTTGGTTGAACACCTGTCGTAAATATTTTCGTTTCCTTTCAGAGACAGTCATGGATACGGAGCATGTTTAGGGAAGACAATAACCGAAAAACGACCTTTTGTTCATCCTTCTTTCCTGTTTTTTTTGTACACCGACTTGTATCTTATGCATTGTTTCCACTCTTTTCCCGGATCGTAAGTTCAGCTACCTTCCTATCTGCACTTTACACCAAGACGCTTTCACAAACAACATTAACTGTGGAACGGTCAGGCATCTGGAAGTTGTTGTTCCATTTGAACCTCACTAGGATTAAAAAATCCGACGTGTAATCAAACCGTCTTGTTTTTTTATCATGCGGGGATTTCT
Organism: Clonorchis sinensis; assembly: GCA_003604175.2. NCBI lineage: Eukaryota > Metazoa > Platyhelminthes > Trematoda > Opisthorchiida > Opisthorchiidae > Clonorchis > Clonorchis sinensis. The sequence goes on along the minus strand of CM030373.1, from coordinate 20,200,283 downwards.
CTCCCATTTGGGAAATAACAAGGAGAACCTTAGGCTTCAGTGCATTTTTTGAGTATTTTTGATCAAGACGACTTACAACCTAGGGATCGCGTTCAATTTAATCTGGGCACCTATGGGAAAGTTACGTCTAGTATACACTGGTTTGATCATTTTAGTCCAGCCGTTCTTATTGGCTACGTAAACCTCTTACAAGTATTTCAAAGGAATAAAACATTAGTTCTCCACTGAAGGGACAAATTATGCTAGAAAAAGGGGTTCTTTGTTTGTCGTTGCTGATGAATTTTCAGATAAATTCAAGAAAATGCAACTATTTAAAACTATTCATGGGGGAATGCTGTGTCTTCAATGCTGAGTAGCACGTTTCTTCCACACTGGTTCGTATCGACAGTATCTTGAAAATTTAACTGCTAGAGAACAGAGCAGTGTCAGGTCAAACTAGGCATGAACCTTGGGATTCCTTCAAGTTGCGTACCGCTCTATGTGAAATTGCCAAAGTACTCAAGTGGGGAGCGCTTTGACAGCGGACCCGTTAATCAGAATGTAGAAGAATGTAGTAAGAATCTTCAAGGATATTAACGGGGACATATGTTGAAATCATCTAGAAGTAAAGGCTTCTTCAATAAAACAAGAGGCGTTACCGGGGTGCGATCACATGCATGGACGCAGGGCATATGCATTGCATATACAGCAGATAATGGGTTAGAATGGCTTACTGCCAGAAACTAAACTGTGATGACAAGTGTGTAAAAATTCAAGATGTAAATGGGATTCTTCAGCTCAAACTGTAGATCCGTGATTGCCTGAGATATCAGGACGCGTCCGGGTATGAAAAGCGCATGTTCAGAGAACGACGCTTCCCGTAGGTCACCGTCGGTACCACACGTTCCGGTGTGTTGGCGGAGCTTACCAAACGGCTTAGCAGTATGCGACCAGCGGGGTGGGTGTGAAAATGCTCACGGGAGGGATGTTGCCATTGGCTTGAGAGAACAAACCATAGAATGACCATATTTGGCCATTTCAGCCATCTTATACATTTCAGCGGTAGCCCTGGACGCTTGTCCTGACAATACAGCAGCGTACCGGGTTCTCCGTCTTCTCACAATCGCTTAGACTGGCAGACTTAGTTCAGGTGTAACCAATAGATTGTCACCCGCGATACAACAGAGATGAAGTAGCTGACAGTTCAATCAGAGGACTGGCACTGGCAAAAGGATTAGAAAACGTCCCTATAAGCCCATAAGACGGTGGATACACCCAACTTGTAGAGTAAGCACTCAAATGCGTTCAGTGTTCAACCAATGGGTTCATTCTGAGTGTCCGCAGAGATCGTCACCCGTCGAAGCGAATTAGAACAGGAACCACAAAACGACAGTCCAGTGGGACTCGGCCACTTGAAACTCGGGTTTTATTTAGACAGAACAGAAATGAAGCCACCTTTGCCTTCTTCCCAGGAAGGGTGGAGAGGTTAAAAGTCCTTGTGCCAACACAACTGGAATCCCACCGAGTCTAAGTACTAAATGCCTGTTCTTTTCCGTCTAGCGAAAGTGCGCCTGGCCGAATAAACCAACAAACAAGATGTGACGATGGGTTTCGTCCATATAAACAGCCTAGAATTAACGTGAACCGAAAGTTTCCCTGATATGAATGCAATTCATAGGTAAAACCACTCGCTCATAATTTAATTTATCCTGTGCAGTCTGACATATCCGTTTCTCGTACCAATGTTAAACCATTAGAAACTGTGCAAAGCCTTCGGCTTGCGAATTTTTACTTCTTCTGAGAGTGCTGTCCATAGTTTGAAGATGTGGTAATCAGCTTATATCAGTTTAGGCTTTGGTCTGCGTTTGTGAACGTGTTGCTTTCGTTTGGCTGAGGACGGTTAATCAGTGTTCATTTAACCCGAGGAAGGAATCTGTTCTGATCCCATTTTATCTCGGTGGTCACTTACCTCTGTGGAAGTCAGTTTCTTTCTCGTTTACATAGATATGTAAAACTCACAGTCCCACAATATCGTAAGAACTATATAGGCTATGAGCTCGGTTCCAACTATGCGACTCCGTTTTCAAACCTCCATTGGAAAGTTTTCAGACTGTTATTAGCAGTACAACTCACCTGTTAGCATCTCCCTGCACCCAGCATGTCCTGTTGCTTAAACACCAATAGAGCAGAAAAGTTTGGTAGCGTACAGAGGTAATACACTACTCATAAGGTTGCTGAAAATCCTTCGACAGCCCACGACCGGTTCTCCCTTCTTTGGGACTCATCAGGTTGGCGCAGTCCCCGAGGTTCCGTCAACCTTATGTTCTGCTTGAACCCAAATTGCACGAAATTGCCGAAATGCACTCACTTGCAAACAAATTTGGTTTTGCGAGAGACTCACCTGGAGCTCAGTTGTTGAAGAATTTCCAGCAAACGTACGAGCAGTGTATTGCGTCTATACACGTATCGCGTTAACTCGAATATCGTACCAACTGAAACATGAGGTGACCTGATGCAGCACATTCAGTTGCTTAGAAACATCACGAAGGAGAGATTTAACTGGGTTGCAGATGAGTCTCTTGCAAAACCAAATTGCAAATTGACTCGGATTCTGATGTGACTTGATGAGCCTCGACTGTGTCCACCTTCATTTGTATACTGTGAAATACTGTGAAATATTGGTCTGATTGGCTGATGATTTGGCTGATCATGTGACCTTTTGGGCTTTGCATCACCTCCTGCCGCTAAAATGGTCTTATCGCAGTTACCTATAACCCAGACGTAGTGTAAATCAAATCCCGAACACCAACGGGAAATCCGTACTATGCGATTCTTATCTCAAGTGCGCCCAGTACGCTAAACAGGATATCTCGATTGGTATGATTGTTTGAATGTTAACGGAAGACAACCTGGCGCCTGAAATGATCATTACTCAAACTTCCTTGGTCTAAATGAGCGACTCCGCTATCTTGGATGCGTACTGATAGCCTAGCTTGGTCGATATCGTTGATGTGGGGTCAATGATTTTGACTCTTGTGCTCGGTGAAATAGAGGAATAGACTGTGCTTTTCACAGAATATCTCAAGCGTCTTACTGTGATAAGATCTTAGATAGAAAGGTCCAGCATGAGGTGAGTTAGCGCGATAACACCTGGGACTGGGTGATTTTTTTAATACTTTTTTGTAATTGGCGGTGGAATTACAAGCTTCCTGATGTGACGGGGTTCCAATAAGTCAATTCCATGTACAAATCAATCATCAAAGGATGGCGTGTGCTTTTCGGCAGCTGATGGCCGATAAGCCCCCTCCAGTCCCGCTGTTGTCTATACCATTTCTGTATGTGATAATGGCTATGGCATATCATAAAACTGCATGCACAAGCACATGCACGCTTCCCATTATCGGCTTCGCAAGCTGTCCTCTTAAGCACTGTCTCAATGGCTAATGTAGTATAATTCGGGGATTTTTCGTCTTGGCATAGCATTTGCTCACCTGTCGTCCATCCACACACCGCCTATTGGAGTCCAACACTATTTACGAAGGATTTCGAATAAATTATGTCACCAGAACCGTGCACGTAATCGTGCATGTGACCATGCTGTTAAAAGCTACCTTACCTGTCAAAACGATATGTACACTTCGGTAGAATTACAAGATCAATCACCACTGTAAAAGAATGTGGGATGTTCTAAGAGGTCAGTCCATGGCTAATTGACGGACTTTCTAGACACTGATGCTGTTGTTTGCCACAGTGCACCTTCTTACGTATGAATCCCAGTAAATAATCCGAGATTCTGTCTATACACTCATCTGCATACCAATTTGGTTTTGACAGGAGACTCACCAGGAACCCAAGTGAATCTCTCGTTTGTGATGTTCTCACGTCAATCCGAGATTCTGTTTACAGTAAGACGTGTCAGACACCTGACTGCTTAACAACCAGTTCTTCCTCTCTCTCTCTCTATGTGTATGCTCAACTGAAAGAACTGCTTTTAGGGTCACATGAAGAGGCAGCATGTTTGTAGGCAAAGCTGTTTGATACCCTACATCAGTACAGGTGCACCGATCCAACAAATTTGGTGCTTGAATGCTGAACATTACCGAGTAATTCGCGAACTCGGAGAAACAAACCACTTAGTCATTAGTTATATAAATAAAAAATCATTATTTTCCTCGTCGAAGACTCAGATGTGACGGTTATGGAGAGAAAATCACATCAGGTGGAAAGCGAAACGGATTTTGACAGATGAACAGACATTCAGAATTCAAATTTCAGTGGATGGCAACCACTTGGTCGATGAATAAATGACTCGGAAGCTTTGAATTTTGCAGAAGAGTGTCGCCTGATTCGAACCGAACCTCCCTCAAATATCGATGCACCAAAATTATAGGCCGGAAGGTGTACCATCACGGTCAGTCCTTTGGATGAACAACTCAGCATATCACAAAGTCGTCCACTGACCAGGTAACACTTTGAACCTTGTCCGCATCAATTTGTCTTCGCACTGTTCAAGGAATTCAGTTGGGTTGCTGGACAAACTTGAAGATATTTTGTTGAGTTCTGATAAATTGTGTTCCACTGATATAAACTTTCATCATACACTTCCGTTAGATAGTTGATTTGATCATCTATGTGACTTTAATGTAGGAAGGTCTGTTGAATAAACCAAGGATTTGGTCCTAATGTGCACTGTGAGTGTGCGATTTGCTTTCGAAGGAAAAGCTTTCAAACGGATTGACAGTGGTCCCATAGGAATCAAAATTGGCAGTTTCTCTGGGAATGTTTGAACGTCGAGCAACTGGTGATATATTACAAGCTTTACAGTATGACTTCTGAGTTGACGATAGACCCTTCCATACATTTCTTAACATTCCTATTGTTCTCCATCCCAACCTTTGTCCAACCCACGTATCTTATTCAAATGAAGGTTTTCGTTTTTGAATGTACGTATACTTTGTTACACCAACGCAAGTTTTCAACCTTCAATTCATCGCAAGACAATTTGGAGTGGTCAGTGCTTGCAACTCTTCAGTTTTGCACCAATTTTATGCAAACGTGGCTCGCTAACGACCCTGTTTTACAGTGTTAGGAGAGTACATATAAAGGACTATATAGCAGGCTTGGAGAAGCTTCTACGCCTTCCGCTTTCCTGCGATCCACGGAAATCAAAAAGACAGGTTTGTTGCTTGGGTGCAGAGAGAAGGACAGAAGGACATATTCCTTGTCCTACCGTCTAAAGTTGACTGTGTAGCCAGTGACCTGAAGTACAAACCAGTGTCGGTGTTAAATATCATTTGTTGTGCTCAAGAATTGTCTCCTCCATACCAGTAGAGCGAGCAGGCCATGTGGTTTTCTAATTCACGTGCAGTTGTATTCGCACATGAATTGATGGGACAGAACCTCTCCAGCACCTGCACTCACACCGAAATAGCTAGTTCGGTAAATATCACAACGAAATTGAACGAGTCATAAGCAAAGCCCATAACTATCGAGAGTGAGAAATTCTTTTTCAGTGCCGGTACTTCAACAACCCCAAAAACTGTCTTGTTCTGAAAACTGGACTTCAAGTTGCTGGTGGTTTCCGACGATAACTTTGTAAAGCTGTTGATCCATGGAACTGAACGATTTTAAACAGCCAGTAGGTGTCAGACTGACAACTGTCGTTTTTCGTCTTGCTATAGACACTCGCATGCTTCGCGTCCATAACTGAAGATGGTGAGATAAATTTCAGTATATCGCGACATCCCTCTGTCATGAAAAAACGGATAAAAGCGACTCGGAATTTTAACGTCCTCTCTCAGACAAGCATGAAACATTTCTGCTGAACATGGATAAATAATATCAAAAAACCTAAGATCTGAGCTATGATTGGACCGCTCTTGCAACATCCATATGAAGGATAATTTTCCCCAGTGGACGGTTGAATGATCCGTTTGATTTGATTTTGCTAAGACCTTGTCATGCTGTTTCTATATTCATATGCCGCTAGCGGTGTCCATTTAAAAACTGAAATATCTGTCACGATTCTCTCCTCCCCGGACACGTAATTGCCAGTTTGTTGTAAAAATCTGATGGACAAGTCCATCAGTTCCCGCACAAATATTAATCACAAGATGGTCGATGAATTCTCCTAACATAAAGTGCTATTGGCTAAATTTCTGAAAACTCTTCGATGGGATTTCGCTGTTCTTACTTTACCCTCACATTCTGCTTGAACTTCGAGTTGCACGCAAGTGGAGAAATGCATTCTTTTGTAACATACTTCGTTTTAACTCGAATACCGTGTAGAATAAAAAGTGAGACGAGCTCCGTGCACAGCATCCATTTGAAGAATATTATAAATAAATGCCATTGGCAAATGAGTGTATATCGTAGGACGCATGTTACTCTCAACGGTCGTCCTAAGAGCACCACTGGCTTACACGAGAAACGGCCTGAAATAATCCGGTGAGCACATATGTGAGACATTCCCCTTGTCCGAAAGGCAACGCACCATAGATGATATCAATCTCAGCCACCGTGGTTGAATTATACTGCTCATTCGTATGCGTGTGAGCCTTCCTAAACTGGTAGCCTTTTATATGTAAGCACTGATTTGTTAGCAGCATCAGGGGATTTCGAAAGTTTCAATCGATATTTTGACCCGTAACTCTGCAGTACAGCTGTCTGATCCCTATTGGAACTCATTCCTGTTTGCGTCGTACGAATCTCCAAGCTGATTTAAACTTGCAACCTTACAAGTGATCAGCGGTGTGATTAGGTCTCATTTACACAGAGTATGGCGTCATTCATGCTTCGATCAGGGGATTCACCTCATGTGGGAACGTGTTGACTGGCTCTTCGAGTGGTAATTACTCGGGTGGACGGTTCGCTGTTCACAAACGGTCGTGATGCTTTGCAATAAGGCTAGAGCAGCCGTACAGTGTTCCTCCACTTTTCAGCACAGAGTGACTTCATTTGCGGGATGGAATCCCGATTGAAAGGTAATTCACACCGATTTGTATTCTTGGACGCTTCTTCTAAACAACCAACCGAAAAGTTGAAAGTGATGGCAAAAACAGAGCTCTCGTCCGATCGTTGACCTAAACTTATAGAGTACTCTTTGTTCCTGCACATTGCTCTGTAGAGGGATCCACATAAACGGCATCAGTGGAAATACTCGCTGACTTACACAGCTGCAAAGTCTACTTGCTGGTTATCCAGACCTGATGTGTGTTTGCCAGTGAAAACATTCGTCCGATCGTGTGACCTTAGTAGGACCAAGCTGGACTGTGGAACTAGTATCCACCAGATGCCTAATCCTTCCTCTTTCAACACACAAGCGACTGTTTGTTAAGGTGTTTTATCATGTGAAAATACTAATCACAAGTTAACTAGAGCGTGGGAAAATATGAACTTAATCAACGGAGAACAAGTCGGTAGTGAGAAACTAGAATAGCTACAAAATAGAACTTTAATATCTGATTTGTTTTTCGGCGACACACCGGTGGGGTCATGTGATCTCATCTGGAAAGAAACGGAAGGAATAATACTAGTTTCCGGTATAAGGAGTTCGCATAAAGTTTGGAAAATCTTTATCGGAATGGAAAGCCAGTTTTCACAAGCATGTTATAGGTACTGAAGGTCTCGGGAAAGTTCAGACATAACAAGACGTCCTGACTCAAGCCACAGAAACTAGTTGACACCTACACGGTCAGCTCTCCAGAAATGTCGGGTTGTATGCAGCCTCTTGCTGTTGAATCTGTTGTGTTCCAGGACTACTGCAGGCTATAATATTCTTGTGCCAGCGTGAGTCGCACCACTACTCTGAGTAATTGATCGGGTGGATTTGGGCTGTCGGCTGTCAGGTTTGTCGACTGACTTGCAAACTTTTCGTCACCATTGAAGATGACATCAACAGTGCAATATCAGTGTGATACATCACTCAACCGCGCACTGCTGATCTCACCCCAAATGGTGGCGATAAAAGTTTGCAAGTCTGGATTGCCGAATTCGGCAAACCAATGACCACATCAGAACTATCACTGTGACAACACATTGTCAATGGAATTATAAATAAGGCGAAGCATTATTGGTTGTTGACCAGGTGGCTGCTAACCTGTTCATCGAGCTTGGCAACTGACTTGCGAAAGCCCCGTTACCATACGAGGAGACATCATCATTGAGTAGTTGGATGAGTGCTTCTACCTGCGTGCGTAAATATAGCTTTTGAAGATTATCTGTCACCTCTCAATGTGACCGGTCACGTGAAAGACAGCGGTTTCGTGAACTCCTTTTTCCGTCTGTGATCTTCACTGTGTTGTATTCTGCTTTCCTTTGGGTCGACCGACTTCTATTCTTGGTAGTTTCTTCCTTTGCTTCGGCTGGCCCCTTCTTAATTTGCATTGAATCGTAGTCCAGTCCTCTCGAGATTGATTGGTTAGTTTCACGTCCTATTTCCTTCATCAGCGCGTCCGTCGGTTATTTGACACTTTTATTTATTTGTTGGGTGCCTCCTCCATTTGATGATGATGTCTTCTCATATGGTGACAAGACGTTTACAAGTCAACTGCCAAGTTTGACGTACAGACCAACAACCAATAGGCGGTGCTTTACTAAAACACACGTAGTCTCTAGCATTTTGATTGAGTTCCACGGAAAGAAATCACAAATGTGGGCTTCGATAAAGCCAACGTCCAAAAGTTTTCCTTCATGGAAACGTTTACACTACCGTGTGTCCAACAGGGTACAAAAACCAACAAATATTAGTCACTGCGCGAAGTTACACCAAGATGGCTGTCAGATTTCATTAGTTCGGGATAACTGAATACTTAACTAATTTTGATGGTCTTCTAATTGCTCATTCATAATGGTCCACGTGTAAGCCAGAACAAAAGTTTAAGTGCAGCTCGGTCTTAACTTTTGGCCAACTGCATTATGTCGGTCAGCGATGACTGCAGCTTAGGCATAGCAACGCCCAAATCCTACTTCCTTGCTGGTGCGACGTCTGTTTGTATACTTGTTTTCCCGTGAATGGGAGCTTTGGACAGTTTACAGACATGTCACGAATTAGACAAGAGTGTGCCTCTGGGGCGGTCGTGTGTGTGAACATCTCAGAAAGGTCTCTTCTTCATTCTGTCCTACGATACGATCGGTATGCGGTGAACGCATTTCGGTTAAAATGTCTCCCTCTGTTTAATTACAAACTGTTCAAGTCCTGTGGTCATCAAGTTTGAGAAGCGACTCAAAGTATTTGTTGTGATTGTTCATCACTTACGTCTATAACTGCTCTTTTCCGCTTCCTCGGCTTCACGAAGATGGAGATGGAATTCCATGTCACTTGGCGAGCGAGGTAGGCTAGTCTGACTTCGTCGATCCCTCTCTAACCATTGGCGCAAACTCATTCTCTCCATGGTTGTCCGTTGGAATTTCTGTTGTGTCCTGGCGCCCTGTGTCTCATTCTGTGCATGCGTCTGCAACCAGAAGTCCGAGTATACGCGCCAAAGCATTGCTGGGAGGTTAGCCGTAATCACAGAAATGGGGAGAGCGAACCAAAACGCTGGAGACCGAATTATTTTGATGTAAGTCAGATAGTCCAGACTCCATGGAGGCACTACAAACTTGTTTTACGAAAGGAAAGTAGGTGTTATAAAATAACTTTTACGACGTGTCATTCTTAGGTTTTTCTAACAAGCCTGGATTGTTCGAAATCGTTGACTGTCTTACCCAGTATATAGAGATATGGGAACTCGAAAAATCGTGTTTAAAGTGTAACGTAATAAATGTCAAATATATGCCCACGCTGTCGTTGGTTCTTCCGTCTATACAAGTCGCCAAAGTCGGGGGGAATTTCTATAGATTGAGTTTCCATGGGACAGCTTCTACCGCGGGAACAATTTCGAGAGACCGGTGGGCAAGAGGACTGCAAACATTTCGGGCATAGTATACAGTAAGCTTGCTGGCACTAAGGACCAGAAGTTTTACCGGGTATCATAATGGTATTAGGCGTAATATGCAGCGCACAGGCCACTTGGATACATCGAACTGGTTTGTTGCATATATAAGTCATACGGAAGTGTTGAGGAGGGTCGATGACCAGTTTCATCAGCCAGTGATAAGGTGTTGTTGGTGTCCTTGTTCATATAGGCACTGATTGTGTGAGATCATGGACAGTACTCCAAGTTATGGATACACAAACAGATCAACCCGTGCGTAATGGACCCTTTAAATTGACTTTCACACACCACACACGACCCTTTTTACGCGAACTCCACAAGGCAAACCGGAAGCTCTGGTGTCTTATTTTGCCTTTCTATGGTTGAATACAGATCTTGGCTTTTCTTCAGTTTGTTGTGGGTCTGCTCTAGATCAAATTAGGCCCGTATGACAGCTGCAAAGCTGTCAAGAGCTGTAAGATTACCTGTGCTGACAAGCTAAGTGATTATGTGCGGCTTTGAATCACTTGCCATCCATCAAACCTCATACAGCATCAGCGAGATCCACCGGATAAGTAAAGCACATGACTCCTGACCACGTATCACCCACTGAATTAATCTTTAGTTATTCTTATTTCATTGGCCGCAAGCGGTCATTTCTGTTGAGGTGTTCCTTCATCTACACGGCAGCAAGGAGGAGAAACGTTGGAAAAAACTTAAACAGAATAGTTGCGACCTTGGATACCGAGCATGTAATTTGACAAGGCGTGTTCATTTCGCTCACAAAGTAAGCTAGCCGTAACTAAGACTTCGTCGGAATATGGGTGCTGCGGTCAACCCTGCCTGAACTATACGAATGTGGGTAGGATGCCCCGGTGTTCTGAGGTTCCAGTACCCATGACGGACTATGCAGACTGTTTGTTCGAGATTTTTCAGTCGAGAAAACATAATCCCCCCAACAATACTGCATTATACTAAAGTCAGCAACACAAGTACACAGACTATGAGTGCAAAGGGACGCCAGTGAGTTGACCAGACCTTTTGTTTGTTTCAGGAACCTTTACTACCTGGGTTGCGAAGGTAACATTCTCTCAATCATGCTGGTGTACTTGAAACTCGCCCACAAGCCGTCACACCTTTGCCAGGCGGTCCTTGTCTGTGCCGTTTTTGAGCTTCTTGGTCAAAACGGACCAAGTGATATCAAGGAGATATCTGAAAGGCTGTGGTGTTAGGATTTGATAAAACACCAAGCGCATATTCAGAGTCCACACAGCATAACCCGAGAGATTCGCCTTGATTTGAATTCGAAACACTGGACATCTGCTCACCAAATAGGTGCTAATCTTTTGAGGTGAACCAGGTATGAATTCCGGATGTTAACGTTTTCTAGAGAGCAAACACCCACGACAGTGCGTCACCTCCCGACAAACTGAACTTCAGCGCTTCGATACCACCCAGAAATGCTTCTTGTAGCTCGGTTCATATGTCCTTGAAATTCCAAGTTCAAGTCTGTCACCTAGTCCTTGCGGTCGGGCTTCCATGCTGCAACGATCCTGTGAGCTATACTGGCTGGAACCCAGTTCCTAAAGTTTCAACCATGTCAGGAAGGCCAACTGGACACAGCCCAACGAAGAACAGCAAGTCCTGGTACTGCGAGTAATTGTATTGCGAGACGGTCTGGAGTTTCCTCTTACATATTTATATACTTATAAAGGCAGTGATGATACCTTTCCCCTAGGAAGGACGGGTTGGAAAAAGTCGGCCCTAAAAATTGCACACTCCGATCGCCCAGCGGTTCACCGTGACCGTCGGTGCATTATTCAATACGGTCGAAGTACTTTTAAAACCAAAGAGTCCGGTGCTGCCAAAAAGACATCTGCTGTTCGCAGCTGCACTAGGAGTGAGACAGTAATGTCTTGATCTCTGCCTTCTCGGGCCAGGCTGGCCCCCTGCAGACAAATGAGTCAGACTATTGAGTCAATGGCTCCGGGAAGAGTCCCCCAAAGACAACATCAACAACCGCTGCCTCGGGTTTCAGACTTTGAGTCAGTGGCTAGGAGCAGGTCCCCTCCCACGGTTTTGTGGGGTAGACTTGTGATTCAAAGGCCCAAGGTTGAGTACCAAAAACCAAACCCCCTTCATCGACTTGGGCAACAGGGGAGGATCATTCACCCTTACAGCTCTTCGCTCAGCGGTCAATTTCAAAGGTCACAGGATTTCTGTCTACTTCCAAACATTTCCGCACGTGAGATGTTGCTGGCGATACCATTTCTTTTGTGCCCTATGACACTACAAGAATTCAGAAATTACACCCTGTACAAACTTGGACACAGAGTGACTTGAGCCAGGGCATTTCCAGATCTGAGCGGCAGCAATGCATCAGAGATATTCAGTATTCAGTTAGCAACCCGTGGTTAAATGTTGGGTGATGTAATGAGTAGCGTTCAGTATATATGGGTCCAATGATTAATCTGATCATTTCTGGAGCAAAGGAGAACAGAAACTTTCGGGGACGAGGGAACGCGGAAAGCTAGTTTAACGTGCCGGCTCATGTTTAGAATTAGTATAAACTGGACTTTTGTGCATGCCTAGTCCAACGACATTTATATATATATATATATATACTATTTTGTGTATCGTATGTATATATACTATACACAATGTCTGTATACTATATACTATATAAAAAAATTTCCGAATATGATAAAATCTGGTGAACTTTCCGGTTTCATTTGACCAGGGTGTAAAACGTGTAATTCTGGTCCATTTGGAATCTATTTAATCGATTCTTACGATGCCGCTAGGTCGTGTACCGAATTCCGGCCAATCACTCGAAGTTGAGATGAACTTAGTTGAAGTTGCTTATATTGGGAGAACATTCACCCATCAGTGTAAACTTGTTCACTGCCCGTAAAATGATTCGTACGCACACCAAACGAATTTAAATAGAACAGATTTCCAAATTGGACCGAGACAGGTATCTACAATCTTGCTTACCGGTCTTGATCTCATGCAACTCAGCATGTTTTGTCCTGAAAAGGCTACGGCCGTTCAGAATTTCAATTTAGGCTATTTACAAAGAGATCAGCCATCCCAAAGTGACTACTGATCAAATTTCATGCTGTTCCAACTGGACGACTGAGCTCCAAGTGGCATAAATCTTGCTTCCAACTCTTTCCGAATCTCGACCTTTCTTTTCGCGGGTGCATCGGAGCTGATAAACATGTCTGGGTATGTCTGGGTTTGTCCGGGTATTCTGTTGTGGTCATGCTTTCTTCGCCGTCACCACAACAACTTGGACAGTTCTAAGCTACACGATTTTTGCCAAAAAGGACCTGATAAAACTGCACCTGCACATGCTTGGTTCATACCAACCTGTTCTGAAGGTCACAAGTGACGTTAAAACTGGACGATAAAGCAGTACATGGGGTGCATATTTCAGACGTGTCTTTTAACCACAAAAGGAAACAAACAGCTCTTTATTTGTTGATCAAGTGTTTGTCTTCATCCTCCATCCAAGGTCGTTCTAATAACTGTGTGCGCATTTGGGGTGCATTCTTCATGATCCACGTAGGTCGGAGTTCAAAGCTGAACTCACAGATAATACACTGATGGGCAAATACACCGACAAAACGAATTTTCATTAGAGAAATCTGGGAGAATTCGGATGCTTCCAATGGTTGTCCGCGCCGCGTAAACTCACATGGTTCTACGGCAATGATGCGTTGGTGCTACGTGCTACGTTGGTGCTATGTGAGAGTATACTAGGTACGGAGCAAAACACTAAAGAGACGAATGGTTCTACGGCAATGATGCGTTGGTGCATAGTGTTACTCGCACTGATGATAACAGCTATGTGAGAGTATGCTAGGTACGGAGCAAAACACTAAAGAGACGGAAGATTAGGTAAACAGATGATCAGTACAACCAGGGTGAAACTTTGATAGTTCAGAGCACCATTCGTACATTAAAGCCCATTTTTGCGAGTCACAACACGAAAAAACTCACTTTCCCTCAAACAGCAAGCTAATTTACCTGCATAGCCATGATAAGTAACAGGTTGAGCACCAGGGTGAAGATATACCCTCCAGCCACAGGCCAGTTGATATCCCGTGACATGAAAAGCACTCGAAGATTGAGGCTCACAATAATATAAACCATAGAACTACCACCGCAGAGACCGATGTCAAAATGGTTGCCATGGGAACTCGAATCGAAGTAAACAGCCTCGGCGAATTGACCACCACCAGCAAGAAACAGGTAGACACAGTAGAATACCACCAAACCATGCCATACTCCGTCCAAGACGAATAGAATAAGATGCGACAGACGGAGGTTTGCATTTCTGGAAATCTGATCAAGGATTGGAGAGAAAGCATTGCAAATCTATTGGTGTACCTGAAGCAAGATAATCAGCTGATCACTAACTCTTGTAACTAGCTGTTATCCCTGCTCCGGTGCTTCAGCGCCTGGAAAAGACTCACCAAGAAGAAACACAACGGCTTAATCGAGAACAAGCGAGTACAAAATGTACAAACTGTCCGATCAGCTTTGGGTGAACACACATCGGCCGTTGGTGCGTTGATTGACTGCTTGAGCATCCAGTCATCAAGTGGCTTTTCTGGCCCAGATGCTTCATGGCTTTCCTTGTGTGATTTTTGTGTGATTTGAGGGTCTCTGTAGGTTTGCGACACTCAGATTATTTTCCGGAATCCGACCTTCCTGACACACCCTGACGCATCCGTTCAACGTGAGATTGTCGGCGCGGGTCCTACAGGAGGAAAACCAACGTCTCGGTCTGGAAATCGTGTGCTTGTGAGTGACTATCATCGTGGTCCCCGAAACCGGACTGCTGGAATCGTCTTGAAAAGAATCGATCAGGCTTAGACGTAATGCACTATTCATAAGGTTGCTGAAAATTCTTCGACAGCCCACGGCCGGTTTCGCATGGGAACATCACAAACGAGAGCTTCAGCTGGGTTCCAGGTGAGTCTCTCGCAAAACCAAATTTGTTTGCAAATGAGTGTATTTCGCTAATCGATCAGGTGATTTATAGCATTCAGGTGCGATCACCGATCTGGAAACGCAGTGTCAATCAGCTACGGCCAACTGAGTGCTCACTTCAAAAAGCGGAAGGACAGTCATTAGAACTCAACTTGTCACTCGAAACATTCGATAAGCCAAGGCCAGCACCAGTAGCCTACAACGGACCCATTGCTGCAACAGAGACGTTGTACCTACTGCGTCAGAAAACAGGTGGAAACACTTCAACTTGACCCGCGCCAACATTCTTACTTTGAACGGCCAAAAAGGGGAGGTGTCAGGAAGGTCAGATTCCTGAAGATAGTCCCAGAATGCTTGGAACCCTGAGACACTCAGAGACCCTACAAAATCGCAGTAGGGAAGTTAGCAAGCATCCAGGACAGAAAAACAAGCTTCCGATTAAACACTCAAACAATCAATCAACTCAGCAACGGCCGACGAGTGTTCAGGCATGTCACGATCGACGTTGCTGGCGGCTGACGAGGCAGTCTGAATTTATCGTCGTCTCAAGGTCACCGTGGATGAACACGATAAATTCACTGACCACGTATTGGCTTACTGTGTCAGAAGAAGGCCATCTATGGGGATCATTCAAAAGACCATGTAAGTTTTCTCTAACCCTAAGGTAACCATGCAAAAACACGTTACTTAGCCGAAATTTTGGTGAATTCTTTTGAAGTCCTTCCAATCTAAGGCTCACCACTGTAACGGGATAAACTGGAATTAATGAAAGAATGATTCACACATAACGGCTGCATATCATCTGCGAGCAAACGCGCATACTAGCCTGATAGGCAACTGATAAGAAATTTAGGTCTTCATTAACCCGCAACAGACTTCGATACGACAATATTTATGAGGTCTACGGAAGCTTGTGTGCAGACTACTACCGGTTACCGGAATTTAAAGGCTCATCGGATAAGTCTGTTTACTGGATTTCGCAGACAAACGCCAAACTGTGCGCATCTTGTGATAAACTTTCATTTGCAAATCAAGTTCACGTTGAAGAGAGAATTAACAGGATCTCAGATGAATCGCTATTTTACAGTATTATACACAACCTGAATTCGTCGGTGGATGTCACTGCTGACTTTGGAGACCAATGATCTGGGAAGGAAAATGAGCCATCTGAATGCAGACGGTTATATTTTTCTGCTCCTACTGGAGAGTACTTGTTTTCGCAAGTAGTGCAGCAATCTGTCCCAGACTATTCCACTTGTTCGCTTGTAGCACCTGGGTGTTCTCCGGGTGGGTAATCAATCGCTATCCGGTGTAAAGCAATTCCTTAATGGAGGTCCATCCAAAGACAGGACACCGTCAAAAGTAGTCCTCAGCATGCGCTTTTGTTAGCCCTGACATGAGGTGCGTACGTTCAAGACAGGTTATCTTCAGTGGAGAACATATAGACCTCTGATGCTTTTTGACCCCATCATATCAGGTAGACCGCGTGACTCTTCAGCTAGAATCAACTGCCGGCCAAGTGGCCAATTCCAGTGTCATTGACCTCCAGAAGGTTTGACGTAAATGCGTAGAATACAGCGCAGTATGGCAAGAGCATCACTGAGGAGAACTGTCCGACTGAGAGACTGGCTGAACGATTGACTAACCGAAGGCATGAATGAATGACTACCTGGCCTGCTGACTGACAGACCGACCAACCGTCCGACCGGATATGCTGTTAATCGTATTTTACATTAACAACTAACTTCCACAAATGTCTAAATCTAAACGAACCTGTCATTTGCATTAATTGCACGCGTTCAAAATGGATCCCACTTACCGATCGATACAGTTTCACGTTTTCCATCAGTTGTTCAGCGGTCATGTGCTTTTCAAATATTCCAAAGGTCAAATTGGGCAAGGACGTTAAGGTCAAAGTGAACAGTGCGAATATCAGACTCGAATGCCAACTATTGGCCGAGAATCCAGAGTAGAAGGTGTAAATCATGTTGAGCGTGACCCAAGCGACACATTTGAAGTAGTATAGCAGCATTGTGTAGCTAATCCGGTGATAACACCACTGCCCGTGCACGAAAAGCAGGCGCTGGAGATGTCTGCAGGGAGGTAAGGGCAAGGGAGTGGAAGAGACAAGGGGGCTTATTGGCACCAAGATTTTTCGTGCTTTGCAAAAAGCCTTCGAAAGCGGAAGATTAAGGTTGATCACATCAAAAGACAGTCGACAGCTGCGGAGTAGACAAAAACCCGGCGTAAGATGTCAAAAAATAGAATGCATGTAACGCAGCGGGAGATCCTGACCTTAGGGAAAGACTTGGACAATGAATGGGCGTACTTGAAGACGTTCATAACGAAGTACCTGAGTGGTTTTTGAAATCTGCCGAAAGGACGTGCATGTGTAGCCACAAAAAGCAACTAAAATCGGACGGAATTTTGACCAAGCAGAACGCGGTTACACAAAGTGCAGAAGCGTTTGTCATGAGCTTTCGCGTTTATTTCAGATTCTCGTTCAGAACCAAAAGTTCGACCAACAACATCAAAAGTGGTTTACACTGCCTTCAGGGGGGAGCCATCCGTTTTAATGGCAAGGAAAATGCTGCAACTGAGGTGTTCCGACAGCGTCAAATTTGGTCGAAATAGCTTGTAAGACGAGGCAAGCTGAAACGAATGAATGACTCAGGAGTCTCCTGTAGTTTGACCTTGCCAACTGAACAACATCATGACCAGATAGAAGATAGATACTAGTCAACCGTGTTACATTTGTCCTTTGTCACTCCAACTATCGTGCTTCTGACGAAGATCACCCTCGGTGGCCGAAACATGGAGCTATTGAATAATTTTTCATTAGGTTTGTGTAGCTGTAGCTCCGACGCCGTCAAAGACAGATTTTACGACGCCCTGAATGCCCTGTTGTGGCAAGTTTAAAGCTCAGATATCGTGTTGGTTACCGGAAATACGAATGCACAAGTGGGCAGGAGGTCGACATGGATTGGACGCGGTACATGCGCGCAATGGTGAACGATTGCTTCAGCTATGTGCTGACCACAGGCTGTTTTTTGCAGTACCGATTTCCGAAATAGCCGAAGTCGTCTGGCCACATGGTGTACTCCAACGACACGCCGGCCACAAACTCAAATCGATCACATTGCCATCAATTACCGATGGCGCGGATCAATAACTGCCTATCGGTCGTTTTGGAACACATTTTGGATTCCGACCAAGCAACTCGTCCCGAGTCGTTTTTCCCATCGCTTTCCTGGGCCGCGTAATTTGCGAACAAATCGCTTGGCAACTGAGAGACTGATAGATTCGCATGTTAGACGAACTTATCAGAATCGTCTTCTTGAGTCTCTTCCAAATACTCCACCATCAAATGTGAATCCATACTGGGACGAGATTGCCGCCTCTTTGCATGGTGCTGGGAATTTTGCCCGTAGCACGGCACCACAGGCGGACTTAAGCACTGGGTATCAGAACGAACAGTGGCTTAATTCACGGAGAAATATCCAAACCGGTCGCGAACATGACCTGACGCGACGAATTATCAGACGTCAAGTGAAAGGGAACGTGCGAGCAGACCATGAAGTGTGGTGGACACATAAATCCAAGGAAAAGGAAGAGGCTCAGGAAGCCGGCAATGCCCGAAAATTATTTCAGCTTATCCGTGCGACCGGGACACAGGGACCAGAGCGGAATCAACAATGATCGGAAAGGAGTGACCATCTTGAAGAAAGAAGAACGCCTCAACTGTTGAGCTGAGTACTTCGAACAACGTAGGTCGCGGCCACCAGCTGCCGCTCATCTGGAGCCCACAGTTGACTTAGAACTCTGGACGGTGAACGTGGAACCCCCTACGGCTTCGGAGAATTTACGACTGGATATGTTCTCTCAAGTTCCACGGAGCTTCTGACCCGAATGACCTCCCACCTGCGTTGTTCAAAGATGGAGTGAGTTCCTCAGTTCACCGCTTGTCTGATCTGTTTGCTTGCATTTGGGAAAAGGAGTCTGTCCCAGACAACCGGGGAGAGTCGGCGATAGTGGCCAGTTCCAAAAAAAGAGGTTCGTGACGCTGTGAGTGTGGTAACCACAGGGGGATCAGCTTGACACAGGGGGTCACGAGACTGCTGGCGTCACTTGTGCTTCATCGCTTTGTGATGGCTCTTAAAACACCGACTCGCGAGCAGCAAGCGGGATTACGGCTTAGTATGGGTTGCGTTGACCAAATTTTCACACTCCGTCAGGTGCTACAAGAACCCCGTACGTATAAACGACCCACAGTTTTATTATTCTTGGATTTCCAAGCGGCGTTCGACTCGGTTGAGTTGTCTATTCTTCTTGACACGCTTGCCCACCAAGGAATGCCCCGCAAGTTTGTGAACATAATACGCTCTTTGTATTCTCAGACTTCCGGACAAGTGAGAGCTTCCGTACACAAAGTGGTGTCCGTCAGGAATGCCCACTCTCCCCATTCCTGTTTAACTCCGTGCTCGATGAGATAATGAGACAAACGCTGGAAGGTCTCCAAAACCCCGGTGTTCGAATATCCTGTGACGAAAACCTTGTCGATCTGGAATATGCAGACGACATCGTGAGAAGGAGAAGGCACAGGTGTTTTTAGATGAACTGACCAAAGTCATCCCGTCCTTTGGTATGCACCTTGCACCCTGGACATGCAGTCACTGAACACGCCACTTACAATCCAGGGAGAGGCACTGGAAGTTGTGGAGCGTTTTACATATCTTGGAAGTTGTATTATTTCTGATTATAGTGTGACAGATGAGGTAAATGCACGGATCTCCAAGCCTCGGGTCGCGTTTGCTAATTTGAGACACCTATGGCATCAGAGCGGTGTATATCTGAATCTCAAGGGACGTGTGTATCAAGCTACAGTGCGGGCTGTTTTGTTGTATGGCTGTGAGACTTGGCCTGTTCGAGCAGCGGAACTGAGACGTCTTCAGGTGTTCGACAATCGTTGTCTCAGAACCATAGCTCGTGTGGGTTGGTGTCGGAGTATCCGTAACGAGACAATTAGGAAGCGAGTTTTGGGTTGTGCTTCGGGTACTTCCATTGAAGAATGTGTCCAGCACCAGAAGCTACGTTGGTTGGGACATGTGTTGCGCATGCCTAACCATCGTTTGCCGAGAAGAGTGCTGTTTTCCGTGCCCAATTCAAAGTGGCGTAAGCAGAGAGGTGGCCAACCCTTGACCTGGCAGAGGGTTATGAAAGAGATTACGAAACGTTTGAGTGCGGTCGGTGCTACTCGCCTTCCAGAGTGGGGGCCACGTGATCCCCACTTACCTGGTTGGAGACACCGCAAGATATGACTACTAACAGATATCAGTGGCGTTCTTGTCGTCAGTTTTTATCCAGATTGCCTGACTGAGTGTCTGGAATTGTAGGAATGATTGTCGGAATGATTGTAGTAAGCTATCACTAAGTCCCTTCCCTGCCCACCTTTATTCGTGCTTGGGCAGCGAAATTACGACACTTGTAATGTAAACCACGGCTGAATTAAGGACAATTAGCTTACGTAGATCATGTGCGTCTGACGGTGCACAGAACGGTATAAAATTCCCAGGAGGGCGAGCAACATGGATGACAAACTTTTGCACTCAGCAGTGTGTTCTTGAGAAATTGACTCACATTAATGGAACCTAATGTGGGAGATGACTAGTCACAACATCTTCGTATTGGCAATTTAGTCCACTTTACGTTGTGGCGGCTGTTTGTTGGTGGAATCGTTCAAGCGAGCGGAACGAACAGATGAAACGGACGTATCAACTGTGGCTTAGTGTGTACGAGGACTCTCCCCCCCCACCCGGAAAAATTATCAGTGCATTCTGAATAAAGCCAAATGGCTTATGCTGATCCTTTATGGAGTACAAACACAGAGGATAAACACAAGCGATTCGTGGTTCAATCTGAACTTTAGTAGAGATATAGGAATGACTGACGATCCATTTGCATGCAGGAGGATTGCTTAACGATTACTCCCTAAGAGAGTGTGAACTGGAAGAAAGTACAGATAGTTCCGGTGTGGAATATGTGGTGATCTTTGTTTGTGAGAATACCAACCACTCTGGTCAAACGGAATGTCCTTAAGGGGTGCCAGATGTCCCCTAAAAATTTAAAAAATGAATATTCGCCGCAGTAAAGATTTAAGTTTCTAAAGTTGCCGCCAACTATTGATGGTAGTTGGGACCACAGCAGGTGAGATAAAATGAAGACGTCCATCGCGCATCAGGGTGAGCGCAACCTCTGTGCACTTGAATGGGTTGAGCATTGCAGCATGGTTGTGAGACGTAGCATTCGCGTACAGCTACTGTGAGGTTTTGACCACCGATGCTTCAGAAGCATTGCTAGTATTGAATGACGCCAACAGATTTGTAATGGGGTAATTGGGAACCGGGTATTTGGTTGTGCAGCAGGTACTTCAATCGCAGAAACCATCCAGCAGCACGAGTTGTGCCGGCTCGGTCCACGCATGCCAAAACGTCGTCTACCAAGATGAGCCTTATTCTCCGTGCCTCCATAAGAACGCAAAGGTTTGGGGATGGGACAACGTGTGACTTGGTACAAAGGTATGAAAGAAACTACGGAAAGTTTAGGTATTGATGGTGTGGCTGACCAGGATAGGGTCGGCCTTCCAACTCTTGATTCGAGGCTTTACAAGAAATGGTGGCCAATCAATTTCCGTAACCTACGTGCCGTCGGTTTCTCTCCAAACTGTTTGATGTAGCGGTTGGAGGTGTAGGTGCCTCAAAAAGCTGACACCATGTCCCATCCTTAATGGGTCGTTTGTGTTTTAAAGATAACTAATTAACTTTGTGTTCATACGGCACAAAAACATTAGTGTCAATACTGCTTAGCTATCTCTTATGAGTATGATGACTCACAAGTGGCTTTAATACTTTAGCAAACAAGCATGCTCCTCCAACCGCAACGTTACTCACACATTTTATCGGCTTTCACTGTTCGTCTCATTTCCAAAGTGTTTATGTATAAAGTGAACAGAAATGGTGACGAAATAGCTCTTTGGGGTACGTCGAATTCGTTGGTGTAAGCTTTCGTTTTCTATGAGGAGAACTTTGCTCCTGACAGAATAGTTGATGTCATTTTCTAGCAGGTTTTCGTCTCCTTATACATCCAAAGTAACTGCTCTCAAAAGTATGTGGAATATTCCATAGCTTTCGTGTTAACTACTCATTTCGAACAAAGAATACGCTGTCTAACCGATGCTACTCACGAGCTTAAGCCTCATTTTCCACGTTCATTTGACAGTTACAATTATTTTTTTGTAATCCTTTTAATTCCGTTGGTTATACACCTCAACATCACCTTAGCATCTTGTGGACTTTTGAAGATAAATTACTTTCCATCCAAGTGACGGGACCGCATCTTTGACCTTGAGTATTTTCTCCATCCCACCTACACAACACTGCCACCATCAGTTACTAGGATAGTGTGTGTGAGTAACATTGACTCATTACAACCATAACATATCGACTAATAATACTGCGTACGTAATGTTTGTGTTTGGTGTACATGCAAATCTCCGTGCTGACGTGATTGCTTGTCGGAACTATTGAACTGCTGTCGTAGCTGTTGAAATTTGATGAGCCGGGGTGCAGGCAAGAAACTAGATCGATAAGTGTAAAGCGGGATGTTGTTAATCGTGAAGATCAATCCACCATACATTTCGTTCTGATTGAGAAGCATCAGGTAATGTGTGTTCCTTGTTCAAAAGCTTTTGAAGCTACAAAGACTCAACCAAGAAATCATGGTAGCTTGCATTCACCATGTTAGCAAGTGAGGTTTGTAGCCGTGCGGTGCTCTGGTAACCAGCGAGAGTTCTTAAACAAGGAGACACACTACTGATGTCGAAAAAGCAAACCGATACAACCCACCTAGACCGAGACGCATAGTGAGCTGCTTTTCAGGATAGACAAAACATCCTATCTTATGATTACCCTGTTCACATCCAAATAGCGTAGACCACAAATCGTCCGTGAGAATCGTCAGAATGTTAGAAACAACACTTGACTGTTTTCAGCTAGTCGTATTTGCGGAAAACGTTTGACACATGGATTAAACTGAGGATTCCAGTTAACCTTGGGAAACTGCCCTGTTAGACGGAACACCTTAAACAAGCAGGAGCTTTGTCTGGCTGTGCATATCCAGCGATCTACCTGCGGACAAAAGTTGGTCCATGCTGGGAATGCACTTGTAAGTATACAATCTCCCACCTCGTTTTCTTGCTCACAATTCCTTTGTTGTGTCCGCCTCTATAATCTGATCCTATCATGCTGAGAAAATTGTCTCATATTGAATGCTCTACACTTCGGAAGCGAAGACATCATAGAACGAGGACTCTATGTCTACATCTGCTCCTCCGTAATACGACCTCTAGTTTTTAATGACCAGAAATGGTCTCTTCAACTGTTGGTAAGTCATCGATGCAATGTCGACTCATTTGTTTGACTTCAAATCGCAGTCGCACCCAACAGTCAGTCATTCAGAGCACCGGTGGCGAATTTAAAGCGAGCTCGAAAGAAAAGGCGATGAAATGAACGAAATGACTCAGTGCTGCACTCAATCTTTTTTCATAACATGATGCCACTGCAAGACGTTTTAAATACTGCAGGCCACTGAATCAGAAAGACCTAAGTGGCATGGTCATTGTTCTTGGGCTTTTCAAGAATGGTCAACAAGTGGGTGTCAGATCTTTCGATTACTTGTCTTACTCGGCTGCGGAAGATACAACAGAATCCCATCACGAGGCAAGTCTTACAGAGGCTACCATACGTGAAATACACTCAATTGCACATCAGTTTGGTTTTAACAGGAAGCTCGACTGAATCCCCGCTGAAGCTCTTGTTTAGGATGTTTTTCAAATGATTATACTTCACGAAGATCTCACGATTCAGTTAGTACAATAATAATAATAATAATAATAACAATAATATATCTTCCTGGCATAACCGTCAACATCACATTGCTGATGATTGTTGATCAACCCGGGACCGGTTGAAATATATCGTGAACATAAGATTTAGTTCAATATTCCGTCAAAACCGAACTGGTGTGCAAATAAATGCAGTTCGTGAATTTCGAGCAATTTGAGTTCAATTAGAACATCCGTTTGACAGGAACTCGAAGACCGTGACCATGGGATGAGCCCAAAGAAGGGCGAAATCGATCATCAGCTATCGACCAGTTCTCAGAAATCTTATGAGTAGTGTGTGTTCAATAAAATCTGCTACCGTATTCCTGCTCAAGCCGAGAATTTCAAACAAAGATCTGGCCCAACTCAGAACTCAGCGGCTATTCGAATAGGTCTCATTCGTCCTTCAAATGTGACAGAGTCGCGCTTTTTGTTTCAGCTTTGTAGTTTATGACACAGCGTGCGTCCAACTGCAGAATGAATTAACTTTCAGCGACCGGTACGTAGATTCTGCATCGATATTTCGTGTCCAGGATTTTAACTATTGGTCTTTTAGAGTTATTGGAGGACACGTTCATGTAACTTTCTGGAGGCTTCTGAAGGCTAGCTTACTTCCGTCAAAACATTCAGCCAGTTTGAAATTGCATACTGTTACTGGGCATATCTCCCGGTTGACGAGGCGCCGATGACGAACAACGCGATTTGGAAATTCACTCTCACCGAGATCAAATGAAATCGATAGTCAGTGAGAGAAATTGATTTTGACAGTCGTTAGCAAGATCTTCTCTAATTCCTAAAATATCCGGTCGCCTATGCATCGTCTTTGTGTAGCGAGTTATGAGGACAGATTCCTTCGTCAGTATGGATAGTGGTTTGCTAGGTGGGCATTCAAATGATACTTTCATTGGGTAAAACTGACTTTTTATATAAAATGTCTGACCTGATGTTCCAACTTCAATAATATTTATCCTCTGGTGGATTCACTATCTGATAGGTCTACTTCCTTCGCATCTATCGACCGACACCGATCGATTTTTGAGGCTGTCGTTCACTGGCATAGTAAATGCATCAAGAGCTAATAACTTGACAGCTTACTTACTCGCCGTTGAAACATGGTGCTTCAGCGGAGGAATGACTGATTACTCACAGTTTAGTTCTAATGATGCGCGTTTGTCATTTTAGTTGTATGTAAAGCCCTTATGTGCGGTGAACCAAACAGATTACTCCGAGTACAAAACCCCACCTGAACTGTGGCAAAGCATAGTCCGCAGCACGCGTCGCCTCCCGACCTTCTTGTCCGTAAATCCCAATTCCAACGTCTGCCTGCAGTATCATTGACACGTCATTGCCTCCGTCTCCTACAGCGGCGATAACTGGGCCAGCTCCACGTTTTGACTCACCCAGTCCAACTTGAACCAGTTTTACGACGGCGGCTTTTTGAAACGGTGTCAAACGACAGCAAAGCACAGTGTTAACACTCATGCATAGGTTCAGAAAAGCAATCCTCAGTGAAGGCTGAAAGGTTAAAAGATGTGGAAACACTATTGGTATGTTTGCACAGATGCGGTAAATATGTAACTTTGGAGCGCAAAATTAAATTAGAGTTTTGTTTCCGACATAGACATTTCCCTACGGTTAAAACCGCACAGAAGTAGAGGGTTGTGTGTCAACCGGGATTGTGGTAAGTCAGCTGCCGAAAGGAAATTCTCGTGAACAAGAACACAGGTGGGATGATCCAGATTTTGCGAACGGACTCAGGACAAAGCGCCTTGAGCGAGCACATCCTAAACAGGGGGTACACATAATATATCAGATGACGTCATTGCAGGAGGGACGAGGGTCTGGGAATTCTTGAATTTGGGTCCAGTCACACACGCTGCGAGTGGAAAGACCGTGCTTGGAAGGGACGCGAATCCTCTACCACTCGCTTAACGGGTGAGTGCTCTATCGAAGACTACGTCTGTTCATTTGCAGTAGGTATATCTGGGCTCACACAAACCAAACTACATCAATAATGTGAAACTCTTCAAGGTTAACGTTTTCACTTAGTATCACAATCGCCAAATCCATCGCGGCTCAACTGGGACTTTGCGGTTCTGCCATCTCGGTTAGATTAACTGTATAGTCAGCCTCTAGATCCGGCCTCAGTGTTTGGGTCCTTATCTAAGTAAGAATAAAAATATTTTCCAGAGGATCGGATGAGGGCAAAAACCCATGCGCTTCCTTAACCCCATCTGCTCATTATCTCTTCTGTACAAGGATTCGTCTTCTGTATCTTAGATTGTCACCATTGTTTTGCGAGGTTACACAGTACTCGAAATCTTACTTCGTCTTGTTTGAAAAAAAGAATGTCAACCTTTGGGACCATTGTGAAGGAAACAGGAGCCCAGGACCCGGAGACTGTTGAAGTTGTGGAGGAAACGATTGCAATGCAGTTTGCTTTGCGCCCCGGTTCTTGTAAGTCATTTTGTGCATCTAGTCGTAAAAGTAGTGTAACTGTGAAAGCTTTAAGGAGTGCTCAGCTTCAGGAGTATCGGGTTAAGCGAGAGGTCGAGCTCCAGCGTGCTCTCTTTAGAGGCACAGAGCAAAACCGAGCTAGCTACAGTTGAGCTGGAGTCCAAAGAGGATTCATCAAATGAAGTCTGGGAACCAGTGGCCTCAATTGACCGGTTAACGCAGTACGTCAACCCCTGTCGAATAGATGAAAGACCTCTAGGTTATGTTGGTGATATCAGACGGTCATCTCCAGGGCCAAAACCGTCCACTTCCATCACTCTATTAACAGCCACTGTGGAAGTACCCAAGGTGGAACTATCATACTTTGATGGTAATCGGAGTCATTACTGGAGGTTCACCCGCCAGTTTGAGATATACATTGAGAGCAAGGTTCAGGACGCCGGTCAGAGGCTCCTGTATTTGATCCACTACTGTCAAGGCGACGCAAAGACGGCCATTGAAGAATTTGTGATGCTCCCGCCGGAAGTAGCATACTCAAGGGCTCGGGAGATTCTACGCAATCTCTTTGGTCGGCCTCGTATTGTTGCTCGCTGTCTACTTGAAAGCCTGTTTCGATTTGCACGACAGACCACCGGAGCAGCCAAGTCTTTGTCGGACTTGTACATAAAAATGCGCAGTTGTGAAATTGCGCTGACGCAAATGCGTTATGTTTCAGACTTGCACTGATTTGCGGTTGTAGAGAGAATCGTGCGTTCTATTCCCCGCCATTGCAGCACAAATGGGCTGAGGTGGCAGATAAGATATCGATGAGTGGCCGGGACCCAACGTTCATTGACTTGACGGAGTTTGTGAACACACTCCAGGGTTGCACGGAGTCGATTTGGGCAACTGGCTCGAGAGGGGGACGCAAGACGCCCTCCTGTACCGCTAACTTCCAGCGACCAAGCCCCTAGACGGGATGGTTTCACCACTTTCCTAACCAACATTAGGCCAGACGCAGACAGTGGTCCAAACGCTTGCCCTTGATGTTCACGGCCCCACCCAATTTCCGGCTGCCAGCCTTTCTATCTATGGAAGTTCCTGATAGATGGAGATGCATACGGGAGCATAATGCACGCTTTGTCTGCTTAGGAAACTCCCGCATGGCTATAGACTGCAAGTCAGTTGTTTGATGCGGCCAGCCGGGTTGTAGGGGACGACATCGTAGGTTGTTGCATGCATCGAAAGCCGGAAACAAAGCTTCGACGTCTTCAGAAGCGGAGGTTTTTTGTGCCTTAACTAGAGGTAGTCGGCTTCCAGCACACCTAGGAGTTATTCCCGTTAAGCTCGACACTTCTGCAGGAAAGGTGACAACGTATAGAAACCCAGCTCCGACTTCGTTTTGCCTTCCCGGAGGTTCTGGTATTACGCGTCACTCGAAGATACCGTTTGCTCGTTACAGTCATAAAACAGAATGCGACATAATGCACTGGCCTTATACGGTTTAACTTGTTTGTCAGCAGCTACCAGAGCAAACTGTGCTATGGTCCGGTTGAGTGCGCCAAAAGTAATCACGCGGCTTAATGTACCCGTAAAGCTTTCAACCACCCCACTTGAGCTGCGTTTTCTGGATGCCGTAAATCGGTGATGATATTCAATTCTTCTCTGAAGCCATCAGGTTGCAGACTATGCAGTAAAACATGAACCGTTGTCATTCAAGCAAATCACACTGAGCACTTTCCTCAGACCCCGCATTCTGAAGGTTGCGTTGACTTTCTCGGCACAAGTGGGCCACGGTAACCCACAGGCCTGGCTTCACAAGCTATTGATTAGAATCCAGTAAGATATCTGAAACTTATCGTAAGTCCACGGTTTCTGACACGAAGCAGTGCGACGGACACCCCAGTGAACGCCAGACCAACAGCACCTGTGTCTTTCTAGGGAGCTCATTTTCCAAACACCATAACAGACTGAATGTAAATTTTGCAATATAAGCGACATCATGTGGGTGAAATAATTATACTGTGCTAATCATAATGGTATAACCGATTTTATACACAACTCATCCCGGAGACCATAGAAATCAATAAACTGTCCGGTGCAAACAGCTCAAACAGGTGCCAAGATCACCATAACAGCGTTGAAGTATAGGGTTGCTGAAAATTCCTCGACAGCTCACGACCGGTTTCGCCCTTCCTGAAGCTCATCAGGCAGGCGCAGTCCCCGAGGTTCCGTCAACCTTATGTTCTACTTGAACCCAAATTGCACGAAATTAGCGAAACACGCTCGTTTCCATTTTCACACCATTCTCGTTTGAACGGCCAGCCTCCTGTTCTGGCGTAATTAATCCGGTGAGTCCACACCAAAGGGGGGAAGCACCGGACTCGAGTTTCGCTCTTATTAGAGCTCATCAGCAGTGCATATCCAATGGCCGTGCCGGGATTTGAACTCCGGACATGTGACGTGCGAGGCGAGCGTTTTACCACTACTCCGCCAACGCACGTTGGACGCATCCAAATTTTCACGTCTGAGCAGGCGAACGTGTTCAAGCTTGGGAGATGTGATTGGTGTGCCCCACTCATGGAACGACGACCCAGGAACTGAATATTTATGCACTGGCAACTAGCGGGTTGCGCAGTTGCTAATCAAGTCCAAAATCGGTTACAAATTAGGGATCTTGAGTCTGTAGTACGGTCTCAAGAATAGTTTGATTAGACTTACAATGATAAATGCTCGCTTTATCTCTCACGGCCAGTTCAAAGGATTTTGGCACCGTATAAGACATAAAAATGGTCCTTAGGTCATAGCGATTCAGAAAGAGATGAAGTTCTCAGAGGAGAAGGCATTTTTCGAGAAAATGGTGAAACAAAAGGCAATTTATTTTCTCCCGCGGAGAAGCACTTCCATTCAGGTGACTAATCTGGGTGGAGTTGAACAACAAGTTAGCTCCCGCGACGCAGAATGCCCACAAGGAAACTCAGATTGGCAGCATTAGGAGCTGAATTACGCAAAATACCTCAGTTTTTTTAGGAGGTGGCTCAGTGGTTAGAGCGCATATTTACTGACCGGAACGTCCGTGGTTCGAACTGCCTCTCCACTTCTCCTGTCTAGGCTTGGGCAACCTGGCAATAACCCAGCCCTCATGCTTCCTTCGGGTGGCATCGCAGTTAGGCAAAGAAAGGGTGCTCCAGCTGAAATTCTTTCATTTGATTTGAAGTGGTATGTCCACGGAATTTGGCAATCGGCCTGCAAACACTTCGTCATCATACAAGGGGGCGTCGCCAATACGTGAGTGGGAATCAGCCGTTTTTGTGAACCAAATTAGAACGACAATACATATGTGCATCTCACTAGTCTCAAACTCAAGATCTGGCACTCTTTTAAGTGGAGCGGTCTAAATGAGGCTTCAGGGTGCTCATCAAATTGGTGCTATATACCACATGTCTTAAAAAGCGGAGGTTTCCTCACTGTCTACCAGAAGTTACAGGTCTTGCCCCCAGGTGGATCTCACACCAATTCCTGGCTGAATTTTCCATGATTGTCAGAACTTTCGCGAGGATCAAAGAGTGGGCTTGGACGGGTGTTCACGAGTTTCCAGGATGTTTACAAAGTTAAACTGCTTTTTAGTATATATGAAAACTCCATTCGCTCTCTAAAAATGCATTGAAATGTTAGCCAGACGGACACGTGATCGATCCTCGAAGTTTGTCTGATAATGCCCAGTAGGCTTGAACTGCATCATGGGGTTTTACTTTGTGGAGTCCGTTTTTTCTATAAGTTCAGGGCTTGGTGACAACAGGATCGTTTGGGAGAAGCAACTGTTCACCAAGGATTAAAAGCCGCGTGTTGTGAACACAGTTTGTGTACAGAATTAAATAGCTAATCGGAAAATTGACAGAAATTCTGGTTGGATTGTTCTAACTGTAAATGCGTGCATTAAAACCAGCTTTCTATTGCCGACTGGTATTCAGCGTGGAACTCAGTGGTATCAGATGGCTCTACTCTGAACCGTAGGTTCTCACAGAAACAAAGTGCTGAATTTAGGGATCGAGATGCGGCCAACTAGACAAAATTGCACACTGCCGTCGGCTTTCGAAATCACACATCTCACTGCTGGGAAACTGTTAATGACTAGTGCGAGTAAATCAGGGTGTATAGCAGTAGTTCGGAATAAATGGACTGTGGTTTATTTCGCCAGCTGGAGGCCCAGTTCAGTAGTTTGATGAAAAAACTACTATCAAACGCATTACTGCTTACGGTACAATAAATTGGGCCTTTGTGATAACATATAGCAATGAAAACATTTCACTTTAGTTCGTA
Source organism: Clonorchis sinensis (assembly GCA_003604175.2). Taxonomy (NCBI): domain Eukaryota; kingdom Metazoa; phylum Platyhelminthes; class Trematoda; order Opisthorchiida; family Opisthorchiidae; genus Clonorchis; species Clonorchis sinensis. The sequence continues at coordinate 20,169,692 of CM030373.1, read as the reverse complement.
GTTTGCGCTCCCCTACTTAGGTGAGCCAAGAGGTCCTTAAATGTACCATCTCTAGTAATGCTCACTTCAAAAGGTATTCAGTATTGTGTCACAACAACGCGCTTATATCACACCGATTGACGAGCAAACTTTTCAGATGAATCAAGTGGTTAGAGCGCGAATTTACTGACCGGCAGGTCTGTGGTTCGAACCCTGCCTCTGCCTCCCGACTTCCCCTGTCTAGGCTTGGGCAACCTGGCAGTATCTCAGCCCTCGTGCTTCCTTCGGGCGGCATGGCAGCTAGGCACCGGAAGGGTGTTACAGCTGAACGATTTTTTAATTTTATTTTACACCGACTGGTGAATGAACTTTGCAGTAAAGTTGCCAAACTCAGCAAACAGTTTCTTTACCAATAGGACGTCAGATAGCGGTTAAAAATGTGAAACTTACGTGTAGTACATGCTGCAGACTTTCTCCATCAACTACCAAGCCAAACTCTTCGTCGGGCAATTCACTTCCCGTTGAATCTTTCCGTTTTCGCCTTTTCTTAGTGATGGAAGCCGACACTTTAAGACTTCCCAGTTTCTGTCTTCTTTTTGTCGACTTCATCTTGCCACCTCGTACATCCTCCAGGACGTTTTCTTCTAATTCTTCTTGCGCAGCGGCATAGCCAACCTCGTCATATTCGGATTTGATCTCATTTAGGCTGTTGAAGACAAGTCTGGCAGCTTCACTGAATTCTTTGCAACCGGTTATACGGAACAGTGTCATTGACTCGGAAAAGTGTCCAGCCGCCTGGCTCACTGCGACTGCCGTCTCTTCTTTGTCTCCAGTCAACACCCAAACCTAAAATGTAGAAGGAATGGATTTACGTAACTCCTCCCGATGAGATATGTAACGTCTGTGTTAAAGCGGAAAAGACGACATAGTTCATCAGTTAATCCGTCTCGTTCCGATCATTTCTGACCGCAGGATACGTCAGCATTATAATCCCAGTGACATCCTTCGAGGAGATGCAAGCACAAATTAATTCGACTGGGAATAAAAGCCCATTGAAACATTAGTCCCACTGTCCTAGAGCAATTATTCTGTTGGGTCCACACCAAAGAAGGGAAGCACTGGACCCCAGTTTTACTTATATTAGGGCGCATCAGCAGTGCATATCCAATGGCCTGCCGGGTTTCGAACTCCGGACATCTGATATGCGAGGCGAGCGTGTTGCTACTAGTCCACCAGTGCATCTGGACGCGTCTAAACATTTGAACAGGCCAACGTGTTCACACTTGAGTGATGTGATTGATTAGCCTGACGCTAATGAGCTATAATAAGAGCGAGGCTTGAGTCCAGTGCTTCGTTCCTTTAGTGTACAGTCACCAGAATGATTGTGCCAGGAGAGGAAGACAACTGTTCAGAGGAAAGTGATGTAAACATGAATGTTACAAATCCCGCAACCAACTAAAACCTGTTCGGTTGTGCCGATAGGACTTTCGCTGGACTGTTATGGGAGGTTTGGGTTTAAAGTAGTTCGTGCGCGACGTTTTACACCAATGACATACCAATAGTTTCTGATCCAGTCTGATGGAATACTCAGAAAGACGCACAATCTAACGACAGTCAATTCACTACCTTCGATTCTCGCTTTTATTCGTTAGCGAGGTTTATACAACACCAAGAACCCTAAATGCAGGCTTGCCCATGACGTGTGGGGCAGGAAATTAGAACCGCATTCTCTGAGTTGATCTTTAGAGACCACATCAATCTGTATGGAATGTGCGCATCTGTTACGCCTAAAAGAAGAAGTCTTACCCGGTTGATAAGCTTATCGTAACTTTAGAAGACGTTCACGTTCACAATACGACAGATGTTTGCTTCGAAAAAAAGCCACGTTTTGACGAGGATGCCGAGGAAGAAAGAATGCGCTAGAATAATGCAGTTGGTTTATGCACAGTCTGCTACTCGACCCACAGGTGTCAGGAAAAGTTGAATTTTTTTCGTGCGCTGCCCGTGGTAAATCGCATGTTCTGTCATCATTTGCTTTGTTAGTCTCGGCCTCACTAAACTTAGGATCATTTGAATGGCAAGTGAGCAATATGCATAACGACAACAATGTTACCAGGAAGTTAGTTAAGTTGCTTTAGGATGCTCCTAACGTAGCTGTTGGTGTTCTGTGTAAAATGGAGGGATGGAACTGTTTAGGTCGCAGCAACCTGCGAAAAAGCTGGTGCTAAGTTGTCGCTCGACTGAAAACCGGTGGTAGGAGCTTATGGATTGCAGTTCCACCTACTACATGGCTTGATTGTGTCTGAAGGCAGAAACAAATGACAAAGCACTTACTGCTGTTGAATTCCTCTCATCTTCTCTCGTTCAGCAAGCAACACTGCGACATTAGTCCCGTAATTCCGAAAAAAATGAGTCAATAGCTCACCAGAATTTTGTCAAGCCATTCGCCCATCACCTGATGTCAGCCTAAACTGTTGGTTTGTTTCCTAACTCAGGTAAATATTTTTGTAGTATTTTGAAAGTCGTCGACCTTGTACAACAGTGCATACACCTGTCATGTTGCGTGCGACATTTGCGGCTTACGGCGTCAGAACTGACTGGAGTCCTATTGAAACTGTTTCAGTGCATTCTCGTGGCTGCATAATACAGCATACTAGGACAAAACTTGATACACTTATTGGAGATCTGTTCAGTTCATTTCGACAGCCGTGAACAGGGTAAATATATGCGGTGGTTCGGGTCGCCACGGTTTATGGCATTAGGTAGAAACAGTATCTCCGGAAACATGCGCCAATACAGCCCAGACTTTTTGTAACGTTTTTCATGCTCCGTCTCCAGGTCATGTGCTGACCACCTTGTCAAATCTTCCAGACGTTACCTGCTGCTGCAAGCAAAACACAGAGAAGTTATCGATCACCTGGCATGTGAAGCACATGACCGAGCTTGCGTAGTTTATGCAACCGAATGAACTCATCAACTCGTCATGTTTTGGACTGTTTTTGCTTCCAACTACCCTTCGCTGCACTCCGCACAGCAAATTTGGTGTTCTCATGATACGTGTACAGCGATTCGAAGACACCAGCAATCAAAGACAGGCAATCTTCTCTGGTCTTCATCGCACAACAATCAAGCTTCACACCTGTAAAGCAACACTGGAAGCACTGCAACGTTGATGAGCATGCTTTCTACTGACAAAAAATGTTAAGTCGACCCCAGAGGCGCCTAATTTGAAGAAAAGTGATTCTGGCGCTCACTTCGTCAGCAATGCTGTGATGCAACTTCCCCACATAGGTAGTAGTCCTGATACAATGACTAAATTTGGTCGTACACTCGCCCATATTTGTAATAGCAATGCGCACTTTGAGGATGCCAAGAACATGCCAAAGTACGTGGCTACTTTATGTGGATGATGAAGTTTATTTTAAATAGGGATGGACTTTAAACCAATTACTGCAATATGGTCATCATAATCCAGGTTTTTCTGGCCTTCCCCGGAAAAGGAGCGCTGCGCCACCAATGGCGGGCAGACAACAATTCTTTGCTAATCAGTTCGATTACGAGGCTGCTAAGGAAAGGCATCAAGGGATAGCGCTAGCGGACAACGGTTTTGGTGATGAACGCGGGAGAATACTCTGCGTAGCTAATCACGCGTCCCCGGGTGTTAGGGTACAAATATTGGAGAATTGTAAAGAAACTTTTCAACACACCCATGAAGGAGAGACATCGCCACAAAGCAGTGCGGTTGACTGAGTTATTTAGATGTAAAAGTACGACCAATGTTGACCTAATGTACGTGTGGCGAAGTTAGAACGGGTGTCGGCTGTAGTCAATGCATCAAAGACCCCGACGGAACCCTGATTGATCTTCACGACATTGACTCTCACGATTACTGGTAAGCCTGAGTGGGATTTCACCTGTGAACAACTTAGAAGGGGCAGTTGATGAAGTGGTAGCCTGGGGATTCCCACTTTCAGACCTAACACCTTTTTGAGACAGGGCCTAGATTAGATATCTGACATTCCTACGGCATTTTCATCAGCCTCATTATACTCAGCATGTGTAATTGTCAGACTGTGAACGAGACCCTCTCCTCCAGATTAAACAAGGCAGAAAGAAGACATCCAGAAACAGATGTTTTGTTTTGTTTCAAAAGTTTGATCTTGTTTTTGGTTTCGTATTCCATTGAGACTGAACAGTCCGCGTTCTACTGTGAAGCTGTCTACGTTGACTGTTAAGCTGGGCACCTCACACCAGCTAAATTGTTCCTCGAAGTAGGTGGCAAGACTGACCTAGCAAGATTGACCTTTGAACCACTTCTCTCTGTAGTCGCTTCACTCGGCCCCGTGTTTCGGGTAAGTTGAAGTAGAGTTCAACTACTATACTACTCATAGTGTTGTTGAAAAGTCCTCGGCAGCCCATCGTAAATGAGAGATTCATTGGCCTTCAAGGTGAGTCTCACGTCAAAACCCGATCGATATGCAGATGAGTTTGCAAGTAAAGAGTCCGATCACTTCAAACGGCCGCCACATTTCTTGGGCTTTCCTTAGCCATCACCTTTCCCGGTCGGTCTTGAGACCGCGAGTCACAAGTTCTTTTCGGAAACCTTGCCAATTCCAGCCGTCTGGGACGCCTTCCTTACCTCGCTCAAGGACATATATCGCTGTGTGCCCCACTTCGGTACTGACCCTAATGTAGACGCAACCAGTCAAACGCCGAATTCACAGTGTTCCGGACTTTGAACCGTCTTTATTCGTAAGTTCCAAATTGACATTCAAATCACCTTCGCTGGTAGATTTTAATTCCTGGCTGTTCAGGTCGAAGACGAGGGTCTATTTGAGGTAACCCACATTCAGACTTTGATTCGAAAGTCTGTACCTCAAGGCAGGTATGGTTTTATAACGGGACATTGCCCAGTAGACTCTGCATCAAACGCTTGACCCATGGGGCAGCAGGAGCTAGGACTCACTTGAGAGACCCGGCCCGGAGCCAACGACCCAGTAGTTTAACCCAATTGGTTGTGAGGGACATCACTACCCCAATGGCGCATACAGTATGGTATAAATCTCCGACTCCTAATACGACTGAGTACTTGGTAACACTACTACGACTGAGTAATACTGTGTTTTTACTCACTTTTCGTCAATTCCATTACCTGTCACCTACAGCAAAAACCCCTCAGTGTGCGAAAAAAACAAGATAACCTGATGTTAGAGGCATCGCTTCTTCAATGGAATATAGGAACAATCACCCTAGGCTGGAGCTATCCCAGGATCGGTTTACATGACAAGGCCCAAGGCTGCCAGAAATTATTTCTATGGATTTCTGGGTAATCAAACCCGAAGGTTTGCTTAGTAGGAGCTGTGTCACTGAACCGGTTGTATATGATCTCTAGGTTTTACATCTGGTAACTGGTAAAAGTACCTGAAATGCTCACATACGTTCCTGCACCGATGTTGTTTACAATAGTTAGTAATCTTGCAAGTAGTATGGTGCTGGACTTATGACAAGGTAGTTTTTAACTCGCCTTTATGCCGGCTACTTTCAAGCTCTCCAGGCACTCATTCACGCCGGGCTGTAGTGTGTCCTCAACCCCGGTAACGGCTAGGAGTTCAAGGCCAGATTCAATTCTTTCGTTGCTTGCGTTCAGCGCCTGAACTCTAGCTTCTCCAAACTGTTTCATTGCCTGCCGACGTTCTTGCAGGAGTGAGTGATACTCATCACGAGTGATCTGCCTTGTTGCATAGACCAGAGTTCGAAGACCACTGATGCCGAATTCAGTCACTCGTTCCAAAGCCTTTTTGCGTTGTTCGTCCGTGGAGCGACTGCATGCCTGGATTAGAAAATAAAAAACTACTTCCTATGGTAAGAATACAGATAAGTAAGTCTTTGTGATACACTGTTTGGTCTCTAATCAATAAAACTATTGGTCAAGACCATAATAGGAAAACATGGGCGACTCTATCGATTGCTTATTTTTGAGTTGAATTGCGAGTGACGGATATGGGAGGACAAACAGAAGAACATTATGAAAAAAGAAGGAAACGTTCCATAAAAAGGCGTCATCAATAGTTTCTAATTAGGTGGAATGACCTCCAAGGCATGTAAGAGTATTTGGCATGGGAACACACGAGTAATATATCCGCAACTGAACAAAGGGCAGACAATCCTCAATGTTGTTCAGGGCGCAGTTAGAGCTCGCACACTCGAAGCTTGCACATGAAACATAAGGTGTTGGTCATAGAGGGTCACTTGTGTGAGCCATTGGCAAGAAAGACACCCAATGTAATACAACATGATTAAAAGTGCGTCGTGAGCACGGACACAACCAAAAATGGTGGACAAACACAAGTCAGTGACTGTGATTTTGGAAGACTGGAGTTAAACAACAATCTTGAAGGACTGAGGAAAGTAGTTGCCTAGATTTAAGATAAGCGTTACTTGGTGAGCCGAAAACTCCACAGCACAATGGATGGCACATAATACTGAGATGATGGCGAGGGAACAATCGTCAGCGTCATACTTCTACCGCTTCTGTGGTGATCCAAAGCTATGCTCAGATCCGTCACCGTTGCTAATCGCTCCCTATCGGCGATTAGGTCAGATCTGATGAACAACAGCGTACCTCGGACAAGGAATTCTCTTGCAATTCCATTTTAACAGGCACATAGATCACCATCCAACAGAACGGCAGCATATTCAGTCCGGCTGACCAGGGTTTCCACGAGGGAAAATCATTTTGTCATCAGGATTCTATGTCCTCAGAAGGCTGCACTTAGGCTAACTATCGCAGATAGATATCTGAGGAAACACACATTCTGAAAACACAAGTAGTCTATTCCAGGGAAGTGAATTGACCGACTCTCGCAATTCACAACCGTCAGCAATCGCCCTAAGCAATCAACGTTTCCTGTTTTGTTTTCGCGCAAGTCCTTGGACCCGGATGGGAGAGATGGGAAAGATCACAAAAAACGTTGCCAAATTCAGAATCAATAACCAAATTGCTTAGAACTCTGTACTATGTGGAAGACAGCTCTTTCGTACGCTCTGGCCGCTGTATGGGAATGGTCCAACCGAGGTTTGGAATGTCAAGTCCTCCGTGTTGCTCACCAGCATGGATGTGGCCGGTAGGAATGTTCCCCGGTAAACCTAGTTAAACACGAACAGGCTGCCTGGTATAAATATTCAATCTTTTTAGGGCGTTATCGTGGGTTTTACCGAGTACTAGCGAATGTGTTATCCCCGAAATTCGGTAGTTCACGTGACACCCATTCGTTGATTTGGCTTGAACGACGAATGCGTCACTTCATCGAGCAGCTTCAGTCGCTTCTTTTGACAGTTGCAGAGTCCCTCCATCCAGAAAGTAAACTGGTCTCCGAAATAAGCTATAGTGTCTACTGAACCCAGTGGAGTAATGAAGCCTTGGCCACTTAGAGGGGTGTGACTAAAACCGCAGTGGCCCGATATTTCCTGTCCTCACAAATCCTAACTGTTTCGTTTTTTGGGCGTGGATTATCATTACAGCCCTTCCAAATCAACTTCGGCAGCTTCAAGCACACACGACCCAATCGTCAGCTAAGGCAAACCATTAATCAGAGTGTCACTGAACTGGTAGCCCGTTACGGCATCAACAATCGATGAAATTCTTCCATTGTGATGACCAGCACTATTGGGGAGAGTAGAGCTCCCTGGCACACTCCTTTAAATAGAGGGAAACTACTGCGGTGTTCTCTTAGAATTGTGCAACATAACGAACAAAGGGTGACAGTGCTGTACACGCTTCAGCAGATCTGCCGACTGTGTCATGCGGAACCGAGTCAGCTTTCAGATGAATACGCCGAAATGATATAACAAGTAGTCACTAAAGAGGAAATCGCGCGAAAGTGCGGAAGCTTCCAAACAACCCTTTGGGCGCAGACCACCTCGGCTAACCGACCACAAGTAATCTCTTACTTTAGAAGTGGTCTCTTCAGAGATGAGCAATTTTAAAACTATTACTTTCTTGAGGTAAAGACCGATATAGTTATAAAAAAGTGACTATCTCTCTCAGTTCACACCAACAGCCACTCTTTCACGTTGTTTTCCTCATTCAGACCTGATACCAGCTTGACTTGCTAGACATATATTCAACATGCTATCTAAGGAGAAATGGAGATTTGAATTTACAAACGTTATGGATAGGGGTCTTTGGAACATGTATTTTCTAAAGCAATCTTCCCAAGAGACTCAGGGGAGAATAGAACAGTTTTTATCTCCTGGGCATTGCTTTTCCAGGAGAAATTGTACATTAGGCCATGGTTGAATGGAATGCGGAGAAAGGGGGGTCGATTTAAGCAGGAGTGCGCACTTTCCACTAGGAATACACCTCAGTCTTGATTCGTGCTCAACAGACAGACCTATTTCGATCCAGTTAAGGGAGATGACAATAATTTTTTCAAGAACAAAAACAAAAGAGCTCTACTGACGAACTTACCTCTACTTCTAACAGCTTACTTTCAGCGCCTTTGCTGTGGATGTGAAAGGTTCCATCTGGGTGACGGACCATCACGGTCATCCGTTTTCGGTTGGAATCGTAATCCACGGTAGCGTCGACAAAATATTCCTCTGTGGTAATCAGATTTACGTCCTTGGCTTTTGCATTCTGACCTGGGCGCCTTTGTAAAAGCAAACGGCGTCCACCCTCGACTTTCGGATCGGGATTGGTGGAACTTAGTACGACACCATACTTTGCGGCTCCTTCAACAAGGGCCTTTTCGTCTGGGGATGTAGCCTGCGGTTGGAAAGGGGAAGATTCCCGGCAGTTTACATTTTAAAAAAATCTGTAACTGGCATACTGCCAACTAGAAATTTGCCCTTGTGTGAACCATAGAAATCGTTCTGTTGCTCATATGGGTGCAAGTTGAATAGACCTTAAACCAAAGATAGGTTCTCATGTTTTTACATAACATCGAAAAAATTCTGTACATTTCCGCGCTCATTCTGGTTAATTCTGGCATATATTCAGTTCGTTAATCCTGCTGAAACTACAGATACAAATATCGAAAATAGGGAACTATTTTGTTTTCAGAATAATTCACGGTCCCCTTGGGGCCAGATGTTTTCAAAAAAGTCGTATGACCCAACAAACCTAGGACAGCGTTCTCAAAACCATTTCAGCAAAATGGGTCACAGCGCGCTCACTTGTCTCAGTAACCGGTGGATGTGTATGCCTGATGGGACCGTGAACAATAGCCACAGATTTCATCTCGGATGCAAAGCGATTAAATTCGTGTTCCCCGTTCAAACATTCAATGAGAACTTCGTGCTTCATATAAGCAGAGGAAGCCGTAAGCGATCTAGTGTCTCCCATCTTCTGAAAGTGTTGAACACTGAGTATTAAATACAAGTGAGGGGTAATGAGGATACAAATCTGTGACGATGGGGAGAAGCATCAAAACATTTCTGTGTGTCTGCATTGTAACCAACTGTCTTAGGGTAAAGGTATCTGCAAGGATGTCGTGGCTTTACCATGTTAAAATAGTCGGTTCTCTCCGATTACAATTCCAGCAAACCGTGATCTACTGAGCCGAGCCATGCTGAGGAAACTCGCTCGGCCTTTAAACAGACAATATTTGAGCAAACTACGAGTGATTCTCAAGCATATATGACAAAATTACCTTATTTCCGGCCTCACTATGATATACTGTACCTAGTTTTCTCCTGTTGATCAATCTGAAATGGTATCAACATGAAACGGGCAAATTTTTACGATCCAGGCTGTTATCGATCGCAGGGAAAGCTGGAATCCGACTACGCGGTCGAAAACCCTCCGTCCAAAATAAACTTGTGTGAACTCTGAAATTCAAATGGCCTTCATTCTTGAGGTGTGGAAGAATAATATCGAGAATAACGTATCCGCGGTTTTTATGCAAACCCTTCGTAAATGCAGAACATTGTAAAAAACCAAACTAACCGTTTCAGAAGCCATGCACAAAACTCAAATGTAAACGTTTTGCATATACTAGACATATTAGAGTGTATGCGACTATGGCCAAGTTGCCTGTATACACCGTAACTCTTAAGGTTCTTGTGATATTCTATATTTCCAACAATGTGTTTTGCACCCATCGATTGAAAAACGCCGTCCCAGTGTGTCGGAAAGAAAAAATTGTGATTAACCTAAGCCTGTCCAGTCTATCACTTTTAAGGTCCCGATAAGAACTTTGAGTCACATGTAGTTTAATTGAATGATCACGTACCTCTGAAGTTTTAGTTGGCGTCAAAAGTTCACTGTACCATGTACAGATGTACAGACGAAAATCAGCTATCTTCCTTCGTGGGAACTGACCAATAAACCAACTTAGAGTGACTTCCTGAGAGCATGTTTCCTCGGGCGAGTGCACACACTGAAGGACCCGTGATATACAAGCTTCCACAGCCGAACGTAGCAGTCACCTTCGTTGCACTGCTCTCAGTGTCCAATCTGTAAAGCTAACTTCTGGTTGTAGTTTGGTTCATTATACGTTTCATCGGGTGCATCATGTCTATCTGGGACAGATGGTCGTCAAACCGACGTGTTCATTACAGTTGCCGTTACTCGAGTTCCCATGCACTTGCATACTACGTCAACTTTTCGGTGCATCCCACACGTCACAGTTGCGCAAGCAGGCAGCCGATTCAAATGTTTAATGCGGCGATCACCACCCACACAAAAACAACACACGGTGAAAGCAGTGGTGACGTAATACACGGTATTTCTGAATGTCGACTACACCCAATCGGCTAATTATATCCAAAAACCAGGTGAGACGCAACACGTACGACAAAGTAATAGACTAATGAGTACTGGATGAATACTCTGTCTCATTCAGGTAGGGAATTTGTGTTTTTCTCTTCATGACCAACTCTAAACTACATCTCTGGAAGCAAGCGAATGAAATCGATCAGTTTGTGGATTTCAGTGGCTCGAAAATTTAGGAAGTAAACTATTGGTCGTTCTTCAAAGACGAACATTAAAAAAACTCGCCGCCCACCACTTGGTTAATACGAGTTGCTTGTGTTAAACAACAATCTGATTCTCTGTAAGAAAACAGTGTATGAAGTGCACTCTTACAGATCACCGGCTCGCGAGATTTGCGCGCCGTTTCACTAAGCAAACGACACTGTTCACATAATAACCCACGCAGACTGTCAACGGTTGATAAGCATATGAAGGTGGTGTTTATGCTTTTATTGGGGTTTGAGCATATCACACGTTTGTCTGCTTCACCCAGATAGACCGGACAAAATAAACTGCTAAATTATGGAAACCTAATGGTTGTATGCCCGAAATTGGGTTGCTGTGTATTTTCTAGCCGTCATCATCATCATTGACATCATAGCATTAGCGTTCAACACTGATACTTCGCTGGCGTACAACCATGATTTATTTGAAAGCCTTATTGTGAAGGAAAGAATAAACGTGGATCGGGAAAGGACTTAATGCCAGCATACCACTATCATTCCGAGGCAATCTGGATAGAAACTGACAACAAGATCGCCACTGACATCGGTTGGCAGCCATATCTTGCAGCGTCTCCAACCAGGTGCAGTGGGGATCATGCTGTCTCCATCCTGGAAGTTGAGTGCTACCAACAGCAACCAAACGTTTCATAACATCTTTCATACCCCTCTGACAGTCCAAGGGTTCGCCACCTTTCTGATTCCGGCACTCTGAATTGGGTGCGGAAAGCATTATCTTCGATAAGAGATGCTAGGCTTACGCAATACATGGCCTAACCAACGCAGATTCTGGTGCTGGACATAATCGAACACTTGCTTCCTGATTGCCTCGGTCTGGATTCGCCAACACAAGTCTACACGAGCTATGGTTCTGATGCGACGATTCTCGAACACGTGAAGACGTCTCAGTTCCACAGCCCACACTGTAGCCTGATACACACGTCCCTTGAAATTCAGAGATATGCCGATTTGGTGCCGTAGGTGTCTTCAATTAACAAAAGTGACCCCGGCCTTAGAGATTCGTGCATTGACTCCACCAGTTACGATAAAACTGAGCTGGTACAACTTCCAAGATACTTAAAAAGCTTCACAACTTCATGTGCCTCTGCTTAAACTGGATGTGGTGTGTTTAGCGACTGATGTCCAGGAGCATGACATTACATTCTGTGGGTGCAAAACGCATGCCAAACGACTGGATGACGTTAAGCAGTTCATCCTCCACGAAGACTAGAACAACGTCGTCTGCATATTCCAATGTGCAAACTTTAGGGCTTTCGTCAGCAGCTATTTGAAAATCAGGGTTTTGAAGAACTTCATTGTCTAGTCGACCACGAAATTGAATAGGAATCGGGAGAGTGGACAACCTTGAAAGACGGCACTTTGTTTACAGGGGCCTTTGGATTGCTTCCCGGATACTCGCACGTCCGAAAGTCTAACAATACAAACAACTTATTGTATTCATTTAATTCCGGGGCATTCCTTGCAGGGCTAATGTGTTGAGGAGAACAGACTGGTCAACTGAGTCGGGTGTGCATTGAGAATACAGGAATACCCGTGCCACCTAACTTTACCACTTAAGATTGTACCGCAGGCAGTAAAAGTTGCACCGCAGCCACCTGTTGTGTCAAGTGTGGAAACATCAAGGGTCGATCCTGCGCGTAATTTCTGAAGAAATACCTCGAGGTCGCTTAAATGCAGGGTCATCAACATTGATCCAACTGTTACTCACGTTCCCAGGAACGGGTGCTTGTGAGCGAAAGCCTGGAATCGAATCACGTCACAATGACTAAGTTCATCAGTGAAGCTAACCAAAGTAACTGCGAATCTGAACATAGCTCGTACGGTTGTTTATTGGATCAATGGAGGCCGTTTTTAAAGCTCTGTAAAACAGATGCCCATATGACGCGTTGGAGCTTGCTAGTTCAGTTTATTGCTATGTGATGGAAAAGCGCGGTCAGGCCACATGAGCAGAAAACATAAAGTACTTTAGGATGAAACAATCCGTTAGTGCTTATCATGGTCATGTGGTGGTCTAACGGCGGACACTACTGATGCGTCATGTGAGTAGTAGGTGGTTTTCTCGTAACTCCGCCTAGGGTCTACTGAAAGATGCACCCCATTGGATCTCTTACAGAACCTGTGGAACTGCTTTGTAGTGTTCGTTTACAATTGCGTGATAGACAACGAATATCCACGAAAGTTCAAGATGACGCGTGAAGATGTTCAGTTTTTAAAAAACAGGTGTAAATGAGAAGTTTACTTTCCTGTTCAACAGTTTGTGACCGTTTAGTTAGTGTTAACTGACAGTCGACTTAGCGGTATAGGAACGCCCTACTTACGCTGGTATGTGCCGATGTCCGAAAGTAAGAGGACTGATCTGTTTGCGCGGAAAGGACACAGAGTACGAAAAACAAGGTACTCAGATGAACTAACACATCAGAGTTATGTTCCAAATTTCTGCAGGGACATTCAGTCCACCTTACCGCGCTTGTGCACAGGACCCGTGTACTCGCGAGAAAAGGAAAATCGTTACTCGTCAGAGGGACGGTATTTATTTTGGTAAGGTGAAAATGTACTTACGAGGTGTGTGAATTCACCCTACTTCTGTCCCCATGATACTTCAGTTACTACATAAGTTAACTGTCATTTATAGACACTTCTTGTGAGAAAAATTTAATCCTGCACAGTAAGCTTACAAATAAACGTAAGTGCTCACTAATGACCATTTTACTGAGACACTGTGACAAAAAAGCTCGAGATAACTTAGCGGTTAAGGCGCGAACGTTGGGACGTGAAGGTCATGGTTCGAACCCAACCTTTGCATCTCAGGCGCTCCTGTTTAGACTTGGATAACCAGGCAGTATTTCAGACCTCGTGGCATGTCAGTTGGGTACCGAATGTGCGTTACAGCTGAACGCGACCATTTCGAAAACTGCTGATTAATAACAGTTTAACCAGCTCATTTCTGTCACTGTCAAATCCACTAACAAAAACTCGTAACCTGAAGCCTGTTCATCTGTAGGTCGGCCAAAAATCTCCCAAAAAACGATAGGCTGTTAGTTCATATCTGCGTTAGCTGCCTACATAAAATATGCTTCAGAAAACTCGCTTTTCTCATTTCGCCTTCTGACCAACTCCTTATGGCTTCGCTGTATGTATGACTGGTTAAAGTTCGAGTTCTTGACTAGCCCTTCGCTCCGTACAGCACCGACAGTGTCACTCTAACTGTATTCGGTTCATGCGTAGAGTTTGAGGTGACTTGATCCTAACAGAATGTGTTTACGTAGACGAGCATCTCAGTGCTTGGTTATCATTAGGCAACGAACTCCAGCGCTTTAAGACAAGCCGCTGTGTTCCAGGAAACCTGACCAGCACCCGTAGCCACTGCCTCGCATGGACCGCCAAAGACAGATCCATTGCTGCAACCCATACACCTTACCGGTCGCACTAGAAAAAGGGTGGAACCTTTACAACTTGATCCGCGTCGACAATCTTACGTTGAACGGCCAAAAGGGGGAGGTATCAGGAAGGTCAGATTCCTGAAAGCAACTACTGAATGCCCGAAATCTACTGAGACCCTCAGCTCTGTAGATGTTGACCAGACAGACAACGCCCCCTCAATATACAGCGCCTCACAGCTTTCTATCAAACCCAGACAGCGCGAGTCAGCGTTGCTCAAGGTCAGACAACGCCCCCGCAATATGCAGCGCGTCTCAGCCTGTACCAAGGCCAGAACGCGTGCGTCAGCATTGGACCAAGTTAGACAGTGTCCCACCAATGACTAGCTTGAGTTGTATTCTCGCACTCGCACGTACTCACGCTCCGCACTCGCTTGTTTGGAATATAGCTGTTGTGTTCCGTGAGTCTTTTTTCTTTTTTTTCCCGGCATTACGCACTGGAGCGGGTCAGCAATCAGATACAGCAGATAGCGAATCAGCAGACATAACACTCCTTAAATGAGACAAGACAGAAATGACCAGGGAACTCAAGTGACGCTAATGACAAGGGCGATGGAAATTCTTTTTGAACGTTATACTAACACCCATCACATCATTCATAATGGGGATTGGCAGCTGGTGGACGATACGTTTTTGATCCAAAGATGATTCGATCTTTAACTTGACTCAATGCTTCAAATCGTTCACAAGTCCCACCTTTTTAAGATAAGGCGCTACATTCTTGTTTGGCAAGTCTTTGTTCGAAGGTATTTCTTATGTGTGAGCGAGGGAATCTGAGAACTAGGAATCGGACATTATGGAAAAATGGAATCGATACGAAAAGGTTGCATGTGTTATATTCGAGGATAATTCAATATCCTGGACTTACTTCGAAGCTTACATCCTCCTCATCAACTGCTGACCGAGTTTCTACCGTATGACAAAGAGCCACAACCATGAGAAACTCCGTCAGGTGGACTGGAAGTGCGCTGCCAACTCCCCAAACATTGGACTGTTGCATCTCAGTCACTTTTTTGCATGGTTGTTCTGCTTCAGTCTTCAGACGGCGGACATCATTACCGTCAAACAAGTATACACCATCATCGGACAAAATACTGCACGCCTTGAAGACCATCTGATTCAGTGTCAACGTTCCAGTTTTGTCACTGAAAAGAAACTCAATTTGACCCAGTTCATCAGCCAAGTGCACTGAGTTGGCCGAGCCCCCCAGTCCTCTCTGAGGGTCGAAAAATTCAGGATCGTGTGTGATTAAGTAGGAGTTCATGAGCATTTGCAACTCAATCGAAATTATGAGTGAGACGGGGACCAAAAAGTTTGCTATGAACGCAAACGATATAAATATTCTCACGTAGGAAAATCGTGTGGGCGGACGGCTAGAGACAAACCACGGAACATTTGCTCTTTGTGTGCTCCACACGGTCGCCAGGATAGTACAAATCGCGCACAGCAAAATGGATGTGACCAAGAACAAGGTGAGCACAAAATTTAACTTGCCCTCCCTGGAACTGTATTTTCGACCACGCTTTTTGGAATTCATTGACAATTTGGTATCCACCCCGGTATAGACGACAAGTCCTAGAATGCAACCAGTATTGTGTAGAACTGCACCTCGGAAAGCCAGGTTTTCGACCAATATGGGCATTAAATTTTCGGCCCCGTTGGACGTCGAAGTGATCAGATTTCCTTCAAAACGATGAAAGTCGGCGTGTGGGGCCTCATATGTGACCTCTATTAGCAATGGTTTGAACTGAGTAACATCGTCTAATTGAATGTCGTTAGGAAACATTGACAAGATTTTTCCATAATTTTTAAAAGTTTTCTTCAGAGCACAATGCGTCTTCACGGAAGTCTCACCATCCAAATTTGCCGTAGTTAAGCGAACTTCCCTCTTACAGCCATCAGATGCAAGCAGAACAAGATCACACGGAATTTCTTGATCGGCGACACAGCGAACGATCTGACCAACCCGCAACGAGGAGGAACATCTTTCCTTCCAGACGAGCTGATTGTTATTCGTGTCAAATTCTAGAACACTGAAACGTTTATTGTTCACCCGTTTGTCTCGACGGTGCCGGAATATGTCGTAGACACCTTCTTTCACGAGTGTGATGAACAGAGAACTAAGGAATGGTATAATGTAAGCAAAAGCACTGATGGCTCCTTGAGCAAATAGATATAGGAATGAAAGTGATAGGAAAGTAAAGTTTGAAACAAAATGAAACTGTTCATATAAATTCAAAAATACAAAATTCCACCAAGTGTATCGAGAAGAGACGATCCGGTTGTCTACAAAGTTATCTGGTGATTCCAGCGTTACGGGTTCAACTGACTGCAGGCCGTTTGCGTACACATGCCTGATGGATTCATCTGCTTTATTTCGGAGTCGTGGACAGCAACGCATCCTTGCTCAAAATAGTCTAAACAAAAACCTTGTGGAGCTTATATGCGAAAGAGACTAGTAGATAATCAAGGCTGAAAAAATGATTGGCTTAGGGATGATGAATAAATCTAATACATCTTCACCTTATCTAAATAAGAAAAGTATCAAAACTAGAAATCATAACATCATGAACACGGGGACCAATCGTGCTAAGCTCACGCACATTGTCCACTGATTGGCTGATATTGTGAGAATGATAACAGTTGGATGAAAATCAGCTGTTTTCGTGTGGGTAGACTCGCACCAGACTGGGGAAGTCAACAAAGCAAAGATCAAAGAGTGTATGGCTATGCAGTCACAATTGTTGAACTGGTTCAATTCGGCTGTATTGTACTCAAGTCTTGATTTTGTAGCAGAAAACTATTTCAAGTGGCCTTGGCAGAACACAACAAAAAAGCTCATGCTGGCTGGACCTAGTCATATACCATCGTGACGCCACAACATAAGCCATTTGATCACTAAACAGAAGTCTTACTGACCTGTAACAGTGGACTGTGAATCAAATTTTCTTATCGTTAAAGTAGTCTGGGAGCTGTGCAATCAATCAATAAATTTATCAGCTATAAACCGTGTACCATAGGCACATTGGTTCCAGCTGCTACAGTTTCGATCACCGGAAAACCGGAATGTGGAACGTACAACGAAGCCTTGGATGCGAAGGTATGTTCAGTTTGTTCGGAAATTGTATAGGGAAGAATTAGCAAAGGATGATAATTACTTATTCGAAACCGAAAGTCCAAAAAAACGACTGGGTCACTTCTGCTAGTGTCATTAACCAGTGGTGATTTGAGTCCCGGGGCCCCCATCCAGGGAGGCGGCAGTTGCCCACCCGACTAAGTTTACTGGTTAGCGTTTTCGTACTTCGTTGCCAAATCATATACTGTCCACCTCTCCGTCGCTTCCACTCAGCACAGGGCTGTGCGGAAAGAGCTCTGCGGAGCAGACGGTCTTCTGGCATGCGGAGTACATGTCCCAACCAGTGCAACCTATGAAGCGTGAGTAATTTATCTATCGCGGGAGAGTTCCTTCTTCCTAAGACCATCTGACATACCTCAGCATTACTAATCCGATGTTCCCACCGGACCTGACAAATGCTGCGGAGACATCGATGATCAAACACTGACATCTTCCGTTCGTCTTCTGCGCGTAGGGGCCACGTCTCTGATCCATAAAGCAGTATGGATCGCACCGTCGACCAACGTGGGACGTCTGAAGGAGTGGCGCTGTTCAAGAATCTGTCTCAAGGTGAAGATATGGTCGATGCATCCTCGACCGGGGCGAAACCCAGCTTGAAGTTGTGCACTATTAATAAGGTCGCTGAAAGCTCTTCGATGACCCAGGACCAGTGCAGCACATCAGAAACAAGAGATTCAGCTAGGTTCCAGGTGAGTCTCCCATCAAAACCAATTTGGTATGCAAATGAGTGTATTTCGCTGATTTCGTTCACTTTGGGTTCAAGTAGACACAAGGTTGGTCGTTGGGCTTTATTGCAGTTTAGCTTGACGGAGGACGGTGTTTTTGTCGCGGAGTAGGGCCCTCGACTACTTCAACCACATATGGAGCGGAAACAAAAACACCATCCTAAGAATTTCAAACAGCTAAACAGCTGGAGCATATGTCTGAATTATCCTTCAGAACAGAATGCTAGACCGAGCACAACGCTCAGCAAATGTATTACAATTATTCGTGAAGTATATGTTTTGTGTGTATATTTTGTGTGTATTTTTTGGCGATAAGAACAGACCTTGTGACTTTCTTCGGTTGACTTCAGATTCACTATTCACTCCAGGGCTTCAGAATAGAGAATAACATCTCGCTTGACGTACACACTGAAGCAGCCAGTGGACGGACGGGTTTCATGTGAAAAGGGTAAAAATGATTACCCGATGGCTTTTCATTTCCGTGCTCATGCTTGGATTGATTTTCTTGGATTTTGCGAACCCATGAGGTGTTCCAGACTTTTTCATCTGGACAGGAAAATACCTCTTGGTTTTCCCTGCTTGGTGGTACGATGAGGACATTTGGGGATGGCTGTTCTCAAGAGTGAACAACTCAACGAAAGATTGGGTGATCCTTTAAATAATGCCTCAAATTTCGAACTAGGAGCTACAGCACTAAGGGGAACCAGAATAATTGTTTATTCTTTCTAGTGGAATTGAACACTTCAACCAGTTGAACGAATAGTTATCAGATGTAATCTTCCTAGTTGATTCTATTAGAATGAGTGCCGGGTAGGAGGAATCGATGCGGAGCGACTGCTTCGGAATTTTTGTCGATCTACGACTACAACTTGTATCAGACCTCGCTCTATGGTTGACCGGAATCGTCCGGGATTCATCTGTGTTTTGAGAACACGTACCTGTCAGAGTTCAGCTAAATAAGTACGGAATCACAATCACTTTCAAAATCTTCAAGAATACATAAACTGTACACACTCCCAGAAACTTAGCTTCAGTGAACTTTAGGATCCAAAACTTAAGCTGATGTCTGTTTCGTCAAGTTCGGCATATTGTTTTCCCTACTATCCTACCCAATGCCCAAAAATTGTATTTTAAAAGTTATTCTACTGAGTATAAGGTGAAAACGTCATTGCACTCCGTATCCGTAAAGGCACTGTTCTGTATCTCGTTGGGTTCATCTCACCTGCATGAATTTGTCCACCATGCAACCTACAATGTGGTAGTTTGTGGATTTGTAGCGGGAAGAATTTACTTTTACGTCTCACGATGAGAGCAGTTGGTATAGGGGGGCATGTCAAATAGATTATACCCAATTACATAGAGAGAAATCAGATGGAGTCGAATAAAAGTTTGGTTGCGTTGGGGCAGTTGTCCTACCTCTGCCTGCCCATCCGTCAAGAAGAGTGTAATGTAGCCACAGGCGAAGGCACGTGTTGCAGTCAAGTTATGTTCGCTTCCAATAAAAGCACTACACTCTTCTTCATTTTGGTCGGTCCCACCTCTGCAAGCACAACGGTAGCAAGCTACCGAGTCGTAGAAAATTACCGGCCACTGGTTGTATGGTCGTGAATTCCAAACAACACTGCCTCATTATCGTGAAAGATATTTTCAGGTGGTGACAGGTTACCCCTCATCGTCTCCTCAAACAAAAAAACAAACGCAAACGTTCAGCAGAATCTTTTGGGCCAGAGCCACGGTTCCGAATGACTATACGAATTTAATTCCAGTCGACGTAGCGTCCGAGGTCAGATTTGCTGCGCGTTGAGAGCTTTTTGGAGCTCACTGGTTATCCGCCCGATATCGTCTTTCGGTTGCAATTTCGTGACTCAGCACAGACAGTCTGATCGCGTCTCACTAGGAGGCTTAGTTATCGTTCAGACAGATGCGGCCGAAAGTTGTTGCTGGTTTGGTTACTGACCCTTGAATAAGTCATAAACTGTTTGGTGCAAGCAGCAAGCCTCTTATCTTCTGCCTGCGTCAAATTCCGTAATCAAGTGCTTTCTCGTTGCCTTGAGCCAGTTACACACAGCTACTCCTTGCAATGTGTTAGTTTTGTCCGTTGAGAGCATTAGCACGCGAACCTGATCTCCAGGCTTGCAACGTTAGACTGTGGCCTGTTAGATCGTTTGTAAGAGGAAGAATCCTACTCTCGGTATATAATTACCACAAAGTGCTTGCTTAGAAGTATCTTAATCTAGAGTTTGTATTTTAGCGGTCCGCCGTGTCTAGTCCCCGAAGAATGCATCGCACAGGCATCAGAAGAAACAAATGACAAGCTAAACAGAAAAAAATCACCAACACACGTGGAAAGTTAACACATTTACAGGCAAGTTCATTTCATTTCTGGCAGTGAAAGAAAAATGAACTTTTCAGGAGGCCTGCGAAAAAAGAACAGAAAATTTCAGTTGAATGGCACACATGTGAAGTCGGTTATATTCCGTTTCCAGTACAGTACAACGTCATAAGCGGAAGTCGTCTTGTATCCGGTGCTGCTTTTCTTTGAGTATACGTGCAGTGGCCAAACCAAAACTTAGAGAAATTCCATTTTTCCGAAGTGAATCAAAAACATCTTCCAAGATTATAGCAACTACATAAGTACAAAAGTTAAAATGATCTGAAGCCACTATGGATCTATTTGACGCTGAGCCGACATTTTCGTGTTGAATTTTGCTCCAGCATTTGCGCACATTCGTCATCAGCACTCACTTTTTTTACTCAGCAGAAATGAAGTTGTGTGTAATCATCTGAAAATGATCCGCTCATCGGTCGACTCACGCGTACGGTAGAGCACGTGCGGGACGCTACCTCCCAGAGCTGCCCTATTGGTTATACCATATCCGAATTCAATTTGCTACACTATAATGGCAGGTTCTACGTCAGTAGAAGCCTAAAATACTCTTCGACGTAATTCTCTGTGATTGAACCCAAAGAGCTCTAAAGTAATCTATTCTGACGACTGATTACCAGTAACGGTTGCGGCTATTTAGTTGACCATGCCTTTTTTACAGTCACCTAGCAGATGACCTCTTGCGCTGGTAAGTGAGCCCGTCATCTAAACAAGTACTTATACTACGGTCATGGTATTTCGGTTGCGCGGGCGAACTTCATAAGGTTTACTGCGAACTATACATCTGATGGACTCTGTTCTGGCGATCGTAAAGCGTCTAAATGAAAAACCGACACGTAAGTGGCTGGATAATGTTGCACTCACAAATTTCGGCCGATGGAAGTGGTTTTCCGCGAAAAATGTGTAGCATAGGGCTTATGGAAAATGGTTTAGTCTGATTTAACAGGTTTACTGAATGCCTAATCGTGAAGTAAGCCCAGTATTGATTACCTTCTGAGAAACATGGTTAACCACCAAAAGACATGTGGTGCTTGGTTGTTTCGACGAGTATTCTCTCCTGCAGCCGATACACACCTAATCCCAGCGATCATAGATAAAAGAATCACAATTGTTTTTGAAAGTTTAATCCTGTAAGTGAAGCCAATCTATGCTGAAAAGCCGAGAAGCACTGTACAGCTGTTTTGTCCTTGTTGGGAATCATCAACAGTGCGCATCTCACAAAACTCCGGAGAGTTTCGAACCCGCGACCTTCTGGCTAATAGTTTGAAAACTTAACCGTTCGACTCGTAGCAGACTGAATTTTCTGCCTGGTGTTGAGAATCATCAGCCACTTGTGGCCGAACGTTTAAATGTTCAAACTATTGGCCGGTAGGTTACAGGTTTGAGACTCTCCGGAGTTTCGTGAGATGCACATTGTTGATGATTCCCAACAAGGAGAAAACAGCTGTACAGTGCTTCTCGGCTTTCCAGCATAGCTTGGCTTCACAAAAAACCCAAATCTCCTCACACTACCAACAAAATCACAGTTTCCAGCTAGCTAGCAAATAATATAAGCGGGGCATCCAAGTTGCTCGATCGTTCGGTCTTCGTGGATTTTGAGGCCATTTCTGGGGGATAAGGGACGTTGTCTTAAAATCCCCCAAAGACATGACCTTCATGTACTCGCCAAACTTTCGATACTATCTTCTGCACGTTAACGCGAATGGTATGCTCTCCTCTCCCTTGATCATCTAATCACTGTTAAAACTTCACATGCTTTCCGGCTAGCTTCATACATCGTTTTTATGTTTTTCAAGATCTTCGTACAATGCGTACCAAAATTACATCAGTTTTCATATTCTGGTGCTGGGTGGTGTCATCTTCCCAAATGTCACGTTTACTTAGAATAATCTCTGTCACCACTAAGATGTCCCGTGTTTATCAACTGCCATGTTGCTTTATTTCTAAACGAATGTACATACAGATTGTCAGGATGGTGGCAGACAGCCAATTGGAAGACACACATATTGAGTTCGAACCCAGGTTATCTAAACGGTAGTCCACGATGTTGCACATTCGGTCACCCGAGTAAAACAGATCGGAATGTGCTGAGGTTAAGGTCCCTCGGTAGGAAAAATTGATCCCGCAGTGTTTAATCTGATTGGTCAGGGGAGCTTTCCGTCGTCTCAGAAGACAGGAGAATTATGTTTAGCCGAGGTCACTGGGCCGACTGCATAGTGAAGTAAACAGTGATTTTTACAATGGTACTGAGACACTTGATATTCCTTCATAGGAATGAGACGGCAGCTTTAAACTTAATGACGAGGGACAACAGCATCTTTTGCAGGCTGGCTCGTAGTCCGGAATCAAATCCACTGAAATGTCTGAGAAGCTATGGTGAGACAAGTGCATGAAAGTAGTCACATCATCCCGCAGCCAGAGGATCGAACGTAAAAATCCCAGAGTATTGAAAAAAATCAGACCAAGGGTTTTCGGAAATGACAAGATGAAATTTTAGAGGAACATATTTCCGATGAAAAGAACAGGAAACAGTTTATCGAGGTGGCTTCCGGGATTCACTCCACACTGTGCGTATATTGAAATATTTTTGATTAGATCTCCTTCACACTGAGTTGAATTTCTTGTGGGACGTGCGGTACAATAGAGCATCAAGGGAGTCGAGATACTCCAGTGAATTTAGACGGCTGTACCAACCAGCTAAACAGCTTTGATTCGTTCCTTGATGGCTGTCCCATCAACCTGCGTAAGCAAGGATGAGTTGTCTTTACGTATTCGTGTTGTTCCGTATACATCTGATGCATCTATTCCACGAAATTCTGGGATGCAAGACTGGCTGTTTCAATGATCATCAATCGGTTTTCGTTTTGTTATATATAATCATATATACATATAATTATAGCTATCTTCGCGGACTCGTTTTCTACCTCCATTGTAAGTGGATTAAACGCGCAGGTTGTGTACTTGCCGATGATGTAAGTAAGTTTGATTGTTTTTATGTGGGTCTTCCGGCTTAGCTAGTGCTTTGAATTCTCCCATGAGACTCAGGCTCAACTAGATTGTCTTAAAACGATACCAGTATCTTCGCCACCCCTGCGGGCGCACTCGGTATTTGGGCCCTTACGTAGATATAGAGAATTATTGTGTGAAAAATTTCGCACAAACTGTAGAGGAAGTGTCGTTGATCAGAAAACATCACTGTCCCGAATAACGTGACTTCTACCTCCGGTTTGCTTACGGTTCATGACTTTTACCCTTCAGCATAATGTCAACCGTTGGCTGACTATCTCAACTTTTGCTACGATCTATGCTATCCTCTTAGGTCCAACCGCGTCAGCATTTCTGGTTTCTTTCCTGCATAAGTTGAGAGTTGGACTCTGGTGAAGACTATACAAACTACTCCAGTCTGGTCGATATGACGAAAATGAACGTAGCCGCTGAATGGAGCAACAAGCACACTTTGTTCAAATTGTTGATATAAATTCGGCCTTAAACCTAGTCACCTCAATGCGAAAATGTCGTTTTCCATAAGTTCCATCTGATTTGCGAACTAAACGTGTATTTGTATCATTGGACCGGAAATGTAGCTTGGTTGGAAAACCGATATCTGTTCAACACTTCGCGGAACAATGATGCACGAAAATCGCCACTCCACAGTGGCAAGAAGTCCCTTGTTCCATACTTACATTTGCGAGTAGTTTGGATGCTTTCGACATATTTCTTTGGCATGTTTTTTTCAGCCCAGTACAGATAGGAAAAGTCCTCCATGTGGATCTGACTGGTTGTTTTAGCTGGGTACCTGTTTCTCTAGCGCACCCACCGAGACAGCTGCGCCGGATTGTTAACTTCCTCGACTGCTGATGATACGTAAGCACACACATCGATTGACGCGCACCGGGGTCCTTAAAAACCTACTCCCAGCTCTAGACACCTCGTAGTAAGCTGTGTGCATTTTCAGATGTCCTCTGATCAAACGCAATCTTCGTACCCGTTCTCACAAATGCACTGTCAGTGATTCACGATGGTAGACCAAGCTGACAGGTAAGCGAACTGCCTCGCCGGTCAAATGATATACCCACCTCTGTCGGACGCTGGTGATCACGCAATGACCGGGCCGTGAAGAATAGGGCTGCATTCAGATACTGACCTATCAACTAATCACTCTTACACCAGTTCGGTGACTTCCATGCTAGTGCCCGATGAGGTTGCCTCATGAAACGCACAACCATTTCAACCTTCTGAGGTTTAAATCGGAGTATAAAACTATACTTTGTAAGGAGTTATGGGAGCACAAACATCCAAATTAAGGCTGGAAGGATTACAAATAGTTAGCTGGAACGCCACGGTTCCGAGGACATTTTGGAAATTTGAGTGTTAAGCACGCACTAAGGGAAAATGAGTACGCTTACAAAATAGAAAGTCGTGTGCAAAGTAGTAAGCCCGCACGGGTAATCAAACTAAGAATCAACGTCAATGCGGATCCTGGCAACGAAAGCTGTTAGGAAACGTGGCACGCTCTGAGACAGCCATACGCCTTGACGTCAGAAAAGTCAACCAACAGCTTGTAGGCCTGTCATCTTCGCCGGTGATTGCACTGTCACGGATAGCAGACCGTCACAAGTAGCGTGTGAGAACTTGCAACAAGTAAAGTCAGGCAAAGCTTGCAGTCTCACATATCTATCGCCATTGTTGCTCAAGCGCTGAGCAACAACGAAACAAAATTTTTTCTTGTTTTCTTTCCACTGGGAAAATTCTCGACTTTTGGTAAGTGATTAAGATAATAACAATACCGAAGAGGATAACAGTACTTGGGCCAATTACGTGTACTCTTGTTCTCCTGAAGTTGTGTAGATGAGTGCTCCGAAACTCAGCGCAATTTACTCTGCTGGGCCAAGATGCACATCACCTTGCATATCGTCTATCGTGCTCCACAACAGATGCACATTTGGTCCACTGTGTCACTTCAGCACTGAACACAAAAGCTTATGTTGTAGGTGGATGTTAGCTAGTCAGGTGGGGGTCTCCTCGATCCCAATACGTTAAAGTTTCCCCCACTTCCAGTCCTCGTTACTCAGGGGTTATCAACCTCTCAATGCATTCAGTATCCATTTCCCCAGCATCTCTGGTGTGAGATATCTGCGTGTAGCCCTAACAGGCGACTTCAGTCGTCCCTGCATATCTTTAGTAATAGGAATAATAAGAATAGTTCAGGTGTAACGCCCTTTAGGCGCCTAACTCCCACGTTCCCATAAGGAAACGCGAGGACTGAGGTACTGCCAGTTTGCCCAAGCCTAGATAGGGACAGTCGAAAAGCCGGGGGTCACGGACCTTCTGGTCAGCAAGTTCACGCCTTAATAGAGTCGGACGCTTTGATAAACCCGATGATTGTGAGTTGGACTAGCCTGACTTCAAACTTGACGATCTTTTGTTCGAGAGAGGGTGGAGATTAATGTAAAAAGCTTGAGTGACGTCGCGCGCCTCCTAATGCACATCTACTAATCATAGCCATCCTTTCTTCGCCAACGTGACCCTCGTGCATTTGTTTACGCTTATGAAAGTGTGGAACCTCTAGAGCAAATGTAGTTTCGACGCTAGTAAAATTCATCCATCACATACTGAGCGCCCTCTGGGAATGTAGTGTTCCTTGTCTGAAGGTAGTAAACACTGAGAAAGAGGTTTCATTTCCTTCGAGCAGGTCAATACTATTCACCACACACTGTGAGGAGCTTGTCCGGATATTGTAAGAATTTATACTGCAACAATAACTCTATTGCAGGTCTGTCTCTAGACATGGACCATATGATTATATAGCTTCCACCAAATATGCCTACCCAATGACACAAACCCATACAGTCCGCCCTGCAGAAACAGAACAAAACATTAATTGTTATGTGAGGTCCCACTTATACCTCCCTTATCGACGAATTCAACAGGATCTATCATTTGGGAGCGATCAAACTCCAGAAAACTGAACGAACTTGGTCCCCAAACTTTTTGTGTCGTGGTGTATTTGCAAATGCCACTCGGCCGGCCACCCCTAACTCGTCATTCTGTTAGTCGGGCCTTGGAATTCTCGATTGTTACACGTTCTGATCCAGCGACTTCCTAATTTTGAATTTCTCAGCTTATGTGACAGCGACCTTTGGTGTGTTTTTACAACGAGCAACGTCATTTACCTCTGAGTCTTGTTCACTCGTTGAAAGATACGGTGTACGCGATGTACCATATTCTATAGGTGTGTGTTAGACCCGTGTCACAGAGTGCAACGTGGAGGAAAAGCCTGACGTTGTCTGCAGCAAGGGAACTAATCTTTCTGGTTGGGTGGAACATATTATGTATGCCGGATCCATTAGCTTAATATGGACTTCAGAATACGTACTTTAGGGGTCACGTTTGTAGCGCTCACTCACTAGGTCACACGTCACAAACGCTCAAATCAAATAACAATTCCTGTTCCCACTTGCAACCTTAGGCGACAAGATGTACACTAAAATTTCCCATCCATTTGTGTTTACGCGGCCACCGACTGCGTCACGCGCCAGGCTTACGAACTTCAACCACATCAGGCCAAGTTGTGTACATGTTCGTGCAATAATCAAACACGAATGGACATCCCTCTCTTCACAGTGCACACAATAAATAGGCATGCAACTCGGCCCAAACCACACACACTCGCGCGCACACAACAGGAAGTCAACCGAGCTCCACAAATCTCCGCGGTCAACTAGGGAACATGTGTAGCAGCTATACTGCAGAGAAGGCACGTCCCGCGTCTGGAACTTCTCTCAGGAACTCTCAACAATTGTCCTCAAATGATAGATCACTTTTTTGGCTTATTCCCTTTTTGCAGTGCATTATTTTTAGCAAGTGTAAATAACTCTTGTAATCAGCATCATTCTGGTAAAAACAGACATTTATTAGTGCTTGTCACCTTCTGATAATCAACCTAATTACGATACAGCCAGATCACCAACACGTCTAACTTCTACACTGTGTTAGAGCATTGTCATTTTCTCCGTGTTAACATACACCGTTAGGTGTATCAGTCAAGGTAGTCATTTCAGATAACTGGGGGATAGAACTCACTGGAGAGACTCGGAGGGGACGATCAGATCATGCATGCGCACCAGAATTTGGATACATTTCAGACAGGTATGAAGATTATACCATTCAGCTATCTGCCAATCAGACAAGGTCTAGCACAAGTTTCCTTCGTTCATGGCGTAATTCGCCCCAGAATGGCTCCTATAATGACAACTTCTAACAATTGTGAAACGATTTCCAGTTTGCTTATATAAACTGGATCAATCTCGAATTCTAGAGTTCCGTTCCATCGGTAGCCTGCCGTACAGCCAATTGATCGAAAACGAAGTATTTCGGCGTGAACATTGCAAAATACTGGTGTAATTAGAACTTATAGGTGACTTTTTGACCAAATAACACCGTATTTGGTGGACAATGTTGAAGACGATCTTGGTAAATTCCGTTGAATCTTTCTGTCGAGAGGCGAAACTTTTCAGATTTACTATAAGAACTTGATGGTGCTGGGATATCGAATTTTGTTTGCCTGAAATCTCGTCAACATCAAACTCGCATGAATGTTAGCACTGACTCGACCGTATGAGTTTGTTTCACCAGTCACTGGTGTTCAAAATCCAGTCTTACTCAAATAACGTAGGTAAGATTTGAATGAAGTCCTCAAACGATGGTGCAGTACTACAGTCGACGGACTTTGGTAAACAAATTACAACATAAAGGGTCGATCCGATGCTTTAGGGCTTTAACAAACTCAAGAATTGAGTCACAAACTACTGAAGGAAATGTTTATGGTTGTAATACTGATCTCCATCCAGGCTTAGACAATTCGTCGGCTTATCAGCAGTTGAACTCTCTTCACGCGTAGCTTGGTGTCTGAGCTCCAAAACAATGACACAGTCGCAACGGTTGATGGGACTGTTTGAGAATGGCCACAACAGAATGAATACTAATCCGTTAGCAAGACAATAGTCCTTTTCACGATGTCAAGAATTGTGTAGCCTATTGAGCCAGTATCATCCACATATCCTTCTGACGGATTTGGGCTAGCCATTCTTGGGGGCCGGAGTGTTGTAACGCGTATTCTAAAATATCACGGTTGGTGATTTAAGACAAACACTTTCAACAAGGACCCTGAGTGTCCTCTTGTCCAGGTTTGAGCACTCCGACAGTGTCCCAGATACAGTAAAAGCGTAAATTATGACAATTAAGTAAGTCTACGATGAAAGCGACCTCATCTTGTCAAATCTTGTGGAGATTATTCCTTCCTTCATGTATTGGGATACCGGATATCACGTGTACAATATTTTTACTGAATTCAAATCTACGAACTGACTGACAGGGACGATTCATTGAATGCCAGCTCAGTTGTTCCAATGAGAAACATTCTCATCCATAATGGTGCCCCTCTACTGTCCGAATATGGGGAGTATCAAACCTTTGATAATAGACTCGAATATTTCGTGAGCACAAATTGTTGGAATTCCGATTAGTACAACTGCAGAGGAGAATCCTTGTCCTTCACGAAATATACCCACTTGAAAAGTAGTCTGGTTTTCACGTGAAAGGCAAATGAATCCCAGCTGAATCTCCTCTCTACTATATTGTTCTTTCTTTTCGTCTTTATTAAGACTTGACAAGTGGGCGCAGAACGATCACACACGTGACCCTTTGATTAACACCTTCAGGCTGCTGGCTCTGAGCCGCATGTTCGCTGCCTAGATTGTGTGGCTGGAAATTCCATTTTAGCTATGATTCCAGCTGGTTTACCCATCTGTTGACCAATTCAGACAATCATTTGTTTTGTCAACTACTCTCATTTGCATATGAATTTGGTTGTAACGGACGAATGATCTGAAACCAGCCGAAACTCTCGTTTCTCATGGTCGAAGAGTTTTCAGCAAACTTACGAGTAGACAATCACGACTACTTGTGTCAAGTAGTCTGATTAATCACCGCAGAGGACTTGGTGATTACCGAGTCATGAGCTTTGAATCTTACCGATTGATACTGAGAGCTGCTGCGATTTGATGTGAGCTATAATCCAGCCAGTTTAAGGTAGGGGGCCTCAGTGTGGTGTGACTGGTCCCGTGTCAGACGTGCTTCCGACGGCACGTGACGTAGGGCAACGATCATCACAGTGAAGGAAACAAGGCGCCTGGGGTGCAATGCAGTGAAATGGACGTCAGTCAACTTGCTAGGTTTGTCATGGATTTCAGCTTTCTAATTACTGGATGAGCATGCGTTGTTGCTGTGGCTCACGGTTGTCGATAGTGATCGGGAGCGTATCGTCAATTCATCTCACGTTACAGTGGTACACGGTGAACGTTAAACCGACCAAAGAAAAAGATTTTATTTGGATTTATGGAAATTGAATTGTCCTGACTAACTGTTACTGAAACCAAGACAAGGACTTAAGTGTTTTGTTTGTGAAGCGCATACCATGTGTGCGAATAATGTTCACATAGTTATATAATTCTTTGGGAAATGACTAAGCCCAACCGATCCCTTTGCCACTAGTTACGATCGAAAAAGCGTGCCTTCGTTTAGATGGACTCATCACTCTCGTGTGAACAACCTCCCTTCACTGCTCTGGTGCACCTTTTCTGGCTAGTGGACACCAAAACGAAAAAGCACTGGACTCGGGTTTCGCTTTCATCTGTTGTTCACTATCAATCCGGCTGGAAGATTTGCATGCAAAAGGAATTCGTCGCTCGTACAGTAGCTACTCAAAATGTTCTCCCAGATTAGCATAAAGGCCAACTAAATTTGCTGTCCGGTTGTCGGACATAAACCAACGAGAATAATTAAAAGTTAGTGCCTGAAAATTCGAAAATCTTCTGTCTACACTAGTCCATTAACCAAAGCTTTTCGTACATCTTTTAGACGTATTTCTACCGGGATTGTGAGATGTGACAACCAACAATCAATTGTTGGAAAGAGATGGAAGTGTTAAACCAGCCTAAAGGCTATTTAACCGGTCAATTTTTCCGAGCTAGAGTCTGAAAGATGCATTTCTAATTCTCCTTATCATGCCCTGGCTAAATGGCTTGTCAGTCTGTTAGAACCAATCAGGAGAGAAGTGTCGACACACAGCCTGAGAGACAGTTTTGAGTTCGTCGATCAGATTAAAGATCTGAAGGTTGATAAACACTCCATGTTCTCCCTGGACGTCGAGTCATTGTTTACCAACATACCACTCACTGAGACAATAGACTATGTATGCGAATTGATTGAGTGTAACGGTAAAGATATTGGCATTCCCACATCGGATCTGAAGGAACTCCTGCACCTTTGTACCTACAATGTTCAGTTTACTTTCAACAACCAAATTTATCGACAGAAAGACGGGGTCGCGATGGGTTCTCCTCTAGGTCCCATGCTGGCAGACTTTTTCATGGCCAAACTGGAGACCCAAAAATTAGACGCACTCATTGCTCGGTTAAAACTGTATCGTCGATATGTGGATGACATTTTTGTACTTGCCGATGAAACTATAAGCACAACAGACGTGCTAAGCAGTTTCAATTCAGTCCATACAAATATCAAGGTTACTATTGAGTCAGAGCAGAATGGACAGTTAAGTTTCCTTGATGTCAATGTTAAAAGGAAGACTGACGGGACCATAGAACGCAAAATCCACAGAAAGCAAACGTGGAAAGGTCAGTATATTCACTTCGATAGCTTCGTTCCGTTGCAACAAAAGCGTAATCTAATTAGATGCCTGACTGAGAGAGCAATGAAGATATGCTCCCCCGACTGTTTAGAAGAGGAACTAAAGTTCTTGGGACGCACGTTCCTGCAGAACGGATATCCTGAAAGGTTCGTACTCAAGACTATGGAATCCGTTAAACCCAAACCTACTCAATGTTCGGTTAGAAAGAAGCCCGTCTACATGAGGCTTCCATTCAAAGGTGACTCGGTTGCTGAACTAATCACCAGAAGGCTTAGAAACTCTGTTGATACGACATATATGGCTGCTAATCTGTATTTGAGTTTCAACTCCAGCCCCACTGTCAGCTTCCGCTTGAAGGACAAATTGCCACGTTCTACCACCAGCTTTTGCGTGTACTCATTTGTATGCTCGTGCCGAGCATCATACGTTGGTCGTACGACAAGGCATTTGTCGGACAGAATGCGGGAACACAATCCCATATCCCTGAGTGGTAGCTGGAAGAAGCCAGGCTCAAGTGCGATCGCATCACATTTGGCCGAAACCAATCATGTCATCGACAAAGATCAAGCCTTCACCATCATATACCGGGCACCTCTGAACCGATCACGATTGATACGATTCAGACTAGTATCGATTGCAGAGGCAATTTGAATCCGACTGCTGGATCCACAACTTTGCGTCCAGAAGAAACTTGTGCGACCTTTGAACTTGAACTGGCCTGCGAAAAATCTGGTCCCACAAGCCTGTCTGACATTGATGTCACTCACCTGATTCTTTGACCCATTGACCTACCCCTCATTCAACCCCTTTCCTTTGATTCCTGTAAGGTGTATGTACTCCCGCTTTTCAACCTTTTTTTCCACGTGATTTCTGGTAACATATAAATTTGTGATGTATTAGCCAAGAGGAACAATCACAGAAAACAAGCTTTGTTCGCTACCTTCATTGTTCTCATGACTTCCACGGGTATATTCAGTCGCTAAAGATGCATTTGTTTGTTGCCTTGTCTGTCAGTCTCGATCGGCTGGCTCATCTGGTACGCGAAATCTTTATAAAGCTGCTAATTCGGACTCGAAATTTGAGGTGTGGAAATCAGAACCGCCGGTCTTGCTGACGATGTATTATTTCTTTTCACTTCACTGATTGTCACCAGTTAGTTAGACAGTACCACCTTCATCTAACAGCTCTGCGTCACGATGTTCTCTCTAATGCGGCCATGCAATCGCCGCATGCCTCTCTCTGCGAGGCCGTAATGCAGTATAACAGTGCCATCCAAAGGATTCCCGTCACACAGCTATGCACAGAAACGTAAGTTTTGTTAACTGATCAGTCCAGCCCTCACATAGCGAATGGTTCGCCATGGCTAAGTTTCGGACGAGGATAACTAAGCCAAGAAATACCGCTAACCGAGAATAGCAAGTAAACTATACCGATCGATGTTGGTTGAGCATGACTTACTCGTCCAGGGGGTTCATCTAACCAATCTTTTGAGGTTCCCTGGTTTATTTTAATCATCAACGTCCACATTAATGTCGTTCACTGAAAAGACAAGAACATAAGAGTACCGCTGCCATATCCTTGCAATGTGACAGCCTAAACTAAAGCACAATTCCGAAAAGAAAAAAATTTTGCAAGACAGTGAATCCTAAACAGAATGTCACTGAGAAGAACGCGTTCTATTCACCAATAGCCAAAGTACAAGAGTGACACGAAAGGATATTCCACAGACCATCACTGCACAGAGTTCGCCTCAATGTAATTTCCCTGATGAAAGAATAAACTCACAGTTGCTTTATCTGAGCATTTCCCTAACCATAAAAAAGGGTTTCCTCACTACGCCAGTCGATGAGTCGAAGACTGGTGACGAATGGTCAACTAAAAATTCCAGTATGATGCGATGAGAGTTGTGGATGACAATCATCGAGACAAACGCTTAACTTTTCTTCAATCAGGCAGTTGTTGAACCAGACTCACCTTATCTCGGATGGCAGCCAAAAAAGACAACTCAGAATTCAGATACGTATGTGGCATTTTCCGCGACTTCTTTCAATCAGTTTCCATTTCCAGAAGACTTTTCAAACGCCCGTGTGGCACGAAACGCACAAACGTTAACTATTGTCCACCATCAAGTTCGTCGACATCCGAATTCACTCGAAGTTCATGAACACGCCCAACCAGCGGCACGTGAATTGGACATGACCTTATTCCTTTTGCGAAATACACTCATTTGCACATCAACTTGGTTTTTAACTGGAGACTCGGCTAAATATGATATAGTTCAAATGAATGTGCTCCTGTCATACACTCTGCTTATCGCAGCCTCCGTGTTCGAAGCACTGTGTTTGCATCGGGGTCAGCACATGCGTTCGTCAAGTAATGACGGTAGGCGTCATGTGATTAACGCTGAAATGGGTTTTGACTTGACAATATTGAGTGCAGAAGTTGGAGTATGAATCAACAGGAGATGGGACGAACATGGCTCATAGGTGTGGATATCGCAGGGTCTAAATGGTAACTCAACTGGCTATCATATGCGCTTCAGCTCAGCGAGCTGTAAATCACATGAGGCAAAGGTCTGAGGCTATATGTATATCCCATGCGGCAGTCTGGGGGGAGTGGGGTGGCTCCCTTGTAGGTCGGTGCACGGCAAACTGGATGGATCGATACTAATTAGCTAATGAACATGAACAAACTTTACCACTACGGATGTGTGGAATCAAGACTAATAGGAAATATGTCACTGTTTAACTGCGCGGTCATTCGATGTGAAATTCTGCAAGGGTCGCGTACGAATGCATCGATGCTCTAACTGCGCGTGGTACGTGCAAAGTCACCATGAGGACTTTCGGTCCACAAGTTCGCTATGGAGTTTCAGTTCAAACTGTACACGGACCAGTTGTAAAAACTACGCAGCCAGGGCTTTATCCATCGGGGAGTGACATCGATGCCTTGTATCATGTTCGAGCAGACCGTGGACTGCACACACAGCACCGTCATGCCATTGATGGCCATCACTCGATTTTGACCTGTTACTTGAACGTTCGTGCTGTCTACTCTATAGTCTTCATTTGCCACCTACGCCGCACTGTCATGACTACAACGAACGCACAAGGCGCATACGGTCGCCGATCCAAATCTTGGATGTACTTTTTAACGGAAGCAGGTAACAGGGCCATAGAACAAACTAATCACCCAATTCTCCTTGTCACTGTTCAGACTTTGTAGCCATCGTCTGACCATTGTTCACGATCACCAGTCCATGCTGTCCCGAGTAAACCTTCCCCACCGGATAAGTCATGTCAAGCATTTATTTATCCTGATAGCAGTCGTAAAACAGGAACTCTCCCAATGGTTCTGTACAAGCATTTGATGCGGTAAGCACGATTCAAACAATTAAAGTTGAACGACGATAATCATCCTGTCAGAATGGATGGTTGTCGTCAAGCAACTCAGTAATGCCTCTTTTTGTCTTTTTTATGCGAATATGCACATGAAGTCTTCTTCCTTCTCAGTTCTTCCGGCGTGATGTTTGACATCCGTCTCCAAAACACATCTTCCACAGGAAAATGTGCTCGCAGTTGAGGCTCCCATAACTTAGAGGGAGTTAGGCATGCAATTGGTAGCTGATTGGCTTGCAGCTAACCCTACCAATTTGATTGGCTGCACTGGGCCCCAATACAAACATTGGCCTGCACCGTTTCCCCAGCTTGCGCCTAAACGCAGTGTTCATGTCATGCACGCCTTGAGCTGGTCCACTCATCGGTAAATGAACCGATACATGTGACTTACTTATACATGGTTAGGCAAGTTGCCAAAGCAGACGACTGTGATGGTTTTCCTACTGATTTGTGTTCCGCTTCTATACCTTCACCTGCGTCGGTTTTGCGGTGCACTACGTTCCGTTCTAAGATCATTGTTGTAAGCATTAGAAGCGTTACAACAGTTGGGCGTACAGAGGAGAGTTCATGAGTGGAGAAGAGGACGATTCGTGGCAGACAAAATAGCATGGAATTGTGAACTGAGTGTGCATATAATTTTCAGTAGGTAACCGATTACGGTGGCGGAGTACATTCTCAACAGCACAGACCGATTAGCTACACGGGCACCGTGCAAGATCCTCTTGGACATCGTAAGGTCAAAAGTACGGTGGTTGTGCACCCTTCTCTGAAGAACACTAACTGTCTGCACGTGCAGATTAGGGCATCAAATGACGAACAAGACATGCCTACAAAAAAGGCTTGTGGAACTAAGCCTACACAGCATATTGAAAGTACAGTTCAGCTCAAATGAGGCTTAGAATTGCAGGGAAAACAACGAGATAGCCATGGGACCACCCGCATGTACGTTTGCTTAATGGAGCATTTGTCGACGCTTGTACAGCGTCACAGGTATACCGACCACATACTTAGTTCCACTTGAGCAGAATTCACAGTAGCTTCGATGCCTAGTTTACTGCGACAAAGTTCCATAAAGGAACCGCCAGGGCACTATAGACAGAAAAATCTGGAGAATATGTTCTTCTGCCACAAGAGACTGCAGTTAATAGACCCACAGCTTTGTCCCACTGCATCATAGGCGAAATATGATTCCTTTGTGAAGTGGAGAGGCATCCCCCCCCAATCTGGGTCATAACGTAGCGGGGTAATCAGGCTTGTGTAAAATGGGACTACTGCACTGGTTTTGAGCATCTATTTACACACTGGGGTGAGAAATAATCATTCAGCTGTAACGCATAGCCTCCATGCCACTCCATGGAAGCGTAAGGGCTGAGGTAGTGCCAGATTACCCAAGTCTAGACCGGAGCAGTGTAAGAACCCGGGTTGGGTTTGAACAATGAACCTACCGGAGAGTAAGATCGCGCCTTCATTATTGAGCTTTCTCGAACTCAAACTGGAATAATAATAATGTGGAACTCGGCCTGGTCTTTTCTGACACATTTTAGCCAAATTTGTCACACAAAGGCCACTTCATGCCCCATCTAAGCTGACAGTTTAGATATAATATTGTTTTTTACAAGATGAGATTCATAAAACGTCCCTTTTCCGTTTTTTTGCTGAATACACCGACTTACTAAACCCCAAAACTGTAGAAATAATGTCGAAAGGTTTGCTTTTACAATTATGAGGTCTACTCTGGTTGTTTTATTTCTCGCCACTTGGAGAACCGTACCGAACCAACGGCAACAGGGAAAGATGCGGATCTATAGAGGTCGTCCTGTCCTTCGCCTCTTCTCAAAGTTATTCATCTTACGACTGTAAAATAGAGATGAATTGCCACTACCGACACCTATCACTCCAGCTCATTTTAAGCGGTGCTTTTCGCATCCGAAACCTCATACCCGCTCCCGTTGTGGACAGGTGATGCAACATATCGCACTGCTTAAAGCCAAACGTGAGAATGTTTGGCGCACACATGTAATCTGTCAAGCCGGGAGTCACTGATCAGCCGTGTGGTTATCTCACAATCAGACAGGCTACGTTATCGTTATCTCTCATTTACACACCCCGGTGCATCGTCAATAAATTTTTGACTACATTGCACTACATTTGAGAATGTTTTCGTCTACCAAGAAGATTGCTGGTCAGCTCTAGGTAGTATGCAAATGAGTGTATTTCGCTAGTTTCCACATAACTCACGAAGTGCAAGAAAATCCTGGAAAGCCCGCGCTATCGATTTCACCTACCTTCTTGGGACACATCCTCAGGTAGGCCCGATCCCTAAATTTCCACCAACCTAACCGCCTACTTGTAGACCAAGTTGTATGTGAGTTACAAATGAAACTGATGTTGATGCGAGACTTAGCTGAAGTTGACATCCCATGGACTTGCTGGATAACAAAAATTGCCTAATTAATGAGCAGCTGAACAACTGACAAAACTGAAATGGACAATATGGATTGGATCGATAAAGCTGAGACGAGTGACCAGTAGAAAATCACCCACAAAAAGCCGGCGAAACGCGTGGTCTG
This sequence comes from Clonorchis sinensis, assembly GCA_003604175.2. Lineage (NCBI taxonomy): Eukaryota > Metazoa > Platyhelminthes > Trematoda > Opisthorchiida > Opisthorchiidae > Clonorchis > Clonorchis sinensis. The sequence continues at coordinate 20,132,355 of CM030373.1, read as the reverse complement.
TCGAACGAGCAGTTGGCGAAAAAGACTCGTCTGGCACAGCTACTAGTCGTAGTGATGAACATGTACAGGGATGATACAAAATATAAAGTAACGACAGCATCACATGGTATTAAGAGAAGGGGAATGGCCCAATAGCTATGACGGCGAATCTTGAAAAAAAAGTAGGGACAAGAACAGAAAAGGTGCACCTGTTCCCGAGTGAAGAAAGAGCCGAGTACACAAAATGATACAGAACGAGCGAAGAAAATCACATAGTGTATGTCTGGTTAGTCGGCCAGAGATGTAGCAGCAATTGCAGCAGCTAGGTCTGCGTTACTCGAACAGCAGGAGCCCCTTCGAGAAGTGTTACTCGAACCGGGGACACGTCGGTGTGAGTGGCACGTGTTGTGACGGGAGTACTGGCTGAGAGCTCCCTGCCAAAACCGAACGACGTTTGCATTCTCCGGTGCCGAACAGTCAATGGAGGACAGGACTGCGGCCCAACGTCGAGTTGTGTCCTCGCCTGTTAAATTTGGACCCTGAACAAAGAAAGTGTAGGTCACAAAACCCTGTTGGATGAAAATAAAATAACTGACCAACGCGTATTCTTCATAAACGCTACATGACAGCAAGCCTCGAGTTCACGTGCTCGAGATAAAGCTCCATACGGAAACGTATTTGAGTAACCAATCATTTGCCCTAAAGGTTATCTGTTTGGACCGAATCTGACTGACTTTCAGATTCTGAAATCGGCTTCATCCACAAACGTCGCAATGGTTTTTTTTATTTAATACTATGTGACCATAAAGAAAGGATGAGAGAAAAGTGAAACTGAGATGGCCTGATGGATCCAGTGACATTTTTCCCTAAAATTAAATAACATACTCTCGAAGCAAGTAACTTAAGCGATATATCCCCAGATATAAATAGTCTTGAACATCACTGTTTCGTTTTACTAGATCAACGTAAAAGCCCTGTCGTGAACAGCAGAATTATCGGTATCTGATGTTCGTCAGAGGTCCGGTCCATCTGTACCGGCATCATCTGTCTCATTCTAACGAATGAAAACATAGTGAGCGTCGACTATTGTCTGTCTTCTGGACAGTGTATCCGTACAATTCTATCAGGGATTTCCTCGTTCAAGCCTGACCGCCACTAGCTGACCTCACTGATCAATTGTGTCGAATACACCTCAGACGACGATGCGGTCCGTGTAGCTAACAGTGACGATCCAAGCTAGGCAACGATGCTCAAAGCATCACTCGAAAGTCGTCATGGTTAGGTGGCAAACTCATACACTCTCACACGGTGAATCCCTTGGTAAGGACGCTGAAAATTCTGGTGATTTCAGGAAAATATGGTATCAGAAGGTGTACGAGCCCAAGCTGGCATGACTTTTCCTGAAGCGTCGCACCTTTGGTGAGCCTCGTGTAGCCAGTCTCATGAACGTGTTTATCATACTCATCGCTCCATGCGACGCACAGTATACTGTCACGAAGAGACTGACCTTACCGTGGTATGACGGTTTGCGCACCTCAGCGATCCATTGAGCTATAATGGGGCGTGTCCCCGCGACACTCACAGAGTCTCTCATACCAGGTTGGTCAATGGTCAGAGGTCTGATAAACACAGTCTCCTGGTCCTCCAGGTTGGGGGTTCGAACATGTGGCGACTCGTTACGTAGAAATGCTAATGTGTTTGCATTTCCCGCCAGACACCGCTGCCTCTCGGTTAGGCTTTTGAGCCAAAGGCTTTGGCTGAGGACCATAATCGTCCGTCTGTCTAGGTGTGGGCGCCCTGACAGTATCCTAGCCCACGTACAACCATGATGATGATGACGATGTTGTATACCAGTGAGCTGCCGAGAATAGAGCGGCGAAATTTTGTCAGCCAAATTTCACTCTTTCAGTGAAAACCACAACTAGATAAATAAATAATGGCACGTACAGAACTCGGATTTTAAAGAAAACTCGTGTGGTGGAGTAAACAGAAGACCCATAAACTTCCCGCGTAAAGCGATGGCTAAAGTCTTCCCGACTATTGCGATAGCTGCCAACTGGGAGGGCACTTCAGGCCGATGGCGAAAGTCCTAGGGTGTGACTATTGCCTATTCGAAAAAACTGTGAAGGCTTTGCGGAGAAGCCTCCCATTCAAAGCAATATGAGTCAACTGAAGCATCGGTGACATATCCAGGATTGGAAGTTCACTCACAGATGATGTGCGGTTTACCATCGGTAACAGCTGGTGTTTTCAAAACGGCACCCAGGACAAGTTGTGAAGTACCTGAAACCTCAATATTCAAGCCAATGATTGGGTCGCATTCCTGTCGGTTATCATAAAATCCGTTTTTTTCTATATGATAGTGGACGCAGCGAAAAAAAACAAAGATGCGTAGTGTGTGCTGGGCCTATGCACACAGATGTTTGCGACACTTTGCCTTCTATTGAGGTCCTCAAAACCAAAGGTAGGGGATACTGCAATCGTGGTTAGTGAGTGTCTCCAGCTCAAATAACCGACAAGTCCACAAACGTCACTCATGCCATCATCACAAAAATGGTCATAGAATGCTGAAAAAGAATAACCGTCTACCTGACAACGTTTGAACGAATAGAGTAGGCGAGCCTTGTTAATCCACTCCTGTCTGATAGCCGATAGGGCAAGATCCATAGCACTTGACGGTAGCGGGGGTTGTATGCTCAGAAGCTGAACGATACGGTTCGCAAACGCGCCGACCGGTGTAGACGGTAGAGTTGTATTGGGCAGTGCACTGAGTGTCCGCTTCTGTTCCCCTTTGGGAGAAGCCTGGCGAAGACTAGCTAATTGTGGGTCGATTGACGGTAGAGTGGAACACAGCCGGAACTGAAGCTGCGGGGGGGGGGAGTGGGGGGAAGAGTGTCAACAAGAGGCTTGGTGTCAAGGGAACTGGCGGGCAAAAGAAGCCTAACAGCTATCACTCGCGAGTGTGGAAAAGAGCCCCTGAAAGAATAGGGAGCATTCAAATGAGTTTCAGAATCAAGATGAAGGGCGGAATCGTAATATCTTTTTTGACAGGATGGGATGGGAGATAAAGACTAGCTATGTAGAGCCAACAACTTATCACAAGTTAATCCGTGTTTTTTACACAAATTCTCTGGAGCTTTGCTCTCTCCTTCTCCGTCTCTCTCGCTATATCGCAAATGAGCGATAAATTTGGGAAACTTGACGGTCCAGAGTAGGCAGTGCCATGCCTCCACCCCGAAGGAAGCACGAGAACTGAGCTACTGTCAACAGCCCAGGCAGAAGTAGTTGAGATGCTAAAGTTGGGTCGAACAACGGACCTGCTGGTCACGTCTTAACCACTGACCTATCTCGAGCTCAGTCAGGTGATGTAGATCTGGACGGATGCCACCAGGTTCCCATGATCACACATATAAGCAACAATAGCAGGAACTCCAAGATTCCAACACGTAACACAATCGCACACACACATATACGGACACCAACGTATGTTATCAAATCAGGATCACTGGACGTCTGAACCATCATGTTACCGCACCAATAAAACTTATCAAACTCACTGAATGAACGAGCTGTTCGTCAGCTGCCGCAAGCTCTACTGCTGCGGGTGACTGATTGCGACAGACAGCCAAAAATTGTACGCCATCAGTTGGTGTCCAGTCGGGTTCTGGGGGCTTGGCATCAACTGTCAAACTAAGCAAGTTACAACGGAAAGTTGGAAGATACTCGGGACTGGTGACAATCTGCAAAAGAAATGCGAGGTGTGAGGATGTGAGATCGAGAAACTAATGGGTGAATAGCTGTTAAAAAAGACCAAATGACGAATGGAAAAACGTACCTGTTTCCGACATGCTTTGGGCAATAATTTGGCCATGGCGGCGACAACCAAGCAACCATGCAGGTCATCATCCAAAGCCTGCACCACCAGTTGATTACCCACTGCCAAATTTTGAACCACAGAACTGAAACGCTTCACTCCCAAAGCATGCATCAGTCGAGTCAGGACGAGTAAGGCGCTGAGTAGGGGAAGAGTAAGCATCAATGTAAGGTTCGGTGTTGGGTGCAAGTGTGGGTGCGAACAAGGGAGAAATGAATAACTTACAGTGCTGTCTCCTCCTCTGCGGAACCGTTAGTGATGCCCAGGGACTTGCCAACGGACATAGTCGCGTTACCAACCATTCCCACAGGTGGAATCGCGGTTGGATATAGTTGGCCGGATGAGCAACCAGAAGCCACAGAGCTGCTGCCTCGACCAGGTGCGGTAGACACATTGATAAGGGGCTGAGTGATCAGTAAAGGATCCGCACTCAAAGCCTGACGTTCTTCTTGTTCAATAAGGCTGTCTTCGTCCGGAACTGCTGTGAGTGAAGGCAGCGCGGTCCAATGTCGAGCGCCAGCACGAAGCAACCAGGTGAACCATGCGTGAATGCGGTAAAATATCTGTGAAAGTAAGCAGGATCAGTTGGTGGCACCGGAATAACTTTCATTCCATTATGGAGATTCTGAGACATAGTTGGGAGAAAAATCCCATTAGGCAACTTGCTTCATCTGTTGGATGAAACTGCATTCGTCTGTTCCATAAGATCACATTACCTGACGTCAACGGGTCGACCAAAGTGATTAATTAGGTAGAGATGAGCTAACTGCTTTACCATGAGTCCTGGTTGTTTGAAACCGTTTCTAGACTCCAAACTATGATATGAGTGAAAGGGAGCAGATTCAATTTCGGCTTCTACGCGGCAGCCTTGAAGTGACTGGCATGGACTGTACGTAGTATTCGGAAAATTGAACACTCAATACGATCATGATCACTTTTAAACAGAGTGATCCACACAATCATTTTAATTCAACGATTTCTTGACTAGTTCTTCGTACTAATTACGGAGCTGAAGACGTAAAATATAAGATTATACGTTATAATTCCGGCTATATTTTAGGTCCCATTTGATTCTCCGTTCGGGAAAGCAAGATCACCAATAGGATACGGCAAACGATCGCCAAGAATAAGATGAAAGTTCACAGAGCCACGAGAGAATAGCCTGCAGTTTCTCCCAATGGTCTTAGCGACTTCCAAGTGGGACCTGGAAGCAGCAGCTTGTGCGCTTGAATCCCACCTGAACTGGAGGGTTAGCTGACTAGTGGCCCGTTTTCTGAGAAGTCCGTAGAGTATTCCGAAAACCGTTTACCTTACAGATCAATCAGCGCGTTAAACGTCACCACATACACACAGCGGAGCTTGATGAACGAAATCAGAACTCTGTGACCTGAATCTGCATGAAATTTACAAAAAGTGTCTTAAAAATCAACTTTGCAAATTCGCGTCAGACTCTGATGTTTCATTCTGCAGGTAGAAGCGTTGCAACTATTGAAATACGTCAACAGACGCAATTTGTTACACAGTCACACCATATTTACTGCTAATTGACGTGGATCAGTTGGCTGAGCCACCAACGTCACCATCAGATGATAGGCAAGAAAACGTGGTTGACCCTCGTTTAACTAGTAGTACACTACCATGCTAGCCTAGATGACAGATACACCTATTTTCTTTGTTCATTGATTAGTTGGCTTGGTTGATTCACCTGTGATATCGACAAGAGAGGTTTTGCATAGACGGAACACACTACTAATAAATAGGGTTGCTGAAAACCGTGACAGCCCACGGCCGGTTTCGCCCTTCTTGGGGCTCTTCAGGTAGGCGCGGTCCACGAGTCTTACGTTCTACTTGAACCCCTGGTGGACGCGAAGTACGCTTAATCGGAAATCAAACTGTTTGTAACGAAAGACGCAACTGAATCCCAGTTGAATCTCTCACTTGTGCTGTTCCTCAACCAAATGCACTGCACAACTTCTAGATGGAACATGCTACTAATAGGGTTGATGAAATTTCTTCCACAATCCAGGACCACTTTGTCCTCTTTCGGGATCAAGCAGAACACAAGGGAAAATCGTAGAATGCGCCAACCTGACAAGCCCTAAAAAGGGCGAAACTGATCATCGAGAGGCGAATCACAGTTATGTCCAGTCTGAACGATTTCTCACACGATTTATCTGGTCACATTGAAGACAGCCAAGCTTTCACTGAACAGTGCCTATTTTACAAAACTCACGTACAGAAACATCAACTGAGGGACTGTGGAAGTGTGGGAGGGGGGCACAACGCCGGTTTGTCGGTACACCAACTTAGTTATCCCCTGTCCAACGGGTAAAGCGCGAAAACTTCCGCGAAATCACTTAAAACACCAGACACATCGCCATTCGGAATTTAACCCAAAAACAGACCCTAACTCTGGGGAAATGGATTAATTCCCCAGTTCAATTTTATATACTGACAAAACCAATCAGTTCGTTCATCCACACGAAATTCAGGGCTTCCCCAAACACACAGACTGTCCGCAATTTGGAAGCCTTTATGACCAACATGTTCTCTCGTCATTGGAGAGTGGAACTTGTGGATGTCGCATACTCAAACTAGCTGATACGCCAGAATTAATACTGTGATTTTATGAATTCTCTTGAACCGAACACAGGTACCAACGTGGCAATTATGCAGAGGAGGTTGAATGTGTCAGTAGAGTGCAAACTTTGCCCGTGGACGACTCCAAATTCAAGAAAGACGACGAAGCTCCACATAGTTGCAGTAAACAGTCTCATTCCCAGTGCACTTTACAATTAAGTGAAGCCCATAGATACTAGAAGTACGCAGAGTCCAAAGTACACACACATACAGACAGAATCGGACTGAGACTAGGTTGTCATCATCATCATCATCATCATCGACAGCATGACATCAGTGTTGAACACCGATGCTTCGCTGCCGTACAACCATGATTTATTTGAAAGCCCTATTGTGAAGAAAAAGAATAAAGATGGATGGGGAGGGGACTTATTGCTGTCTTACTACAATCATTCCGAGGTGCCTACACCTCCAAACACTCATTCAGGCAATCTGGATAGAAACTGACAACAAGATCGCCACTGACATCGGTTGGCAGCCATATCTTGCAGCGTCTCCAACCAGGCGCACTGGGGATCACGCGGTCCCCATCCTGGAAGGCGAGTAGCACCGACAGCACCCAAGCGTTTCGTGATTTCTTTCATACCCTTCTGCCAGGTCAAGGGTTGGCCACCTCTCTGCTTACGCCACTCTGAATTGGGCACGGAAAATAGCACTCTCTTCGGCAAACGATGATTAGGCATGCGCAACACATGTCCCAACCAACGCAGCTTCTGGTGCTGGACACATTCTTCAATGGAAGTACCCGTTGCACAACCCAAAACTCGCTTTCTAACTGCCTCGTTACGGATTCGCCGACACCATCCCACACGAGCTATGGTTCTGAGACAACGATTGTCGAACACCTGAAGACGTCTCAGTTCCGCTGCTCGAACAGGCCAAGTCTCACAGCCATACAACAAAACAGCCCGCACTGTAGCTTGATACACACGTCCCTTGAGATTCAGGGACACACCACTTTGACGCCATAGGTGTCTCAAATTAGCAAACGCGACCCGAGCCTTGCAGATTCGCGCATTTACCTCATCTGTCACACTACAATCAGAACTAATACAACTTCCAAGATATGTAAAACGCTCCACAACTTCCAGTGCCTCTCCCTGGATTGTAAGTGGCGTGTTCAGTGACTGCATGTCCAGGAGCATGACCTTACACTTTTTGGGTGCAAAGTGCATACCAAAGGACGGGATGACTTTGGTCAGTTCATCTAAAAACACCTGCGCCTTCTCCTCCTCTTCAAAGATAAGAACGATGTCATCTGCATATTCCAGATCGACAAGGTTTTCGTCAGAGGCTATTTGAACACCGGGGTTTTGGAGACCTTCCAGCGTTCGTCTCATTATTTCATCGATCACGAAGTTAAACAGGAATGGGGAGAGTGGGCATCCCTGACGGACGCCACTTTGTGTACGGAAGCTTTTGGAGAGCTCGCCGTATACTCTCACACGTCCGGAAGTCTTGGAATACAAAGAGCTTATTATGTTCACGAACTTCCGGGGCATTCCTTGGTGGGCAAGCGTGTCAAGCAGAACAGACCGGTCAACCGAGTCAAATGCGCCTTGGAAATCCAAGAATACTAGAATTGTGGGTCGCTTATACGTATGGCGTTGTTCTAGCACCTGACGAAGTGTGAAGATTTGGTCAACGCAACCCCTACCAGGCCGGAATCCCGCTTGCTGCTCTCGAGACAGTGTCTCACGAGCCACCGTAAGGCGACGAAGCACAAGTGACGCCAACAGTCTCGTTACGACCGGGGTCAAGCTGATCCCCCTGTGGTTGCCACACTCACTACGAGCCCCTTTTTTGAAAATGGGCACTATCAACGACTCTCCCCAGTTGTCTGGGACAGACTCCTTTTCCCAGATGCAGGCAAACAGATCAGACAGGCGTTGACTGAGGATTTCACCCCCATCTTTGAACAATGCGGGTGGGAGGTCATCCGGACCAGAGGCTCGGTGGCGCTTGAGAGAACATATGCAGTCATAAACCTCCGAGGCCGTAGGTGGTTCCACGTTCACCGTCCAGGGTTCTACGTCACCTGTGGGTTCCAGATGGGCGCCAGCTGGTGGCCATGACAATTGTTGTTCGAAGTATTCGGCCCATCGGTCGAGACGTTCTTCTTTATTCGAGATGGTCACTCCATTCCGATCCTTGATAGTTTCGCTCACAGGTGGTTTCCGGGGACCGGTCGCACGGATCAACTGAAATAATCTTCGGGCATTACCGGATTTCTGGGCCTCTTCCATTTCCTTGGCTTTCTGTGTCCACCACACTTCGCGGTCGGCTTTCACACTCACCTTCACTTGACGTCTGATAATTCGTCGCACCAAGTTATGTTCCGGGCCGGCTGGGATATTTCTCCGAGATTTAAGCAGTGCCACCGTTCGGTCTGATATCCAGTGCTTGAGTGCGCCTGGTGGTGCCGTGCCACAGGCAAAATTCCCAGCACTATGCAAAGAGGTGGCAATCTCGTCCCAGTATGCGTTCACATCTGATGGTGGAGCATTTGGAAGAGACCCTAGAAGACGATTCTGGTAAGTTCGTCTAACATCCGGATCTGCCAGTCTCTCAGTTGCCAAGCGATTTGTCCGCACCTTACGCGGTCCTGGAAAACGTAGGGAGAAGCGACTCCGGACGAGCGCGTGGTCGGAATCCACAAATGTGTTCCAAAACGACCGACAGTCAGTTACTGATCCGCGCCATCGGTAACTGATGGCGATGTGGTCGATTTGAGTTTGTGGTCGGCGTGTCGTTGGAGGACACCATGTGGCCAGACGACTTCGGCTATTCCGGAAGTTAGTACTGCATAGAAACAGCCTGCGATCAGCACACAGCTGAAGCAATCGTTCCCCATTGTCCGTACGTACCGAGTCCAATCCATGTCGACCTCCTAATTGAGTCTCAGATACGCTAAGCCTGCCCACTTGTGCATTCAAATCTCCAGCAACCACCACGATGTCTGAGCTTTTAGCTCGCCGCAGCAGGGCATTCAGGGCGTCATAAAACCTGTCTTTGACGGTGTCGGAGCTACAGTCAGTTGGGGCGTACGCAGACACGATAAACAAACATCGATCAACATCCCGCTTGTGAGACTCCTTCACAGACGTTGCCAGACGAACCGCACAGAGGCGACTATCAACAGGTATCCAGTCAAGCAAGGATACTTCCGCCCGGTGACTTAGGACGATACCAACCCCTGCATATCCAGCTGCAGCAGCCTCTGGATCACCAGAGGTGCGCAGTCGGAAGCGAGTGGAGACTGATGGGGCGGTTAGCTCAATCACTGTGCTTGCATCTTGAATTCTTGTTTCCGAGACACAGCACACATCAATGCCAAGCGAGTCCAGTGTGAGAGCAAGAGCAGCTTGTTGTCCTGCTTGCTTCAGAGTGCGCACATTGAAGGCGGCCAGATAGACTGAGTGTCGAGGCTTGAAGAGTGATTTGGAGATACCTGAGGATGTCGGCGCCATGTGACGAGCAGATGCTGCACGCGAAACCGATGCAAGGCGCACGGAGTCATCAGTCCTAAGTGCTGGGCCTACAAGAGGAGAGTTATTAATGGGGCGGGGAGAGGGGGAAGAAAAAGTATGTGAAAGAGAAAGAAGGGAGGCGTCAGCAGTAGCCTGTTTTCGCTTACCCGCCCTGCTGTATGCAGCAAGTAAGGCGACCCGGCTGATGGCACCACGCGACGGCCGATGTGGCATGAAAGTACTGTTATTTGTGAATGTCATGGTTGTACGTGGGCTAGGATACTGTCAGGGCGCCCACACCTAGACAGGAGGACGATTAGGGTCCTCAACCAAAGCCTTTGGCTCAAAAGCCTAACCGCAAGGCAGCGGTGTTTGGCGGGAAATGCAAATGCATTACTGTTTCTACGGAACAATTCGCCACATGTTCCAACCCCCAACCTGGAGGACCAGGAGACTGTGTTCGTCAGACCTCTAGCCATTGACCAACCTGGTATGAGAGACTCTGTGAGTGTCGCAGGGACACTCCCCAGTATAGCTCAATGGGTCGCTGAGGTGCGCAAACCGCCACACCACGGTAAGGTCCAGTCTCTTCGTGACAGGAGACTAGGTTATTGCATGCATGTTCTGAATGCGTCCGTTGGTTGGTGGACATATTATGTTCGCAGACTATTTGGTGAATGTCATGTCAAGGATTGCGCTTTCAACTTGCATACGTCCTGGATCACTGTCAGCAAGTACACAGAACATGTAATCTAAATTCTCCCCCTTCACTATCGTCGTCTGGCAAAACACCTGGACCATACCGAAGAATTTCCATACTATGAAGTCTGTTTACTCCCGAAGAACGTCAGAGGATTGTCGTTGAAACCTTTTCGAAGTGCTGTACTTGCTTGGTTGCGTTCGGTTACTCACCTACACCATGCATACTGCACCGATTCCAGCAAGTATAGATGGATGGCAGAGGAGATGAGGACGAGATTACCATTTTTTGAGGAGAAAATGCCGAATTTCCAATTCTACTGATCAAAGGGCAATTGAGACAGCACGCACTGAAGACGACGGCCCTGAGGCAGGAACTCCATCGTCCACGAGACAAGACCATGTCTGTCAATACCAACAGTCAGTAATATGCCTTCGCCGGAACGGTTCAACTAGGGGGGGGGTGAGCTGTGAAAGCCACGGACTTCGTAATCAGCGTTTGAACATCTTGCTCCCGATTCACAGCAATCATCAATTGACCGTCTTTTTACCTTGCACATGAATGACAACCTGAGCAAAGTAGTCGCATCGATTCGGACAATATTCCAAGACTACTTGTGCGAAAAAGTGCGAAAAAATATCGTAGAATAGACTTGGTTAGCCTTTTGACCGACGTCTTCGAATAGCAAGGCATCCACTAGCACGTTTTCTGTCCTCGAATTACATTAAGCTGGTCACTTGTACCCGCCAAAGTGGTTCACTAAAGTGCATCCATGCAGCAGTTCTACGAAATGAGTTGGTTTCCAGTGGAACGTCACCAAACACCACTTGTCTGAGTTTTTTTCAGTCACTGACATGGGGAACAGGTAGCTCTCGGCTTGGGTAGAAGCGGCGCTACGCAGTATATTTCCACTGAGAAAAACACTCGTGACGGCGCATCTGTGGTCAGGTCGTGGATGAAGCACGGTTTTAGCTACTCATTTTGAGCTAAGTAGTGTTTTATTGTTTCCTGTGACCGTTGTACGGGTTGCAGCCGAACCACCAACTGTTGGCCTCAGCAAGGTAAGCGAAATGCAACCTTTGTACTTACTCATTACGTGCAAAAAATTCGAAGAGACGAAGTATTGACCAAGAGTCAGATCACATGTCTGCACAGACATTCGGATGCATTCTAAAGCTCAAACTATTCGGTCTGTATTGCCGCGTAACACAATTCCGTCGGCGATTGCTCATTTAGAATTTCGTTCAGGGTTCGAAATGAACTTTCGTTCCTAAGCACGATGCGTGAGCCATATCATCTGTTAAGTCCTTCGCCAACGCGACAGTACTATTATTCACAAGTAACGGGTTTGGGTTGAAACCTCATCCCATGACTCTAGTAGACCAAACTGAACAAATGCAACATGTCAACACAACAATCTACTATTTGAGGTAGTTCATGTTGACAGTTCCAGCCGCAAAATTTTGGAGCCGGCCGACGTACATCCCCAATTTATCTCAAAATTCCGGATAATCTCTCCGTCCAGATTGATATGGAAATGCGAGAGGCAAATCACCATGAACCATAGAAATTGCTGGGAACAAGCACGTCCATGTTAGTAGCTTCATTGCAAAACTTTTTTCAACCCTAGCAGTAACGGGGGCATTTTCGGACAACTTTGATCCTTTTCTCTTAGTTCAAACAATTGACCTTGGTCCTTCAACCTAATGAATTTTTTGGGACGCTATCATCTGGTGCTTGCTTAAATGAGTGAAAATTTCACACCCGTGAAGAGAATCACACCTATCATTATAATCATGTTGTTGATTGAGACCGGCCCCAACACTTGATAATCCACAGTAACAAACGAAATCGCCTGGTCGACACCTAACACTGATCTAGACTTCGACAGCCCGGCGTAGTCCCGGCGTTTCCGTCAACCTTATGTTCCCAAATTGAACCCAAATTGGACTGACTTCGATAAATACGCTCACTTGCAAATCAATTTAGTTTTGGATATTATCGAAATCAGTCCAATTTGAGTTCAAGTAGAACATAAGATTGACGGAAACTCGGGGACTGCGACTACCTGATGAGCCCCAAGAAGGGCGAAACCGGCTGTGAGCTGTCGAAGAATTTCCAGCAACCTAATGAGTAGTGCATTACGTATATACATGTATCGCGATATCTCGAATATCGTAGCAACCTGAAACATGCGGCGGTTTGGTGCAGCACATTCAGTTGTCTGGAAACATCACAAACGAGAGATTCAGCTGGGTTCCAGGTGAATCTCTCGCAAAACCAAATTTGTTTGCAAATGCATTTACTAATCTAGCCTGTTTGTAAGAACAGGTCCCATGGACTGGCTCCCCTTGTCTTAAAACTAGACTAAACGTGTAGTCCAGCCAGTGGGACTGACGATGCTTTTGCGTAAAAAGTAAAACGACGCCCAGCTCCTGATTGGTTTCCAAACTTATCCGAAAGGAAAAGGGAAGCTATTCGGGAAGGAGCTCTACAGGAGCTGTGTTAGTTGTAGGGACTCTGGTCTTTTTATGCTTCAAAGTAAAATGGGATGCTAACGATCACAACTTTTCTCACGATCACTTACTTTGAAAGTAAAATTATGGAACTAAACCAAAGACTCACCTTTTCATCTCTTGTCAAGTCGCACAAGGATCGCATATCTGAGTCCCCTGCTCGTCTGTGCCTAACGGCAGGGCCCACCCCGATCGTGCTAACAGGCATTGGGGTTGCAGTACCGGCTGCAATCGCTTGTCCACAGAACGCTGGTGGGGTGGCTTCTCGACTCGGATGCGCATTCGTTGCCACGGGTCTTGAAGCAGACGTGCCAGCTCCACCGCTGGTTTCAGAAACGAAAACCCGTTCTGCCGCTTGTTTTATTCGCGAGGCCATTTCAGACAAGTTAGAAATCTAGGGGGAAAAGGGGAGAGTGACCATAGGTTTCTCCTGATTTCATTCTGTAGTGAAAACCCTCTCGGTTAAAAACCGAGGGGAACTCCCTCCAGGGGTGGAAGGGGGAACGGAAATTTGAAACCGAATTCATTGGAAAACCGACTACTGGTTCGATGGCTGAATCAACTGACACTTGTTCCTACTGTTTTTCAACTTTTTTGTCCAGTAACTAGTCGGGGGGGGGATTTTGTCCACCACTTCAAGAGGTGCTAACCCTAATGGGACTTGGCAGTGAGATAGTACACATGTAAACAGGTAATATGTTACAGAAACACCCGGTTGAGTTTTATGTGCACGTTACAACAAACTTATTTGTGTTCCCAGTGCACTAGTCCCAAAGTTGCTAGTGTTGCCTCTGCGTAAGGCGTAAGGACGTTTCCAAACAAAAACAGGTAAACTATCCCGAGACACCTACTGGTCTAAAAACGCTTGAGAGGTCGCAACATTCCCCTTTCTGTCATCGCTTCACCTTGTCTAGACAGGAGGATAAGGTTTCCCATACCAAATGATGAGCAAGTATTATCTGACAAATTGACAAACGGCCGGCTGACAAACCCAACCTGTAAAGAGGTGAGCTCCAAAGGTTGCATGCTACGCTTGTTGTGTGGCTGAGTTTGTCAGTCTTACCACATCATGCCCGTTCGTCCACTTTAACACTGATTTCCACATCAGTCCTTCCCCGTTATCATTCTACCGTTCGTTGTGCTATCCAGTCGACGTATTAAGGGCGGAATGGCTCAAGTGGTTAGAGCGCGAATTTACTGACTGGAAGGTCTGTGGTTCGAACCCCACCTCTGCCTCTCGACTTCCCCTGTCTAGGCTTGGGCAACCTGGCAGTATCTCAGCCCTCGTGCTTCCTTCGGGCGGCATGGCAGCTAGACACCGAAAGGGGGTTACAGCTAAATGATTAAGGTTGATGTCAAGGCTCTTGTTGTACAGTTCTACAAGCGATTTATTCCACTACACGTCTCAAATGCTTTACTGTTCATGGGATGGTGACGAGAAAAGTTTCGGCTCACCCGTGCCTCATGGTAGGCAATTGTTTGTTCAAGGGATACCAGCGGAACTCAATCGGTAGGGAATTCCGCATTAGTGCCCCTAAGGGTTTCAAACGTCATTCACGTCGTCAACAACCCTTGGAACTACAAGTTTCCTCGTCAGCCACAAACGAGTGGTTTTGGTGTCCCCAGTTACAATATCGTTTCCAGTGTATTACAAATAGTTTAAACTAGCATTGCGCGGTTCTCTAGGATGATATGGGCACTGTATGACCCAACTGGGATGTCAGCTTTCAAGCGGGCTACTGCTCAAAAAAGAGGAATGGCATCGACCATGTATTGATCCACACTCACGTACTTGTGAAAATCAGGTTTACTTCATTAGCCTCAGTTTTGATGGAGGACCGAAGCCAACTGTGCCATCCGTCTCCTGGACCTATCACAAACGCACCATCAACTGATGTGACATTCACAGTGAAC
Source organism: Clonorchis sinensis (assembly GCA_003604175.2). Classification (NCBI taxonomy): domain Eukaryota; kingdom Metazoa; phylum Platyhelminthes; class Trematoda; order Opisthorchiida; family Opisthorchiidae; genus Clonorchis; species Clonorchis sinensis. Next base: position 20,117,262 of record CM030373.1, on the reverse strand, counting down.
AAGATTAACTTTGCGAAAAACACTCATTTGTAAATCAATTTGGCTTTCACGGGAGACTCAAGTGAATCTCTCGTTTTTGATGTTCTTCAACTGAATGTGCTGCACAAAGGTCGCCTCATGTTTCAGTTGATACGATATTCGAGATATCGCAGTATATTTTCCTTTATGAAAATTAACTTTGTTCCGCTTTTAGATCAGTGATAAGATTAAAAATAGTGACCCAAGTTGTAATTACTTGTGATTGGTTTGCATGTTGCATTCAAGTACCATCAACCATCAAGTTTACCGAAATTTAAATCAATGAGATCAGAGTTGATTATCATGTGAGAGTTGTATGCCTAGCACGTGCAAAACACACTCAACCAGTGATTCTTGTTCAGCGCCAAGTAGCGTCCCGGCGAGTTGGTGTGACTGCCAGTGCCGACCGGATTGCTGACATGTTTTGCGCCATCCTAATTAGTACGTTGTGATTCACAGAGGTCAAGTGACCAACTGAACTCTGGTCATGATCAGAGATCAGCCGGTCACGTTGCTATTGGGTAAGCCAAAAACTGTCATTACAAGTACCATGTGGTATTCCACCTTTTAGGTGGTTCTTTTAATAACTTCTAAGGACAATGCCATTGCCATCGAACAAAACTTCAGAGTTAAGTTTCATCAACTAGTCACATTGCATTTACTAAATCATCTGCCGATGCGGGAATACATAACTCGATAGGACTGACCGAAAACTAGAAACGTGAGCAAAAGAGCACCTGTCCAAACCAATTTGCACACTGCTGACCGAGTATGATTTAGCCTGGAACGAGTAGCAAATCAAGATATCGATCATCTAGTCGAAACGATACACACAGTTGAACTTTGTCCTGAGCCATAGCACGAAGGAGCCGTCCCGATTGAGTGAACTTCCTGGCAGGGACATTGATTAATCGATTTAGGCCTGTACTGTGCACCCAAAAATAAATAACGGTTACTCTGAGACTAGGTTGGCTTTGTTGGCTAGTCAGATTACATTTTACATTTATATCAAAGGTGCAACCAGCCTTTCATTGTGTTTCATTCTATTGCGTTAAACGTGTATTGCGGCAGGCGAGATCGTACGAAATGACTCCACCGGCAACACTGGTTCAAAAGACCCGGGTAGATAAGGGAGCAAGAGTAACAAGAGGGTCGGCATGACAAAGGCAAGAAACTATTTGTAAGTTGTCTATCCGGGAGGAATCAATTCTTTGTTTCAACAAATCGGAAAGCGTTTAGATGCCATTAATAAATCGTGGTTTCAGAAAGGCGTTGGAAGATAACCGTTAAATTTATTGTTGGGCAACGTTCCGATTTTGCCAAGTGATGAGGTAAGAAGGTCCGTCAGGCAGCAAAATCTTTTGCTAACAGCAGGCTGAGTAATCAACCCCATTGCGATTTCAGTCTACCTGATTGCGGTCATTTGCTTCAGCATTGTCACGATAAATGACTCTTTTTCAATTACCCATCATCTTCGGATGTCAGCACCCTGAACATTGCCGATTTTTTTTAATTCAAACGCACTCAAACATAAGTTAAGGCTCTGGTGTATCAAACGTCATCAGGCGTCTTGGCTGGTTTTTGCCATCAATAATCCGTGGTTGGCAATGTTGTGGAATATAGGTAGCTCGGTTGCGCTGCTTGGTTGTTGATCTGTTCGCCAAGCTTGGCAGTTGGATTGCAAAGATACTTCTTAAATTCCGTTTCAAAAAATGTTATGTCTGTCCCCAAGAGATAGACTGAGCACATATAAATGACGAGGAGCGTATAAATCACCCTAAATTTCCCTATGCAATACTACTGAACTCCAAAATCGAAGTCACATTGCATCACCAGGAGAGCTGTTTACAATCGGCAAGAAGGAGGGAAGTGACAACTAGCCGAAAACATCCTCCATCTGAGAAGCAACTGTCGGTCACAAATAGCACGTTGACTTAAAAGCTTTCAGACTGATGTTATGCTGAATTCAATTGATTCATTTCATCAGGATGGCAAGAGGGCAACACTACAGTAAGTCTTATAAGTCACTGATGCAAGATACGTGGCACTCATAAGCCAGATACAGAACAGACAGTGAAGAATTCAAACCCTCGGTTAGAAAAGGCTTGGAACCGACTGAGAAGTCATCGTTTTCGGAAAAGCTCGGGAAACAGTCGGTAGATTTATTGCTGGGCAACATTTCGCTTCGGACACAAAAACTTCGTCAAGCCAAGTGACATAGTTGACTGGTTTCCCTTCTGCCTTAAATCTCCACCAACCTCGCAATCTAGTCGCTTGGCTTGACCAATCTTTATGTCAAAAGCGAAACGATACCCAGCAATATACCTACAGATTGTCTCCCAAAAATCTTCGAAAATCAATAACCTTGTTTTGCTAGGGATTAGCAATATGCCAACAAATACTTTACGTGCTGAACAGTATGATTTTGCGAAATACCAGAGAGATACTTTGGTGTAATGAGGCAGAAAGTGAACTGCATGGGTCACACAGATGACAGGTTCTCAGTCTTTGCCATCGTCGATCTCGGGGTCCGTGTGTGGGCTGCACGGATAACTTGCAACAGTCTCCTTGGAATCAGCCTTTCTGCTGAACGATCTCAGTTGATGGTCCCTTCAGCTGCAGCACCTTTTCGGTGCCTAGCTGCCATGCCACCCGAGGGAAACACGAGGGCTGGGATACTGCCAGGTTGCCCAAGCCTAGACAGGGGAAGTCGAGAGGCAGAGGTCGGGTTCGAAGCCCTAATATTGTACCACCTGACAGATGTGATCCAGAACTGCAGCGGTCACCCTTGGTTGAGAAACACACCTTGTCTTGAAGGATTATATAACTGAGGATCGATCCAACCCTACCAAATACAAGGGTAATCGTTCTCAAAAAATCCTATTCCATTAATAATTTATCCGTGTTGCATTCAACAGTGGGTTCCAACTAAACCCGGGTTACTCGAGCAACCTCAGTGGTTAAGGCTGGAAAGTCCATGGTTCGAACCCAACCTAAGCATCAAGAGTGCCTCTCTATCTAAGCTTAAGCGACCTGGCAGTCTCTCAGCCCTCGTGCTTTCTTCGGGTGGCATGGCAGCTAGGAACTGAGAGGGTGTTAAACCTGAATCACTATTATTTATATTTCACTTTGGAAACACTCAGCTGGTAAACTGAGACCCTTAGCGATTCCATGTAGTGTTACGCTGAACGGGTGCTGAGGGATACCATAGGAGCAGCTAGTCATCAAGACATTTGACCTTTGGCTAAAATTCCATTCGGCAGAAGGTGACACAGAAGCAGAAGCAGGGTTACCAAAATTAAGTAGCAAACCACCGCCAACACTGCACTTGTAACGAAGGCCCTTTTTTATGTTATGCAAAAAATGCCATTAGCAGGCGAACACAGTAGACTGTCCAGTAGACAATTAATCTTTTGTGCACAAAAATCACTGACTTAAGACAAGCTCCAAAAACGAGCAACGAAATTACCAGAGCCTGATATAGTTTCACTGTCTAGTGTCATCATTGTGGATTGGATAAAAAAAGCGTATAAAGGAGAAAAACTAAATAGTATAGGAACGGATTGTGTGGGTGGGGTAAATCGATAGTAGAGACGTGGTACGACGAGATAAGGAGAAAGGGAATGTTCAGGTCACAAAGTTGGGTGTGACATGTGTTGAGAAGAGACACATGTCGACACTGGATCCAACTCCCTTAGAAAACAGCACTTCTACATGGGTATGAATAATGTAGGTTTGCCCTTGTCGAGTGGCAAGAGTACATGAAGTTTCAACACTTCACGAACTGTCCCCTCACTTCTACGATGTGCTCATCAAGATCTCCAAAGATATACTTTTATGTAAAATACCACAGATCCCTTAACCCTGTGCAGTGCCCGGTTCCTGGGGCAGGTGGGGATCTCGAAAAGTTTGGACCTGTTAAGGGGAGGCACAAGAACTGTTCATTTTCACATGTGAACCAAAAGTATACTCACCAGGAAAGGCCACAGATTCAAGAGATATAGTCTATCCCAAGAGAGCACCAGGATGCTAAAACGACCTTGGAAGCCACGAGCCTGAGAGTCTTTCACACCGAAGTTGTAGCTCACCACGTGACCATTGATTTCATCGCCGAAATAGAATGCCCCCTCTGGACCGGGAGATACCTGGGAACACCAAAAGAGAAAGTTGCTCATCAAAATTTTTTATCAACACAAAAGGGTAGATGGTGAATATGAAACTAAAAAAGGCCGACCGCCCGTGTAAAAAGGTCTTAGAAAACGGATTTTTAAACCGGGTTGTTTTAGTTTTACTAACGAATTGGAAACAGTGTTTAAGCTGCCTGCTCGGTCGAACCAGGGACGTGGGCGCACAGGAAACTGATTAATGCCCAGAGTACTGACCAACTGGGGGTGAGATGGCTCAAGTGGTTAGAGCGCGAATCTACTGACCGGAAGGTCCGTGTTTCGAACCCGGCCTCTGCCTTTCGACTTCCCCTGTCTAGGCTTCGGCAACCTGGCAGTATCCTAGCCCTCGTGCTTCCCTCGAGCGGCATGGCAGTTAGGCACCGAAAGGATGCTACAGCTGAACTATTTCTACTGAACAACTAAGAATACAGGGATTAACAAACTGGAAACGAGCATACATGCTGAGCTTTCACAAGATCTTAAGCCACAAAACAGCATTCGAGTGTGGTGAATCTTGATAGCTCAGTAAACGTGGGGCAGAGCAGCGACTTCCGGTAATCAAAACGAAAAACCTGAGCAGAAGTCCGGTATCCTGATTTTTGCTTCGAGTCTGTGAAATCCCAATGCTTTGGGGAAGGCCGATTAGGTGTGCGAACTAAGTCTGCAACACACGTTTGAATATATCAGTAAGGTTTAAGAACAGGAATTGTTTAATGGATACATGACCAAACACAGCAGGCTATCCCAAATGAGCAGATAACACTCCCACGGGATCGCGAATAGGCCGACCCAGAAGTTACATGACTCAAATTGATGGTATATTGAGGAAACATTTGACAATTCATCGAGTGGTGTACGGTAATATATCCGGTTAAGAGTAAACTACACTAAACGCTCACCGTGAAAAAAAAACGATGCTAGCTCAGTTAGTATCTGACAAAACAACCTTAACCTAACTGACCGCTTCGTTGTAGCTCGCCTTTGATCGAAAGCGCGACTGTATACAATTTTTTACTTCGTGGTAGCTGTCACCCGACGGGCAATAAGCCGTCTTTGTTCTGACGTTTCTTCGCAGTTCGATAAGGTCAAAGAAACCAGAATATTTTAGAGGGGAACAATGGTCGAGTGGAGTCATGCACCACCTGGAGAGGTTGCTATGATGCTCTCCTGGATGGCCAACAGTGAACAATCATTAGAAAATGTGAATATTAGCCTCTGATCGGTCTGTCTTGAAGTTTATCGGCACTTTCAGGCGGATCGGGGACGAGGTAAGGTTTCCCCTACGTTGAGTCCGACAATAATTTCAATATAGTGCAGAACAAGCCACTTTCTTCCAGCGTCTTGCACCAACGAGCCACCTAAAGTGCAGGCCAAGTTGCGTATAAAGCAAATGTGCACACAAATTCACTTTTTTTTACCTCTGAGGACAGACTGCGTTGGCAGGCCGTCCGAACAAAGTGTAGTAAGTCCGGATCCTTGGGTAACTGAGTAGAACTGTAGGAAATGTTTGCCGCCTGGTCCTGACTCACCAAACCGGGCTCGTCACGTGTGGTAAAAGTACAAGCACGACAAGTGCCCCGCATTGATAATAACGGTTGCTGAGATGTACCAGGGGAGGTGTTTGCATTCAGTAGCCCGGGGCATGCAGCATCTTCAGGAATAGGAGAAAAGTCAGAAAGAAACAAACAGCCATTTAAAGAAATAGGTGTACAAACAGTTTCTTCTTCCGAAGGATCACTCCTGGAAGACATAGCAAATCGTTTCTAGGAGAAGAAAATCACATAACATAGTCATAGATTGATCAATCGGCAAAGCATCGCATGTTACAATAGACGCACTGCTGTTGACATTTTACAATCTTCGGCACACGCTAGTAGCCTGCAGACTACAACGGCTGTTGGGAATCACCAGAGACAACACAGAGAGTCAATCTTTTGGTACTTCTCCCGGAAAAGAGTGGACGGAACTCGTGAACAAAGAAGTGGATTCAGTCGGACGTTGTTGTTTATGTTGTGACTTATAGTTAAAGCCTATCTAAACCTTATATCACGCTGAGCGAAAATGCTATGAAGAAAACGCCTACCCGCAGAAGACCAAAATCACCTTCCAAACTCGTGACTCTAAGTGAGTTGATCCGAAACAAGCGCGTCAAGAAAGTGGTCACACTTGTTGAAGCGTGCATCAAGGACTCCGGAGTGATAGCTGGCGCCATCAAAATCGTGGAATCTTCTGAAGTCATCCTAGGATGTTGGACAACAAACAATACTGCTCAATTGACCACCGTTTCCACGAAGAACTGGCAGACCAGTGAAAGTGTCTAACTATGCAGCTACAGAGCACATGCCAAACTGGAGGTCACATGATCCACTTTACGCAGGAATGAATGAAATAACAAGCCATGATGGAAGACTATTTCAAGGCGCTCATTAGGGATCGAATCTAGGTCGTCGGAGTGCAAGCCGACTCAAGCTGTGAAATGAAAGCAGCGCTATCTTGCCACAAGCTTCGAGTCGTATTACCCAACGGCAGGTTTGGGAGAAATACGCAGCCATGCTTCGCTTACGAAAGGGTTAGTATTCTTCATTACCTTAGTTAACTCTTTTGACTGAAATCTCATTTGAACCGTAGCATATGCATTCCTACTGCAGAATAGCACTCACGGCAACACTTGTATTACTAGTAATGAATACGAGCAAGATTTCGTGTGCAGAATCCCAAGTAGGTTGGAAAACAAATGTTCAACATTTCAGGGGCATCATCTTCATGTAATGTAGGAGGCATATAACGACTCTTGGTGCCATCATTACACCACCTTCAGAGACACCAAAAACACTGTTGACACTGATGCCTCACTGTCCTATCAGAGATTCATAGAACTAGGTTGTCATGAAAATGTTTGATTTCGAGGCCGATCAGCTTCCCATTGGACAAGCTGGTATCAAGATCAAAATAGAATAAAACTGTTAGCAGACAAGCGGATGTCAAGATTCCTTGACTTGAATCGGGTTGTTACTAAACAGGTGCTGGGGAAACGAGGCTTCAGTAAGGCCAACAATTGAGTGGAGGGAAAAAGTAGGTGTCCGGTGTTGGAGCCGCGCTGATAAAATACCGACAGTCTGACCAGCAGTAATGAACTGACTTAATAATAATAATAATAATAATAACAGTCGTCCAGGCGTAACAAACTTTCGGTGCATGACTAAAATGTCAAGCGAAGGAAGCAAGAAGGCTGGGATACTACCAAGTTGCTCAAGCCTAGACAGGAGCAGTCGAGAAGCTAGGATTGGATTCGAACTACGGACCTTCCGATCAGTGAGTGCTCCAACCACTGAGGTATCTCGGGCTCACTGGACTGAAGTGAGTTTCAAAAGTGCGTAGCTCGAATCCCATGGTCTGCAGTACGATGCAACGACGATTGTAGAATGTATGTGCAAGCTAGTTTTGCCGCCCGGGATTCAGTGACCGAAGTGTGGGAGAAATAGAGAATTGGACCCTACTCCAAAGGGTAAAATGCTTCAGGACTAGCAGAAGCCTAGTACCACCCGATAGAATGTGTATGGTGTTCACACCACCCAAGATAATCTAGACAGAAATTGGTAGCAAAAACACCATTGATATGGATTCGCATTTTGCATCGCGTAGCCTCTCTAGTGAAGCATAAGGGAGATATGGACATCATTTTGGAGGACGAGTTGCAAGCAGAGTACTCAGACCTTCTAAGCCCTATCACAGTTTTTCCAAGCCGCACTTCCCTAGCTTGTTTTTGTCAGTCTGAATACCACTCGCAGAACAACATTCTGTCAACAAGACAACTCAGTCCAACTCCCTATGATGTAACTGCCGCACTCAGAAGTGCATACCGCTCACAAAATCAACCGGTCAGCCGACTAGCAAAGCGTAGGAAAATACTCGTTTAATTCCGCTCTTTAACACCTAATGTGCTCCGCATCGCAGAAAATGGACGAGTGTGAAGATTCGATTTCCCCTCTTATGTAATAAAAGAGTGGAGGATTGGAACAATAATACATAAAATGGTGTCACAGCGTGTAAGAGAGCCGGTAGTTATGTGACAGAAGGAAACCGGAAAGTGTCTTCGCACTGAGAAACTCACCGGCAGCAAATACCAACGGACCAGACGGAGCATCTGACGACAACAACAAGTTGTCACCACTTCCACCACCACCACCAGTTCCATAAAGAACAACATGCGAAGTCGCTCGTCTGATGGCGGGATAGTCGGAGTGAGAGGAATGTTCCGATCCATTTGGACGTGCAGGAAGTTGTCTATAGGGTTGTGTGCACATAACCACAGACGGGCCATGTTGTTCACAGAAGTGACAAAAAACGACGAGCGCGTTCATCACAGGGCACTTCGAGCCTAGAAATAAAAATAAATGATAACGGGTCCGTTAGCTAGTCACATTGGATGAGATACTACAAGAGTAGCCGTATTAAATAAAGTTAGGAGGCGAAAGTACTGAATCCTGAACAGGTCCGTGAATAAAATCTCCTCTCGACTATTTGATAACTTCTAGCTGCACTAATGCAGTACAGCTGCATTGCACACCTCGCGTTTCCTTTGAGTAGCAAGGCCGCCATGCGCCAAGAATGCAGCGGCTGAACGGTTTGGTTTTCAGTGTCAAAGGTAGAAGTGGGTTATTTCCAAATAAAAAGGGCTGATATCCAATACCTAGGGTTTGAAAAAGTGAAACACTTTGGCATAACCACACGTTGGAAGTCATCATGTTTGAGGTCTTTATTATTAGGTCCCAGAGAACTACAGCTTCCACAAATACTCATCATTCTGAAGTGAATAACATTATACATGAAGGCTGTCTACTATGCCAAATAGCTCGTCCACTGACCAGGAAACACTTCAGTTTACGTCACTCGTCCCTTAAGTGGGGGGGGATTGATGCCATGAATGTATTGTATTGTGGTTGCCCTATACGGTGGTTAGTGAAAAGGCTTTTCCAAAGGGTGACCCAATGTTGACTCGAGTAGCACAAGGCATAGACACGCGAGCCCACGCACTCAAAGGTTGGCCGGAAGGGGTCAGAGCAACGTTCTGAGTTGGCGCCCCCGGGCAACTTTATCAAGCTTAGCGCCAATTTGGAGTTAGTCATCTGCCCCTCGTTTGCGGGCTGATCTCCACTCCTTCTGTCTAAAAAAATGTAACGAGGCGAGTGAAAGGCCAAAAGCGCTAGACTGGCGAGTGCACAATAGATGGACATACTGAGTGTGCAAATGCATTTGAGAACACACCAAAGATTGATAGAATTGTATGGACGAGATCTGAACTCAGGTCATTTCAGTTTACCAACTATAAACTGCGTATCAAAGATATCCAGGTTCCAGCTGCAACAGTTCCGTCACCGAAAACTTGGACACCAGATGAGGTACAGCGAGATATTTGATGCGATAGTCTAACTAGTTAACTGATTTTCAGTACTTTCAGTTATCCTATGAAGCCCAAAACTGAAGAACTGCGCATCGAAGGCGATAGCCTCGATTCAGAAGTACATGATTCAGTCATGTTTGTCAGCGTCAATAAAGATGGACGAGTCGAGTCTCGGGGTTTCATTCAGGGAGGCGACAGTTGTCAACCCGGATGTTTACTCGTCATGGCCTTATTACTTCGTTACCAGGTCACAGACTATCCACCTGTCGATAGTTCAGATTTGGCACACGGCTGGACGAAAAGGGTTCTGATAGGTAGACGGTCCTCTGGCAGGCTTAGTATACGTCCTAACTAGTGTAATCTGTGAAATAGTGAGCAGCTCATCTATCGCGTAAGAGTACCTTCTTGCTAAAACCATCTGGCTCACCTCAACGTTGCTAGTTCGACGTTCCCACAAAAAGCACAATGTATAGGGGAGACCGAGTGGCCAGGTACCATATACTTCCGTACATCATCTGCGAGCGTAGGCCACGTTCCTGAGCAATAGAGCAGCATGGACCATATCACTGTAGCTTGTCATGCCAATGAGAGATAAACTGTCGCCACGCCGGCGAAATGGGTGTCGAAGGTTGTCAAAAGCTGTCCTGGCACTATCTGCTTGAAAAGATTTCATCTTCCTCCAGTCCGACGGAGCTTAGACAACTGTCTACGTTAATAAATTTATCGGCAACCACAACTGGTTCGTCTGCAAGCATAAGGTTCGGATTTGACCCCACTCAACCGTCCGACAGGAGTGGTTGGATTGTTTAAAATGTCTTGCATCATCTGAATTGAGTACAGCAATGTCATCTGCGTATGCAAACGAACGCCCCGAGGGTAGTTCCGCTCCCAAGTTTTCAGCGGCAGACAAAGAACGCTTAAACAGCATATCGCCAGCAAGGGCGAAGAGCGATGGTAAAGTAGGGCAGCCTTGTCCTACACAACTGTACAGTGAACTCAGAAGAGCTCACCGTATACCCAAAAGCGCTAACAGGACTTGGTCTGCGGTGCCGCCATAAGAGGTATGATCGCCAGAGACTGTCATAGTTTCTGGCGACTAGCAGCCTCAAAAGCAGCTTCCACATGGAGAAGAAGGACTGTCTTTGAAGATCCGAGTGACAGTGTTCAAGAATTGGACTCGAAGTAAATGTACGACAGCGAAGCCTCAGTGTTGAAAACTGATGTTATGCTGTCGATGATTATGATGATTAGGTAAGCAACCACAGTCGTCAATTCATCCTCGACTAAGGGGAAACCCAGCGTGATACTTCCGAATCTCTCCTGATAAGCCAGCTACCTGCACAAAGTAATGCTAGGGTATCTCGTATACTACGGCTACCAACTGGAATCAAAGTGGAAGCGTACTATTCCACTCGTATCCTCTTTACGTTTGAAACAGTTTGGGTAGCTCACGGTGGCTGTGATCAAGGTGCAAGTTTAGTGACCGGAAGGTCCGCGGTTCGAAACCAACTCTGGTATCTCGCTGCTCCTGTCAGGCTTGGGTAGTCTAACAATATTCAAGCCCTCAAAATTTTTTCTGGTGGCATGGCAGCTGGGGACCGAGAGGGTGCTCGGGAGAGCCGAGCAACTGTAATAGACGTCAGCATAGTCTCGGATGGACGTGGAGTGATCGTGGGGAATGAGAAAAAGCAGAAGTATGGTGCTGATGAATTTTCCCTCGCCATAATCTCAGCCCTACGTGAAATTATTTGTGATGTCAACTTATTGGTCCAACCGATGATTATCTGTTATCGAAGGATCTGCTTTCCTCAATCCGCCAAAGCTGTCATTGGACTGGGACCTCCCAAGGTCACAGTCAGTGACTTGTGTTTGCTCGCCATTGTGGGCTATCTGCGTAGGTACGACACTTTTATGCGTGGCACATGGCGTTGAGTGTATATTCTTGCCATTGAATCTCACACCAGACCCAGTATGACGGACACTTTGTGCCTGATGTGCGAGTCTTGACTGTGCTAGCGCTTACCGCGCCTTGAAGAGCATTCAGCATTGTTTGTCCTTTCTTCGGTCGTTAGACTTTACACGCATGTTTCCATGCCAAATTCTTACGTACGTTGTGATTCATCTTATCCGACTGGAACTGTTGGTGGCATGACTTCGAATGAGATACTCCTCTCTTTTGTCTCATATTCTCCTGTAACCCTTTCGCGTTCATCGCTTGCATTCAATTTTTATGTCTGTGACCATGCTCTTCAAAAATAAACGATAATAATAATAGTAGTAGTAAGGCAGTTTGTGGTAGGATCAATAGACTGATCACGAGAGTTTCATCGCCTGCTTTGAAGAATGGAGTGTACAGAGCACCCCAGAAGGCGCCTTATAGCGTTGAAGGAACGATATATCGCACTGTCCGTCACGAAGAGACTGGACCTTACCGTGGTGTGGCCGTTTGTGTACCTCGGCGACCCATTGAACTATACTCGGGGGTGTCCGCGTGACACTCACAGTCTCTTATACCAGGTTGGTCCATGGGTAGATGTCTGATGAACACAGTCTCCTGGCCCTCCAGGTTGGGGGTTCGAACATGTGTGGCGACGTGTTCCGCAAAAATGGTAATGTACTTGCATTTCCAGCCCAACACCGCTGCCTTGGGGTTAGGCTTTTGAGTCAAAGGCTTTGGTTGAAGACCCTAATCGTCCTCCTTTCTAGGTGGGAGCGCCCTAGCAGTATCCAAGCCCTCGTACAGCCATGAAATTTACAGTTAACAATACTCTCATGCCACATCGGCCGTCGCGTGGTGCCATCAGCCGGGTCGCCTTACTTGCTGCATGCAGCAGGGCGGGTAAGCGAAAACATGCTACTGCTGACGGCTCCCTTCCGTCTTCCACCCTCCACCGCCGAAATTTGAATACTTTCTCCACAGGTCCCAGCTATAGGATTGAACGTTTTGCTCGCCCTGCATCACACTCAGCTGCAGCTTCCGTACGTCCGAGTTCAGTCACAATCCTAAACACCCCGAAGTCTGTTTTCAAACCCCGAAAGCCTGTCTACGTAGCCACCGTTATTGTTCGCTCCTTGAAGCAAGCAGGTCAACAGATGGCTCTTGCTCGTACTCTGGATTCCCTCTGCATTGATATATGTTGTCTGTCAGAAACAAGGACGCAGGACGCAAGTACGTGATTGTTAGGAGGACTACATCCAAACGAACAAATCCATTTTACTAACGACTTGTCTTGTATAATGAAACCTTGTTTCTACATTTCAGCCTCTCACTGACATCCTATTGGACTGTTAGCTCTTTTTATATTCCAATTCAGTTGAATTTTATACCACGGAACGATCCACTTGTTTGCAGTATAACTTCCTCGAAGTTGTTTGTCTTCTCCATTCCGGTGATCTAACGTGTCTGACTGATATACTATCGGAGAGGATATAACAGTGATCGAACTGACTGCCCCCTCGCTCTCTTCCAGGTTCCGGCTGCGTACCTCTGGTGATGCAGAGGCCGCTGCAGCTGGATATGATGGGCGAACGAGCGGAAGCGTCCCTGCTTGATTAGCTACCCGTTGATATTCGTCTCTGTGCGGTTCGTTTGGCAACATCTCATGGAATCTATAGGAAGTGAGGCTCCTCGCAACTTGTTTATTGTGTCTGCTTACGCCCCAACTGACTGTACCTCTGAATCTGCCAAGGACAGTTTCTATGACGCTCTAGGTGCCCTTCTTGAGCAGGCTAAAACCTCAGACATCGTTGTGGTTGCTGGTGATATGAACACCCAGGTAGGTAGACCATGCACTGCTGAGGTCAGATTGGGTGGTCGGCTTGGTTTGGTCATCAGCATCACCATCAAAGACAGCAACATCAGTGTTGACACTGATGCTTCACTGCCGACACGAGACGCACGGACAGCGGGGACCGCTTACTTCAGATGTGTGCTGACCAAACTGTTCCTTTGCAGTACGAATTTCCGGAACAGCGGAAATCGCTTGACAACGTTAGCCCACTAACAAACCAGCCACGAATCCAAATAGACCACATCGCCGTGTTATCGGTGGAAGGGTCGATCACCGCTTGCCGCTCCTTCTGGAACACCAGCGTGGACTCCGACCATGCACTTGTACGCTGCTGCTTTTCATTGCGCTTTTCAGGTGTACGCAAACGCGCACACCTCGCTTAGCCATTGAGAAGCTAGTGGACCCAGAAGTCAAACGAAACTATCAGAACCAGCTCCTCGAATGCCTGCCGGACGGTACGGTGTCGGATATAAACGGCCACTGGGAAAAGATATCCAAAGCGCTACTCAAGGCCGGAACGTCTGTTTGCGGTACAACCCAGCCAACCTCAATCAAACATTGATCTCTGATAGGACCGTGTCTTTGCTGGAGACCCGGCGACAGATTCCCCTGGCCGCCACCACAACTCCACCCGACGCATCATCCGACGCCAGGTGAAACTGAGTGTCCGTGCAGACCGAGAAGCTTGGTGGACCCGAAAGGCCGAAGAAATGGAAGATGCAAAGAATGCTGGAAATGTGCGCAAGCTGTTCCATTTGATTCGTTCGACTGGTCCTCGGAAACCTCTTGTCAGCGAAATAATCAGAGACCAAAATGGCTCCCTGATATGCAGCAAGCAGAACGTTGGACCGCTGGGCACAGTACTTCGAACAGCAATTCAGCTGGCCACCTGCTACCTCCAATCCAGAATCCTGGCCTTCAACAGAAAGGTGGACCGTAAATATGGAGCCGCCTTCGGTCTCAGAAGTGTCCAAGTGTATTTCTCTAATAAAGCGTCATCGTGCTGCTGGTCCTGACGACCTTCTAACTGCTCGCAATGAATGTAGTAACCACAGAGGTGTTAGTTTGACTCCTGTTGTGGTGTCACTGATTCTTCGTCGTCTTACGAACACCGTCTACCGAGGCGAGTGTTGTTCTTCGTGCCTCCTTCAGACTGGCGCAAACCGCGAGGTGGACAGCGCATGACTTGGCAGAAAAGCGTGAGAGATCACGAAGAGTTTGAGTGTTTTTGGTGCTGTACACCTTCCAGGATGGGGTCCCCGTGACCCCGCCTGTGCTTGGCTGGAGACGTTGCAAGAAATGGCGGCTAATGGATGTCAGTGGCGTTCATGCTGTCAGTTTCTTTCCAGACTGTCTGATTGAGCGGTTGGAGGTGTAGGCACCTCAGAATGCTTGACATAGGCCAGCACTAGATTCCCTCCCTCACCCTCAACACTGATGTTGCTGTCTTTGATGATGATGATTTTGCACTGGACCCCTGTTGCCGTGGTGGCTTTGTTGTCGACGTTCCATTCAGGTTCTCTGATATGTCCTGGTGCCTGCGATAGAGGCAACCTGAATTTTTCAGCCCATCGTCCAAGAGGACGATTCTGCGAATGGATGTTCGCTGCAATTTCTTCGCAAGTCGTTTCTCTGAAACTCGTCTTATTTCGATCAGTTGACCGGATTAGCTGAGAAAGAGAACGGTGATGGTGTTTTGGGGTTTCGCAGACCACTAGTATCCTTTGAAATTCATTAGGATCTTAAGCATCCAGCGCTTGAAGAGTCTGTGTGCGCTGTCATGATTGCTAGTTCTTAGGATGGTTTTCCTGGCATTATTATGATGCGGTGGTGCAACTTCAACGTTTATTTGGGCTAGGAACTGACAACAAGGACGCCATTGACACTGATTGGAAGCCATATCTAGCGTCCTCTCCAAATGGGTGCAGTGAGGATCACGCGGACTCTAATTCTAGAACGCGAGTAGCACCGATAGCATCCAGACGTGTCATTATCTCTTTCATGTTCTTCTGTCAGGTCAAAGGCTCGCCGCTTTTCTGCTTCCGCCACACTGAATTGGGCATGGAAAGCAGCACTCTTCGGCAAACTATTGTTCGTCATATGCAATACATGGCCCAACCAAAACAGCTTCCGGTGCTTGACACACTATAATCTGGGTTGCACAACCGAAAACTCACTAATTGTCTCGTTACGGATTCTCCGACACCAACCCACACAAACTATACTTCTGAGACGACGATTTTGGAACACCTGAAGAACTCTCAGTTCCGCTGCTCGAACAGGCAAGTCTCACAGTGTCCGTAAACCAGCCGTGCTTAAGAGTTGGACAGTACATCAACTGGAGGGACCTGTCACGTGTGGGCTACGGACCAAACCAAGGCATGCCCTGATTGGCCAGAATGTCAGTCAATCTGGAGTAAGCATCTTTGGCCCGACGGCTCTCGGTCCCTCGCAGAGATCCTAGCACGACGTTTGATGATGATGATTTTGCACTGGACCCCTGTTGCCGTGGTGGCTTTGTTGTCGACGTTCCATTCAGGTTCTCTGATATGTCCTGGTGCCTGCGATAGAGGCAACCTGAATTTTTCAGCCCATCGTCCAAGAGGACGATTCTGCGAATGGATGTTCGCTGCAATTTCTTCGCAAGTCGTTTCTCTGAAACTCGTCTTATTTCGATCAGTTGACCGGATTAGCTGAGAAAGAGAACGGTGATGGTGTTTTGGGGTTTCGCAGACCACTAGTATCCTTTGAAATTCATTAGGATCTTAAGCATCCAGCGCTTGAAGAGTCTGTGTGCGCTGTCATGATTGCTAGTTCTTAGGATGGTTTTCCTGGCATTATTATGATGCGGTGGTGCAACTTCAACGTTTATTTGGGCTAGGAACTGACAACAAGGACGCCATTGACACTGATTGGAAGCCATATCTAGCGTCCTCTCCAAATGGGCGCAGTGAGGATCACGCGGACTCTAATTCTAGAACGCGAGTAGCACCGATAGCATCCAGACGTGTCATTATCTCTTTCATGTTCTTCTGTCAGGTCAAAGGCTCGCCGCTTTTCTGCTTCCGCCACACTGAATTGGGCATGGAAAGCAGCACTCTTCGGCAAACTATTGTTCGTCATATGCAATACATGGCCCAACCAAAACAGCTTCCGGTGCTTGACACACTATAATCTGGGTTGCACAACCGAAAACTCACTAATTGTCTCGTTACGGATTCTCCGACACCAACCCACACAAACTATACTTCTGAGACGACGATTTTGGAACACCTGAAGAACTCTCAGTTCCGCTGCTCGAACAGGCAAGTCTCACAGTGTCCGTAAACCAGCCGTGCTTAAGAGTTGGACAGTACATCAACTGGAGGGACCTGTCACGTGTGGGCTACGGACCAAACCAAGGCATGCCCTGATTGGCCAGAATGTCAGTCAATCTGGAGTAAGCATCTTTGGCCCGACGGCTCTCGGTCCCTCGCAGAGATCCTAGCACGACGTTGTGGAACATTCTGTGGAGATCCTATACATACCGTTGTAATAACCTTCCTTTGTCTCCCAAAAGGGCTGTCCGAAGCTACCGTGTCTTTCGATATATCATAATGGTTGCAGCAGGAAACCGAAAACCGATACGGTTTTGCATGACTATTCAACAAGTCACAACACACAGTCATAAAATAAAACAGCTCATACTGTTGCTTGATACACACGTCCCGTTAGATTCAGGGATACACCTCTTTAACGCCACAGGCGTTACAAGTTAACAACATGATCCGGGTCTTGCAGATTCGGTCGCTAACTTCATCTGTCACACTACAATTAGAACCAATACAGACTACAAGATAAGTAAAACGCTCCACAACTTCCCGTACCTCTCCCTGAAGTGTAAGTGGCGTGTTCAGTGGCTGCATGTCCACGAGCATAATCTTACACCTGAAGCTTCTCCGCTTCCTCGAAGATGAGAACGATATCATCTGCATCTTCCAGATAGACAAGGTTTTCGTCATGGGCCATTTGAACGCCAGGGTGTTGGAGACCTTCCAGCGTTCACCTCATGATTTCATCGATCAGAAGGTAAATGGGAATAGAGAATGGCGTATTCCTGTCGGACACCGCTTTGTGCACGGAAGCTTTTGGGAGACCTCTGTACACTCACACGTCTGAAAGTCTGAGAATACAACGACTTAATGCTCACAAAGTTAAGGAGCATTCTTTGTTTGGCAAAGCGTGTCAAGCAGAACAGACCAGTCAACCGAGTCGAATGCGCCTTTGAAATCCAGGGATACTAAAATTGTGGGTCGCTTATACGTGTGGCGTTGTTCTAGCACCTGACGGAATATGAAAATTTGGTCAACGCAACCCTTATCAATACGGAATCCCGATTGCTACCCCCCAGCCAGTGTCTCACGAGCCACCGCAATGCGACGAAGGAAAAGTGACTCCAACATTCCCGCTACGACCAGGGTCAAGCCGATCGCCCTGTGGTTGCCAAACTCACTATGACCCCTTTTTGAAAATGGGCACTATCACCGACTCTCTCCAGTTGTCTGGGAGAGACTCCTTTTCCCAAATGCAAGCAAACAGGTTAGACAAGCGTTGGCTGAGGAGTTCACCCCATCTTTGAACAATGCGGTTGGGAGACCATCCGGACCGGAAGCCTGGTGGCGTTTAACGGAACGTACGCATTCATAAACCTGCGAGGCCGTAGGTGGTTCCACATTCAACGTCCAAGGTTCTATGTCAACTGTGGGCTCCAGATAAGTGGCAGCTGATGGCGACGACAAACGTTGTCCGAATTATTCGGCCAGCTGGCTGAGGCGTTCTTCTTTATTCAAGCTGATCACTCTCATCTGACCTGTGATGGTTTCGCTTACAGCTTTCCGGGGACGGATCGGGTGCAACAGCCAAAATAATCTTCGGGCATTACCGGCTTTCTGGGCCTCTTCCAATTCTTTGACTTTCTGTGTCCACCGTACTTCACGGTCGGTCCGCATGCCCACTTTCACTTGAAGTTTGATAATGCCAGCACCGGCTGGGATATTTATCGGAGACCTATTCAATGCTGCTGATCGGTCTGATACCCAGTGCTTGTGCGCACCTGGTGGTGCCACGCCTAAGGCTAAATTCCCAGTAGTATGCAAAGAGGTGGCAATCTCGCCCCAGTGTGTGTTCGCATCTGATGCTGAAGTATTTGGAACAGACTCTAGAAGACGATTCTGGTAAGTTCGTCTAACATGCGGATCTTCCAGTCTCCCATTTGCCAGGCGAATTTTCCGCCCATTACGCGGCCCTGGAAAACGAAGGGAGAAGCGACTCCGAAAGAGTCCACAAATGTGGTCCAAAACGACTGGCAGTCAGTTATTGATCCGCGCTATCGGCAATCGGAGGCAACATGATTGCTTTGAGTTCGTGGCCGGTATGCCTCTGGAGGATACCGTGTGGCCAGACAACTTCGGCTATTTCGAAAGTTAGTGCTGCATAAAGACAGCCTGTTATCCGCACACAGCTGAGGCAATCGTTCACCATTGTCCGCACAAACCGACTCAACAGGATCCGAGTATTTAATTCGCCACAGCAGGGCATCCAGGGCATCATAAAACTTGCCTTTAGCGGTGTCGGAGCTGCAGAAAGTTGGAGAGTAAGCATCCACGACAAAAAGACCGATCAAGT
Organism: Clonorchis sinensis; assembly: GCA_003604175.2. Lineage (NCBI taxonomy): Eukaryota > Metazoa > Platyhelminthes > Trematoda > Opisthorchiida > Opisthorchiidae > Clonorchis > Clonorchis sinensis. The sequence goes on along the minus strand of CM030373.1, from coordinate 20,098,222 downwards.
TCCCGCTTGTGAGACTCTTTCCAGACTTCGCCAGGTAAACCGCGCAGTGGCGACTACCAACAAGTATCCAGTCAAGCAAGGAATTTTCTGTCCGGTGACTTGGGAAGATGCCAAACCCTGCACATTCTGCCGCAGCAGGATGAAATGCGCAGCCGGGAGCGGGTGGAGAGCGATGGGGCAGTTAGCTCGGCCACTGTACTTGCATCATGTATTCTTGATTCCAGGATAGAGCACGCATCAGTGCCAAGCGAGTCCAGTGTGAGAGCAAGAACAGCTTGTTGTTCTGATTGCTTTAGAGTGCGGACGTTGAAGGCGGTCAGCTAGACTGTGAGTCTAGGTTCGAAGATTGATTTGGAGATACCTGAAGACATCGGCGCCATGTAACGTGCAGATGTCGCACGCAAAACCGATGCAAGACGAACGGAGTGATCAGTCCGTGCTTGGCCTACAAGGGGAAAGTTAATAGTGGGGTAGGAAGGGAGAAGAAAATATGTGAAAGAGAAGGAAGGGAGACGTCAGCAGTAGCATGTCCTCGCTCACCCGCC